>CM060179.1:63389429-63989429 GCA_030549775.1 Tamarix chinensis | reverse complement strand
TGTTTAGGGTACTAATATATGTTACCATGCTAATATTTGTATACTTAGGTAGCATTATAAAAATTGAAAGTGTATGCTTATGACAACATATATGGATTTATGCTAAAAGGGAAATGTGCATGTTTAGGATTAGAGTCCAACCAAAAATTGTCATGTTTTTTGGTAAGACCCATAAATGGATTAAATGTGTCCCTTCGAAAATTTAGATAATTTTGAACATATAGCAAGTTAACTTAGAGTATAAATGTGTTTAAATGGTGATTATTATCTGTTGCATGTTCTAGGGGTAAAAATGTAAATTTTATATACCATGATTCGTATTTGAAATTTATTCGTGGAAATTGCATGAATTTATGATATATTAGAAATGCATGCTAAGAGTGTATACATGTACTATGTATGGTGAATGTTTAGGGATAATATGGTATTTTGTCGTATCGAGGAAATTATCGAATGTTAAAGTATCATTAGCTATTTTATGCTAGCATTTTCATGACAAGCATCCTATATAAGTAAACTTGATAATAAAGTGAAGGAAAATGTGGTATTTTGGTGATTAAGGAAAAATGTGTTCTAAAGTGAATAATTGGACTATTTGAATTAAGTGTTGGCTTTCAAATAATTTTGGAAATAATTGGACAATTGGTTTGAACAACTAAATTGGATAATATTCGGGTTATGGCATGATGCCTAACCCTAGGTCGTGTTGGCTTAGAATGGTTGCGACCCTCATGGTCTTTTGGATGTGACGTTGGTTGTTTGATTGATGGCTAAGTTGAATATTATGAACCTCGATATTCTAAAAATAATAACTCAAAATTTCATAAGACACTAATTACTTAAAGAGAAAGATTTGAGTTGGAAAGGAATCTCGTGCCTCAAACTTGGCTGTCGAGTGCATAGTTTGGGCCTTTGGGTCAAGGGGCTCACTTCTGCTCTATAGGTATTACATACACCCTATAGGGAGTACGCGTACTTAAGGACTTGAGTTTTGAGGTTTAGTATGGACAACTGATATGTCGTGTGGCTTCCTTGGCGAGCCTTGCCCTGGAATCAAGTGAATTATTTTGGTACCACCCTCCTTGACGATCATTGTCATGGATATGGGATTATATTCCACTTGACAATTGTTATATAAATTATATAACCAGATTAGAGACCCACCATAATACTTCTATAATAATTGGATTAGGAGTGACTTGACCTTGGTTAGATTGTTTGGAATATCGATAATTCTTCCTATTATTCTATAAAGTATAGTCGTTGGTAAGTTAAAATGGTTGTGAAATTATAAGCATGTTTTAAATGCCTTTGCTAGGAATTTTGATCTAACTAGTACTGTTAATTGTGATGTGGATTCATGTTATGAAATCATGGCTTTGCATGTGATCATATTTGTATGATGATTACTACCTCTCCGGAGGCATTGATACCTTAGTGGGTTTTTCCACTTTAGGAATCAATACCAACAGTGTAGGAGTGATAAAAGAAGGTATTGTCCCTGAGTAAAAAATATCCTTATCAAAGCACCAAATATCATTTCCTAATATAACCTAAAAATCCTTGAAAAACCCAATAGTGAAACCATCAAAATAAGGAGCTTTAGTATTTCTAATAAAAAATAATTCATCCTTAATTTTAGAGAAAGAAATAGGTTGTAGAAGATTATGCTTCTGGTCAAGAGAGAGCACTGGCCTTTTTTTAGAATAGAAGAATCCACAGAACATATGGGACTTGGAGTTGCAGCCGCCAGCAAGCTTTTGTAGTGATCAGCAAAAGCAATTTTGATAGATTCGGGATCTGTTACCCAATCACCATTGAGAAGTTGAATCTTGGAAACCATTATTTTATTTTGTATAGCTTTCATATTTGTAAAAAGGAATTGATTATTCAAATCACTCAGTTGGATCCATTTTATACCCAAATTCTGCTTCAAGAAACGTTCTTCACACTTTGCATAATATTCATACTTTTTTAGAAAATCATGTTCTTCTTGGTGGAGAATAGAACAAGTAGGATTATCTTTCAGTTTCCCCTAGATATTTTTAAGCTGGCATCTTTGAGCATGAACTTTACTAGTAATGCTACCAAACTTTACCTTGTTGAGACATCTAAGCCTATACCTTAATTGATATAGAGAATTCTTGATATGTGTTGATGGTGAGATTTGTTGCTGCTGCTACCAAACCCCTGTAACAATGTTGTAGAAATTAGCATCAAAAGTCCACATATCATAAAACATGAACCTTCTTTTGAACTAAGGCCTTATAAGGTTCATGTTTACCACTGTCGGATAATGGTCAAAAAATAAGGTAGTTTAGAAATCCCCCATGGTATTAGTAAACTTATCCGGCCAATTCACATTGCTAAGGAGCCTATCAAGCTTGAATGTGATTTTATGATTTCCCAATTTCCTATTATTTTAGGTGTATGTGTGCCCTGTGTAATGCAGTTCTGTTACCATAATGTTATTTAAATAGGTGTTGAAATCCTCCACATCACCTAAAGAAATACCTTCCCCTTGGAATTTCTCATAATCATGCAATACTACATTGAAATCTCCAAGAACTATCCAAGTTGAATGAGAAATATCATTGGTTCCAAGCCATTACCAGAGATCCATCCTATTATTTCCCTAGTTATAAGCATAAATGAAGGAAGTATAGAAATCAATACCTGTAGTGCAGCAAGTAACATGAACTTGAATACCTTGTGCATGGACATGTAAAAGTTGCACATGCCACTTCATTATCCCCAAAACACCAAACCCTTCCATTATGGTAGTGAGAGTAGTTGTCTAGAAAATCAAAATATTGACCAAACTTCTTCCTTATTGGAGGAGCTTTACCAACTTTTATTCTAGTTGCTAAAATACACATAAGAGAAATATTATTTATAGAAAGTGAATGCCTTAATTCCTTTTCTTTAAAAGATTTATTAAGGCCTCTCACATTCCATGCCCCCAGCATAACTAAGTGGAGATGACTAAAGAAGTAGTAATATACTACTTCCCTCATTCATCCAATGGTCCATTATTCTCTTCTTGGGGAGTAAATCTTCTACTATCTACATTGGAAATGTCAGTCACATTTTTATTTGCAACCTAGTGAAAAGAATCCTGATCAAGGAAGGTCCTTAGAGGTTGTTGCCAAGGTCTCCACATGGATTTTCTATGTTACATAGATGCAGTACTATGACTAGGAAGTTTGGGATTCTTAGGTAACATATGTTGAGGGGAAACTTCCTCTCTTAGACAAGCACCATGGCATGTGTTATCTCCCATAGCTATTACTTGTGCTAACTTCTCTTTTTTGGGGCAAGACCATGAATTATGACCAAATGCTTCATAGGATTTACAAAAAGATGGTATGCATTCATATATAACAGACTATGTGATTGTGCTACCCTCAAGATCTTCAATGTCAATTTGTTCCACATAATTCTTGGTCACGTCCGCCTCCACCAATGCTCGGGCAAGAGAAATCCATTCACCAAATTTAGTAATCCCATCTAAGTATAGAGGGCTCCCTATAGCACTGGCAATGTGACTAATGGAATCCACATCCCAATAGTCTAGGGGAAGATTTAGGAGTTTTATCCACAATGGCATAAACTGGAAACGTTATTTGACAAACTGGAATTGACGATGCCATGGTTTGAGTATGAATGGCATGTTTAGAAAAGTCCAGTAAGGTGAATGAAGAACCCAGTCTCTGCCGTGATCAGATTTGAATTTAAACACCACAAACCCATTATCATGCAACTAGATTTGTGGTGGTTGAATAGTAAGCCATTGGTTACAAATAAAAGATTTCATCTATCCTAAAGTAGCACGAATACCAATCACATACCCAATCAAGGTTCCTGTCCAATTTTTATAATTTTCCTCAACCTTTTTTTTAAGAATAGTAACCTTCCACCAGTCCCCTGTAATATTAGGTGGGATCTATTTTAGTGCATTCGTGTGTGTAGATGATCTATTCCCAATAACTGTATCCCTCTAGAATTTTTGCATAGGTATATTAGATTTTTTTTACTAGAATTATCACCACTGACAACTTCTTGATCCAAATTTACATAATTAGAATTAGGATTTGGATTTGGGGAAACTGTCAATGATTAAATACTTGTTTCTCAATCACCATCCAATACTCAATTCAAGTTATTATTCTCTTTCAGCGCAACACCATAAGAATTTATAGAGTTGTGATTCGGACTCAACAAAGTCTATTCTTGAATAGGAACCAATGGAGATGCAAAGGATGTTAATGGCGAACCCTTTGCAATATCAACCAAATGAGCCAAATAAATATTTCCATTCAAACTACTTCCTAGCAAACGACTCTTCCTGGCGGCAAGCGCAATTCTCTTTGTCTTAGCCATGGGAGAAGGAGAGAGAAGGGAGCCTCGCCGAGGAGCCAAATCTCAAAAATATAGTATTTTTTGTTGTTGCAAATTTATTATACATTATTAGAAACAAAAAAATCGTTGCAAAATAAAGACTATTTTTAGCCACTAGACAGTTGTTGCAAAATTTATTTTACATTAGTGGCAACAAAAAAATTGTTGCAAAATATAGACTATTGTTGGCCATACGAAGGTTGTTGCAAAATATATTGTACATTGTTAGCAACAAACAAACCGTTGTAAAATATAGAATATTATTCGAAACAACAATATCATTGTAAAATAATTATCTTTTATTTTCAACAGAGAAATTGTTGCATTATATAATTATGCTCCATCATCTATGCTAATAATTTATGACAACAAAACTATTTTTAGCCATAAGAATATCATTACCAAAGTTTTTTTTTTGGCAATAGCAAAAATTTGTTGCAAAAATCTTTGGTTACACTATGATATACAATAATAATTATTCATTGCCAAAAATATATTATCATTGGCAAAGACATATTTGGCAATGAAATATTCTGTAACCAAAATTAGCTTTTCTTATAATGTAGGGAAGATATTGTATGGGGAGGTTGACCGTGCATGGGGTAAGCCAGACCTAATATAGGTTATATATGGGGTGGAAAAGGATGGATGGTTACAAAAAATGGATGTAGGGGAGATGGTGACATTGTTAGGTAGCTTAGCACAAATGGGGGAGTCCTTGGATGATAAGGGATGGGAGATTACTAAGTAGGTGGAGATAGGGTTTTAGTTATACAAAACCCTAGGAGTAGGTCATTATCACATGTAGGAAATTGGGGAATTTGGTTGTACCTCTTAACTATGATGCTAAATATTTTATTTAGGGATTGTTTGTTAAATTTGATCGCTAGGTGGGATAAGTGGGAGTAGATACATCTAACATAGGGAATCTATGGTTTTGAAAGGGGAGTCCATTGGGAAGGCTATTATCACATATGCCAAATGGAGGAGTTAGAATATAAAACTTTAGGGGATAAGTAAGCATAATAAAATATGATTGATTGTGGAAAATTAGGGCTAACCAAGTAGTAGAGGAGTAGGTAGGTCAACTAGGGGAAAACTATGGTTTTGTTGAGTAACCCTAGAAGCCAATTGTTCACATATATGGAAAACAAGGAAAATAGGCTTTGACTCATGAATGGAGGGGTTCTTAATGACAGGTTTGGCTTCTTTAGATGAATTAGGACCTCAAGGGAACAATAGGGGTTATGGGCATATCAAGGGTTAGGGAACAAGGGTTTCTAAGGAGATAGTGTAGTAGGGTGTTGGTATGCCAGGAGTCTTGAGTTATGCATGGCTTTATGTGGTATGTAAAACAATAAGACAAGAATAAGACACTAATTACTTAATGTGGAAGACTACTTGAGTCGGGATTGGTTGTACCTTATTTACCGGTACACCGTTGAGAATATTACCTAGGAGCATGTTGCTCTAGGGTTATACCTTATATACCGGTCCATCGGTGAGAGTAGTGGGCTCCCAAAAAAAGTAATAAAACTCTTAGATGATAAGAAACTATGAAAAGACACTAATTGATTACATTAGAACACCATGTGGGTTAGGATCAGTTATACCTTATTTACTGGTCCACCGATGATTACAGTTGTAACGCCCCCAGAATTTACAGTTGAAATTTTTCATTTGTTGTGGAATCCATGCGCTAAAAACAGGGGTGCTACTATCGTGATCAGTACAAGATTGGATACTAGCCAATCTCATACTAACCACAAGGGTAAAGGTGCTAAAATTATTAACATGATTGATTAGTAAAAACTATAATAGTTCAACATTCAAAAATAAAACTAGAGTACAACCAACACCCATTACGGGGAAATATAAATCATAAGAAAATAGAAAAAGGCAAGTCTAGAGAACACCCTCTTAGACCCCACATCAAGTACACCAAATCATCACTCTGTCCCACCCATGGCATCATACGCATCGAAGTTAACAAAGGCATCATCTCCTACCTGCAATGACTCATGAAGGGTCACTACTCATAGGAATGAGATGTACCCACGAAAGGGGTGATCAGTACCATACGTACTAAGTAAGGTAGCTATATGGATAAGATAGAGCATAACACATGAGAGGTAGAAAATGCAAGCAATAAGTCAATCAGATTAATCAACATTATTATAATTTAGCCCATTAATTCCTTCTTTTCACATCTCTTAAATTATATCCATGTGAGTACAAGAACCCCACTATTATAACTGGTAGATTAGAATACACTCTAAGGTAGGATGCACCTAGCCACTATTATTTACCAGTGTATAGATCTCCAAGGCAAAATGCTGCTAGCCACTATTCTTGCCGATGGATTAGGCTGGCCCTAACTCACATGGTGTTTCACTATCAGTTATTAGTGTTTTTCCATGATTTATTATCATCTAAGGTTTGGTTTATTGAGCTTAGGATCCCCCACTATTATAGCTGGTGAATCAGAATACACTCCAAGACATAACACGCCTAGCTATTATTATTTGTCGGTGAATTGGTCTCCAGAAAAAAATGATCCAGGCCATTATTCTCGCTGGTGGATCGGTCTAAGCCCGAATCAATAGTCTTCCACTTTAAATGGTTAGTATTTTATTTGTGTCTTATTCAATACGTAACTCACAAAAAGACATGCATGCCCCCAATGGACTTCTTGACTCATTATCACTCTTCCACCCCAAACTCCTTAAATAACCATATCCCATAACTTGGGACCTCTACTCTCCCTAAGACGCGAATACCTAATTTCACCTTCCACCCTACTCACCATGAATCTAAAAGCCCCCACACTACTGGGTCAAGGCTCACTCTCCCATTTTTCCACCTACGCTCACCATCACTTACTAGGGTCTCCCCTTGAAACCCTAATCTGACCTATGTGGCCCTAGCCTCTCCTTTTTCCTACACAACCCATGCTTTCCTTGATTCCAACACAATTACTCCACTCAACCCACTTAGAACATCACAACCTTACTCTCCAACTTCCACATATGATAAATAACCCTAATTGGTAACCCAAAACCCTAATACACCTATATTATTTACACCTCCCTTCTACACACATACTCCACCCTCCTTTTCACTTAACTTACAGCCTTCATGAAACATACTCCTAATCTCAACCAACCTCAAAATATTCTCTCATACAACCCCATACTTAGGGAGTTCCCCTAAAATCCCTAGTTAGACTCTAACGTATACTTCCACCAACTCATATACTATCTTCTTTCCAAACACTCCAATCACCAAAAATACTCTCTTCTCCCCATGTCTAAATCTCAAACTAACATTTCCCACATAAACGTTTCCCCCATGAAAAGACTAAACACCCCATTCAAGACTCATACTTACAATGCAAGATTTTACTCTAACCCTTCATTTCATTATTTTCTTCCTTTATTTTACCACTCATATGTCACAATATACTTAGGCATTTTCTCCACTTCTCCTTACTCACACATCACTCTTTATTTCTTTTATATCCCCACAATGACTCAAGTCCACCTAAGGCCTCTAAGAATGCATGGCATACTATAGCAACCATACATAAGAGCATATCATACATTATAAGTCATATCACCCATATTACACATATTATAAACCATACACAACATACCTTAGCTCCTTGAAAGGTACACTACACTACACACATATTTAGTCCATATTCACTTATAAATACACAACTCATATCATTACACCCATAAGCATATAAATCATAGCAAACCCAAGCCTTAACCAGATACTTACCTAACAGGACACCGGGTTTGGAGCACAAATCTTATGCCTCCTTATGAGAAGAGTTTTATTTACAACCTATAAGAAACAGAACACTAAATTATTTAACCTTCTTCCTACTCCTCTTTCCTTTTTATTTTATATTCCTAACTAAATAATGATGATGATGATGATGATGATGACGACGACGATGATGATGATAACAAAATAGTTACAATCAAATATATTAAATAAGGATAAGGGATAAGGGCACAATCAGAAAGGGGATAGTAGGCAAGGGGTTAGAAAAGGATAGGTTTTGGGTTTGGAAAAGAGGAGGGAAGCTAGGTTTTCTTGGGTGGTAGGGTTTCTGTGTCAAAAGGGGTCATGGTGGTGGCTGAAAGGAAAGGTGAGAAAAGGAAGAGGAAGGAGGGGAAGTAAAGGGGAAATGGTGGTATGGGAAGTTAGAGGATGGTTTTTCTTTGTAGGAAGAGAGGTAGTGGAGGTGGTGGTTATTGTAGTGGTGGCGGCATAGGGTGGCATAGGTGGTAGAGATGGGTGTAAAAGGGTACCTCAAGCTGCCCACTTTTCACAAGTGGGGAGAGATGAGGAAGGGGAGCTAGGGGATGGGGAAGGTCTCATTTAGTGGAGGGTGATGTAGGGAAAATGAAGGGAGGGTGTGGCGATGGCGGCACAATATGCCTTTGTGGCAAAGGTGGTGGAAACTAAAGAGGTTGTGAGAAGAGGGCTGGGAAGATTTTCAAATGGTAGAAAAGAGGGGGAATTGAAGCATAGAGGGTATATATAGTGGAAATGGTTGGGGGAAATGGATAAAGGAAGGTATAGGATAAGGGGAGGGGTGTTTGGTTACTGATCAGCGTGCATACTAATGTAGTTATCACAACCAAGGGACAAGACAGAGAATTTGAAGGGTTATAGGGGTGGTGTTGGGGTTGTAGGAGGGAGGGGACCAGTGTAGGGTAGTGCTAGTTGAATGCCCTATAGGTTAAGGCGAGGAGAGGGTGAAGGGAGAAAGATAAATGGGGCAGCAAACCTTCCATGCTTGTAGTGCCGATCAGGGAGAGGTTGAAGATAGGGGAAAAAGGGAAGAAACAATGAAAAGGAGGGAGAAAAAGGGAAAGGGGGTGGTCATGGACAAGGCATTGACCTGCGTGAAGGAAAGAAAAAAAAATAAGGGAGAGTGGGTCAGGGGAAGAAAAGGAAATGAGGGGAGGGGGAGAGGGATTTTAGCTATAAAACTTCTCTAGGATACTTGATAATAAATAAATTTGTTAATATGAGTAATATTATTACGAATATTTAATTATAAAATTTAATTAGGTCAATATATACTAAAGAGTGCGTTTTAGTTTTTAAACTTACGTTGGGCCATAACCAATATCCGTTTTATCAAATAAACCTAGTCCGATAACCTTAAACTCTACCAGATACTTTACCCTAAATCTTTAACTAGATTTTTACTCTAAAATTTAATACCTATGCTAGTTTCCCCATAACCATCATGTTACCCTCCCTACCCTTATACCTTACCTATGAATGTCACCCTCTGTCACTCTACACCTTACCTCCCTCTACCATGCTTGATATCCTCCCCATGTTTTTCTCCACCTTCTCCTTCACACCACCATAAATCTAACTCCATTATCCCTCTCATTTCTTTTACATATTATGTTAACCCCCAAAGAAACCCACACTCCATATCTTTCTTGAGTTCCCTCAAGCAAGAAGAAAATTTATCGTTAGACAATTCATTGCTGCATTTTCACCAATTTTACCCTATCAGCAACTCCCTTTGAACACCACCTCATTGCTACATCCTCCATCACTAAAGCCCCTACCCTGGATATAGCTAAAGTTATCGGAGCACCCCTCTAACCTACAATAAAGCCCCCTAAACCCACCCCTAGGCTGCACATAAAATCACCAAAACCTCATCCCCTCTTTCAGCAAAAACCACCTTAAACCCCATTGCTTCAACAAATACTGCTGAAGCCACCCACCTTGCTTCATCCTTCTTCTCTATAGCTCCCTCCTTGGCTTTTGCCAAAAGCACTGAAACTAAACCCCCTACACTGATCACTTTTTTATTTTTCTCCCTTCCGTATTTTGATAACCTCCATTGGTTCTTTCTCCCTTTAGTTCATTAGTTCCATTGTGGTTTTGTTGGTCCTTCTTTAGTCGGTTATTTTTTTATTGGATTTAGCTATTTTTAGGTTATTCTTGTGATATCTAAAATGATTATACATGTGTTATTGGGTGTTAACTTCTTATGTAATCTTTGAGGATCTTGGAGAAAACAGTGTTTTGTATTTTTGTGTAAACTTGGATTTAAGTAAATTAAATCACTTATTGGACTGTAGAAGATTATGTGTGAGGATTCTTGGAAATTTTACACCTAGAATCATTCTAGAGTTTATGCTTTTAAGTATTTTAGCATGCGTGATGAAATGATAATATGTTATAAAGATGATGTGCATGATTAACGATAATTAAGCTATGTGCATAGTAATATGTCAAATATTTTATTTCCACATGTCTAAGATTTTGTTAGAATTATATTATGATCATTTTATAATTCAAATCCCATGGTATATGACTCATGAACACTCATACATGGAATTAGGGTTACGATAGTTCACATGGACACATATGCGAATGATTAAGGTTAGCTTATGATAAATTCTATTTTGCATGGCTAGGATTAGAGATATGGTCCTGTATGTACCATGATGATAATATGCCTATTAAATGATGTTCCATAATTTAAATTTGTACTTTTATGCTTTATGAAAGACGTGGTACGTCGTAGTCACATGATTAGGGTTTTGGTGAGAACAACCTACTAAATTCATGAAAAGTAAAAAATATAGTTAATCATTGAAATGTAATGATTACCTACATGCTAAAATAATGTGAAATATTTCTATTTTCATACTAACAAAAAATCTCTCATAATGATAATGTTTGATACGAAAAATGAGTAAAATGAGAAAACTAGGGTTTTAAAGGGTACATTGGTAATTTTGACCTAATGTATCATTTATAGATAAATGAGTTCTAGGATGGCCATAACCTTTTTATATTTTGACCTTAGCTTTAACTTGGCATGACATAGGCCTATGATATTAAGGTTTATCTAAATAATTGGAAGTAAAGGGGGAAATGGTTAAGTACGGAATATGAATATTTCTATGTTGTATGTGGCATATGTGATCACCTTATAAGATATTAATACTTAAAGTAAAAGAGCATGAGTTGGGAATGGTTTCTCTTTAAGGGTCGTTACCTTAGAGGTGAGGCGTTAGCCCTCATTTTTTGTTCAACGATGTATCATTGTGATCTATGTTTTCAGCCCCTACTCTACTTTATAGGTGACCTACGGGCCCCATAGGGAGTATCGATACTTAAGGACTAGGTGACCGAGGTTGGGAAGATATTGTGTTGCTTTTGGGTGCCAATATAACCAAATATACCACTATGTCCCTGGTTTTCAGGTAAGGGTATTGTGTTTCATTTGGTACCAGTATGACTAGGTGTACCACTATGTCCTTAGGGTTTTTTATATCCCTCTCAAGAAAGGAAGTAAAATGGAAATGTTTTTTTTGTGTGATAAAAGAAATGGATTATTTGTTCAGTGGTTCCCTTAGTGCCCTACAATGATATTGGATGGATTCGTTGTGCAGTAGTCACCTCAATGCCTTACCTTAGTTTATGTTTTATTTGTTGGTTTGGTAGTTTCCTTAGTGCCCTACACAAGTATTATTTTTTTTTATTTTTTCAATAATTTCCTTTATTCCATATCGCTATGATTGGAATGTAATTAACTAATCAAATATGACTTTACACTTTGAAACAATGAGAAGTGGGTTGGTATGTTTTTCTATTTAGATGAGACTTGGATGATGATATATGTTTCTCCATAAGTATTATTTTTGCATTTTATGCCTTGTGCTTATGTGTGCTATTTAATTTTTTGGTGGCTATGTAGAATGTGGGTATGTTGCATCCTATAAGATATTTTTATTAACTTTATATGAGGAAGTCATAATAATACTACTTTTACAAATGTCTATCTAAAGGCTATAGAATGGAATGAAGCTTAAAAGCACGAGTAAGAAAGTGGAATCTTTTGGAAGAGGTTCCATTTTAAGAAATGGCCTTTGTTTCTACGCACGGGTGCTGGTTTTTGTTACAAATAGTTTTCCTTTAGACACTTATATCCCTTGGTGTAGTTTGACTATGCTATTATACTATGACATGTATTCATAACTCTATTACATATTATTTCTTTCTTCATTGAATTACTTAGGTTGAGTTTTGTTTTAGCCTTAGTATTTAGCGTAAGAAAGGTGAGGAGCCAGATTTATTCTATGTGTAGCGGTAACACTTAATAATTTAGTAAATAATGCTTCCACAAAAAAAATAGTTGGCAAAAGTTGGTTGTTACAATTATAATGATATATTAAGACTTTTTGGGATGATCAGTGACTAAAAGGGGGAACTATAAGTGAGGATATGCCACCGATGAGAATAGTGGTCAAGAGCGTTCTGCCTTAGAAATTTTACTTATTTACCGTTTTACTGATTAAGACTAGTGAGGTCCCTGAACCTAATATGAATAAAATCATGAGCTAACTATTATTTTACTCATTCTGTAGGTTCAAAATATATTAAATAAAGTTTTTATGATCAAATTATGAGTGTTGCTTTTTCACTCTAGCAAAGACCCCTTTTTGAGTCTGTGTAAGTAATTAAGAACAAAATAGATGACTTCCTTGCATGTGATGCTATGATTAGGGCAGAGTAATGCTATTATGACTAGGGCTAGGGATTGGAGAGTTTTGCTATCCAGTTGTTATTTTGAATAGGTTTTCTCATTGTTATTTTTAACCAAACATTTATTTATGTATTTCAATTTTACTTCCAATATGAATACCTAACTCTTATTTATGTTATAGATTGTAATTTTGCTATGTTAGTCATAGGTTCTTTTATGTTTTATCTTTGTCTTGTAGTTAGTGTAATGATGGTCTATGGTTAGAATTATATCAATTACAATGGTAACACTCCTCTTATATTTGAATGTTTCTCCTTCTTAGCAAATTTATTGGGTGTTACATATAATTTGGTTTGCTGAACATATACACATAAATCAACAGGGGGTACTCAATTGGGTTGATAACAATTCAAAGGACCTACATGTATGATACTAAATAATCCAAATTCATATATGCTTACATTATCTACCTAATATATAGATGTTTGATTTCTTTTCATTGTTTCTTTATAGGAAAAATTGAAGGATGTAGTTGATACTTTAGGTGACAACAAATTACAAGAGGATATAATCTTAGAGATGTTTCTTGCTAGATTTGGATATTTTTCATTAGAATGGGATGATAAATAATACACAAGAAACAAATGATCATGAAACACCAAGAGAATATTTAGCAACAAAATCAAAGAATTAAAGAGTTGAAGAAAAGCTAAGAAAAAAAAAGGTACTTTGAAAGCTACACATATCATCAAGAATGTGAAATGGAGTCTCTTAAACAATATATGTTCGAGTAATTTGTTGCTTTTAGAGGTGTCCATTTTATTGAGTGGAGGTAAAGTTCACAATCTCTACTTGTATTTCCTTCAACAATCTTTTCTCATAAAAGTGTCAAATAATGTACACATTAAATCCTTTTAGTTCCATGAACTATTTTTTTTTAGAAACGAGAAAGGGTAGAAAGAGCATTAGTTGTAGCTACTACTCTTTTTTATTAGCTAACATAAATAAGATTGTACTTCTTATGTTTTTTTTCATCTTCAAGAGCAACTTGTAAGTAGGTTAGTAATTATATATTTCTCATACTCTACCCCTATTGTTCTCTTCTTTATTGTTCTTCATTCTTAACACAACAAAGGTTTTTTTTGAACTAAGCTAATCGACTGGTTTAGGAAACCAATCAAGAGCCTGGTAGAAGAGTCGACTCATTGGCCAAGCCGATCCACTAGTTTATAGAGCTAAGTACATTTTTGAAACTTGATTTTTTTTGTGAAAACTTCTTATCCCAAAATGAAACCTTGATAATCCTATTTCAAGCTCTCCTTAAAAGATTTATAACTTTTATTATCATTCATTATTCTAAGCTTTTACCTCAAATATATTCGATGGTTCAATTATGATGTTTGAGGGAGAGGGTGACCTCAACCTTATCTTCTTCCACCTCTCTCTTTTTCCTGCTCTAAAATTTATTTATTTAATAACCAGACCTATCTATACTTAGCTCAAAGTTTCCTTTCACATTAATAGTTCATTTCCTCTCTTGTGTTTGGCATTTCTAAGAAAATTTGACTTACATTTCTCCACAAATCACTATTTCAGCTTTAGAAGTTAAGTCATCCAATATTTGAAAAAATATACCCCTTCTACTCATATTTAAATGGTAAACTAGTATTTTTTGATCTCTACCAAACCACACTCTTTCTTATACCAATTGTTTAGCTATAAATAACCCTAATATCCCCTTCCATTCACTTTTCTTCCAGCCACTAAAATATTCTAACTCTCTCTAACCTTATTTCCTTTTCTCCTTAATTAAAACTTGTTTTAGGTTTACTTCCCCTTTTCCAACCCTTTCTCTAGCTCTTTATTTGTATCTAAATAAGGGAGGGCTAGATTTATGAGGAAGTTCGGAATCTCTTTAAGTGAAAACAAAATCTCTCTATTTTTTCCTAGGTTGGTAAGTCATTTTTCTCCTAATTTAAACTCTTGTTTATGAAATTATTTATTGGATTTCTAATGCTCTAACTCTATTTTTAAGGTTTTAGAAGTTGAGTGATTTCTAGATTAAGTGTTTCTCATAAGTGGGAAATTTTTCTAAAGCATCAAGTAAGGCGTGATTAATTTCAAAATATGATTTGGTTAAACATGTGTGAAATGAAATCTTTAAAATTCTAAATATATAAGTTGGAATGAGTAAATGATTTCACATTTCTACACATGGATTTAATTATGAATTTTGAGATAAATGCATGATTCTCTTGGGAAATTAGGTTGATTTGATTAATTATGGTACATGTAACAATTTAAGCAGTGAAAAATGTTATTAAGATGCTAATACATATTTTAGTTTGTATATGGTAGGAATTTTGAGCATGATTTATATAAAAAATTCTTGTTTTGAGGTATTTAAGGGAAAATGAATTAACTGGTTAGTACAAACTAATTGACCGGTCCTTAGAATAGTTGACTTATCAACGCAACACATCGACTAATAGGTATATAATGACCTTGGTCTTACTCTCTACTTAAGCCTGTCAACTGATTTGACAGAATATAATGGATAGTATTTGAACATATGACTGGTTTATCCAAACTAATCAACAAATTTGAGATAACCCCATAGTTTGCCTCCTGAAGCCAATCGACCTGCCAGCCTAAACTAATTAACTAGCTAGCCCAACCGAGCAATTGGTTAGGTTAAAATGATTACCTGGTTTGGCCAGATTATTTGATTTTGATCTTTTAGCTTAGATATGCTTGAGACTATGCCTAAAACTACTATATGACTATGGAATGAAATACATTTGTCGACAAGATTTAACAACCTGATGGATGGATTAATCCGATCATGATACATAACATACTCAATATGCTTTGTAAAGGCGTCAATGGGTAAACTCAAATAAGTATTTGATGTCTTTGAAAGGGGTAATAAAATCCAGACTTTATATCTAGGATAGATTAATCTAGTTGATTTGGTTATTATTGAGTAAGCATTAATAGGAACCCTAAAAATGGTTGGGGAAGGTAAGGGTTAATATGGAATAAGTATATTAATGTCTTGTTTGCAGATTCTGTTTGCCTCGTGTGATTGCATAACCTCAAGAATAACATACTAATCACTTAAATGAATAAAATTGAATTGTGTATCGGTCTGGGTTACCCTATCCTCAAATAACTACATAGAGTTAGTCTTCCTTATGGTTTTATTGGTGCCTTCAGACTTTACCTACGGGTGGGATCCTAGTTGATCCTAGTGCCTTACCTACTAAAGACACTAACATTGTAACAGAGGGGTATCAATACTAAAAGGATTTGTGTACCTAGGTGGTTTTGTCTTTAGCCTAGACTTATGTTGATTGGTAGTCACTCTGCTTCAGCACTAACTTATAACCATTGGTGGTTATTTGGCTTCAGCTTAGACTTATGTCCATTGGTGGTTACATGGCTTTAGCTTCGACATTATTTACTTTTGTTTTGATAGACTTCTATAATATGCAGTGGTTCATAGTCCATCGCTTGATTATAATTGGAATGAGTATTTAGATGATAATTGGAATGAGTATTTGGACGATAATTGGAATGAGTATTTGGATAATGACTTAGACAATTATATAGATAATAATTGAATAAATATTTCAAATGAGATTTTAGAAATCAGAATCTAGTTAAAGAGGAAAATAGAGGATAAGGAAAGGAACACTAATATAGATAATGAATTTTATATAAATGACCTAATAAAAATCACGAACGTAATTGTGTGCCTGGATGAATCAAACCTTACTATTTGTGGGACAAACTACTTACAGCTTGCATATGTCGTCTATGATGTAGTACTATAGTGTCAAGCATGGTGAGTCACACATGGTATGAACATCTTGTGCCTGATGTTACCATGATAATGCATATAACATGTTTATATGATGTATGCATTAAAATATTAGTATAACTTGTATATAATACTAGAATCTTGTGTGTTGATAACTCCATTGACTAGGTAACTTGGTTTACTGAGTATGAAGCATATTGATGTACCCATTTTCTTGGTCATCTACTCATTCCTATAAGTAGAGGGCCTTGTTTAAGTTTTCAAGATAATTAGCAGTTGGCCAACCTTGTGTTGGCCATGGGTTCTAAGGGCATTGATGCCAAGAGACTTAGAGTTACACTTTACTTTTGTTTTCTGTAATTTGAACCCTATACTTTAGTTTAGTTTTCCTTATGCATTAAAAAATTGTGGAGCAGTGAGGTCTTCTGCTTAGAATATTTCCTTTCAATATTTATATAACATGTTTTAGTGCACTCTACATTAGTTTTGGTTGGTTTAGTTTCTCAACATTATATCTAGCATAGGATTGGTGGTTTACGCCTATCATATGTTAAGTGCGGTTGTAATACCCTTTTTTCCAAGTTTTTATTAATTTTTTTCTTCCACAAGGTTTTAAAAATAAAATATTTGAGTATTGGAAAATGAGGGTCTTATAGTTTCTATCAGCTCTTGATTTAAAAATAAAATTGTCATTTTAAATACTTTTTAACTAATACCACAAGTTGGTATCATAGCATATTTTAAAAATCCCTTTGAATCTAAAAGAAATATATTATTTAGGCTAATATTATAATTTTTTTAGTATAAATGATTTCCCAAATTCTTGAATAATTTTATTAAAAGAAAAGAATTTTCAAACACGAAATGTCCATGACCAAGTGTGTTGGAGAATGTGTTGTAGATAGCTTTTCTAAAGATTTGTTGTGTTAGTCTTAGTACTAGGCAATGGGTTGTTTCATATTTCTCTTAGTATTTAGGAATTGATGACTACTACCAATAGTTATAAAAATATTGAGGCATTCATGGAGATCATTAGAGCCTACACGGAATGTGAGATTTGAGCACCACGACCACTCCAGTATCAATACTAACACTAGTCCTAGAGGATTGGATCAAGAGAGCTGGGCATCATCACCTACCTCCCTTCAATGGTCAATAGGACCCTAACATTATTTAGAGATGGATTATTGACATAAAAAAGACTTTCAACACATGTGGTTGCAATATGGACAAGTCATTTGATGTGGTAGTGTACTACCTAAGGGGGAGAGGAAAAGTATGGTGGAGGAGCATCCAGTGTGAAGGTAAAGAGCCTATGGGTTGGGGATTTTTCCTTGAGGTGCTTCATCCCTATTTCTATCCCACTCATCTCCATATGAAGAAGTATGACAAGTTCATAGCCCTTGAGTAGGGAGGCATAATGATAGAGGAGTACCACATGAGGTTTATGGACTTGGTCTAATTTTCTCTAGAGGTGGAGGCTAGTAAGGCAATGCATGCCCACCATTTTAAGATTGATATCGAGAATTGTTAGTGGGAGTTTCTCCGGTTGACATGGATGGAATGTATGAGCAGACTTTGGAGGATTTCCAAGTTATCCAAGCCTAGTATGCATGAATAAAGGGGAAAAGGATGCTTGAGGACTGTCAGTGTCCCAGTAATAAGAAGAAGGCCTATTCTAGAGGAAGCATGCCACTTATGTATGGTAGGAATATGGGGTTAGTACCTTAAGTTGGTCTTAAACTCAAAGGATGTTTCCAGGAGAGGCATTACCATTGGAAGTATTATTTAACAAATAACTAAGTAGTCGATCATGGAGGCAACAACATAACTTGTGATTTGTGTGATATGGTCATATATAGAGCCTTTGAGTGATGTGTTAGAGGTGGTAGTGTTTAGAGAGGTCAGACATGAGCTCAAAGCATAGGATCCGTTTAGTAACCATAAACATAGATTTTGAGGGTTCCTCCATCACTAGCTAGTGTTGCCTGTCGACCTAGGTAGCCAAGAGGTCATAAGCCTCTCACCTTTCAGTAAGGGAAAGGATCAGCTAGTGCCACTGGAATAACTTTGAGATGATGCTTGAATGTGATTAAGTTAGAAGTAGAGTGTTAGGCTGGTGTGGTGACCGCTATGCTTATTATCTTTACTTTTATAGCATATATATTGATTAACTATAGTGCATCACAATCTTTTCTATCCTATGCATTCATAGCTTGAGCTACTTTGTCTCCTTCCTGTAGTATTTTTGCTTTTGTTGTGTTGCCCTCAAGGGATAGGATTTGATGCCCAAGGTTCTATAAAGGGGTAACATCGATGATTGGGGGAGTATAATTTCCCTTAAACCTCATGGATCTTTAATTATGCGAACTTGATGTAATTATCGAAATCGAGATGTTGGGAAAGTACAGATCATTGAAATATTGCATGTAACAATATGATATTCTACAGGGACCAAAGGGTGTTGGGATCTTATATCAGATGTGTAAAACTAACCCCTCTACAAAGATCATTTCAGCAAGTGTGATGAGCAACCTTGTTTGTAAAGGATATCTGCTCTTCTGTGTAGTGTTTGAGAGACTGAGGCAGTTGAGATACCATTAGAGAAGATAACGGTGATCTGCAAGTATCCCAACATTTTCCCTGATGAGAATCTAGGAAGGCCACCTCTTTGAGATGTTAAGTTTTCCATGGATAAATTACCATTGATGGAATAAATATCTAAAGCCTTACACCATATGGAATCTGCAGAGATGAAATAGCTCAAGGCCCAGTTAGAGGACTTGTTGGGAGAAGGCTACATCTGTCCAAGTATATCACCATGGGGAGTTCTTGTCCTATTTTTTGAAGAAAAAAAAAAGACAAAAGCCTGAGGTATTGCATCAATTATTGAAGGTTGAATCAGGTTACGATATAGAACCATTATCCATTACTAAGGATCTATTTCAAGTTTGACTAACCCAAGGGTGATAACATATTCTCTAAGATTGATCTTTTGTTAGGCTACTGTTAATTAAGTATAGCAAAGCATAACATCCCTAAGACTTCATTTTGAACAAGATATAGCCATTATGAGTTCACATTAATACCTTTCAAACTCCCTAATGTGCCAGCAACATTCACGTCCCTCATGAATTATATTTTTTGGAATTCTTGGACCACTTCGTCATGGTATTCATCAGTGACATCCTCACCTACTCTAGCAATTGAGAGAAATGTGATCAACATTTAAGGTAGACTTTGGTATTGTTAAGATCATACCAACTATATGCGTAATTTTCAAAGTGTGAGATTTTGCTAGATCAAGTGGCTTTTCTTCAACATGTAATCTTTAAAGAAAGGGAGGTAGTGGATCCTTCAAAGGTTTGAGAAGCTTCTAAATGGCCAGCACCAACTTCCATTAAGGAGGTGCACATCTTTATGGGATTGGTCGGTTACTACTGTAGGTTTGTTGTGGACTTTTCGAAGGTAGCTCATCCATTAACTAACTTGATGAATAAGTCTTCAAATTTTCAATGGGATGAGAATTTTGGTGGAGCCTTCGAGGATTTGAAGAAGTGTTTGTCTAAAAGCTCAGTTCTCACATTACCAAGTGGGTATGGTACTTGAAATTTTATAGCAACACTTCCAAGCATGGAAAAGGTTGTGTGCTGATGTAATATAGAAATATGGTGGTGTATGCATCTCTATAGCTAAATAAATATGAACAAAACAACCAAATGCATGAGTTAGAGCTTACTGTAATAGTGTTTGATCGTATTATTAGAAGACACTATCTATATGGGGTTCGGTGCAAGTTCTACACTGACCATAAGAGCCTCAAATACATCTTCACACAGCAAGAGTTGAGTTTGTCACAACATTGATGGTTGGATTTGGTTAAGGATTATGACCTTAAATTGACATACCATAAGGGTAAAGCCAATGTAGTGGCAGATGGGTTAATCTAGAAGATGTCTCATCCCTTAAGCACAATTATATTATAAAATTTTCAATGTTGATAGTTCATGAAGATGGAGATCAAGTTGACCATCGCTATTAGTTTAGAGGTAAGAATAAGTACACTCACCATCACTCTTACGATCATTGAAGAACTCTAAGGTAATCAACTAGGTGATGTTAAGCTCGAAAGGATCAAGTAGGGTATTAAGGAAGGTAGAGCCCAAAGGTTTCAACTCCACAATAATAGTAGTATTAGATATTGTGGTAGGTAGTGTATACCCCAAGGACACATAGAGATTAAGAGGAAAATCTATGAGGAAGGATAATATACTCCTTAGTCCATCGACCTTGGAGGAGACAAATTGTACAAGGATTTGATGAAGGTATATCAGTTTCCTAGTATGAAGCCATTGGTGGACGAGTTTGTTGCATGATGTCAAAACTGTTAGAAGGTGAAGATCGAGTACAAGAGGCTAGAAGGATTGATATAACCACTAGAATTTCCATAAGGAAAGTGGGATAATATATCGATGGACTTCATAGTAGGCCATCCTAATTCCCATAATGGTTTTGATTCCATCTCAGTTGTTTTGGATTGCCTAACATAGTCAATAGTATTCATATCTATGAAGGCGACATGGAGTATGGAGTAGTTAGCCAACGCTTATAAGAAGTACGTTGTGTGATTGCATGGATTCCTTAGAGACATTGTGTTAGACTAAGACCCTAGATTCTTGTCAAAATTATTACAAAACCACAAGCTGCTATTAGGACTTTATTGAATATGGGAACCACTTTTCACCCAGCCATAGGTGGTTAGATGGAGAGGATAATTTAGACCCTTGAAGATAATGCTTTGAGCATATGTGATGGATTTTGGGGGTAGTTGGCAGAACCATCTAGACTTGATTGAGTTCTCCTACAATAATAGTTATTATACTACTAACAAGATGGCACCTTTTGAAGCCTTATATAGGAGAAATTGTTGTAGTCCCTCATGGTTGAATGATGACAATGAAATGATTTTGTTGCAACCCATGATGATTGAGTAGACAATGAGGCAAATTTGAATTATTTAGGATCGGATGAGAGCATCCCAAGACTGTCAAAAGAGCACATATATTGGAGAATACAAACCAAGGGTTTTGAGGTGGAAAATAAAGTTCTTCTATGGGTCTCACCAATGCATATGAGATCCAACTTGAGTCATACTAGGAAGTGGTGTTTTAAATTAGCTTAGAACAATTGGAAATAAATAGAATAATGGAGGGAGATTTAAGAGAATAAAATTGATTCTTATTAACCCCTTGAATTAATACTCACTAAAACCATCTAAGGTCCAAACTCTTAGGATAAATCTTAGAATATTTTTGCAAAAGTCAAACTCTTTCACTTGAGTTTTGAAGTGCATGTTCTCGGTTTGCTAGAGATAAAAGGTGGAGCTAATAAGTTGTGTATTTCTCTTTATTCTATCATTAACACCTATAGATGAAGTGCAGAATTAAATGTTACAACTTATCCAACTATTACATGTGATTTGAGAAAAAACAAATGAAGAAATATACCTAATATCCTAGCTATGATTTTGATTCATGAGTAGGTGTTTGGTGCATATTTTGAACAATATGGCATTTATAGTACATTTCTAATTAATATAGCAACCACGTGACTCAAAAAGAAAAGATGAAAAGATCATTTTAATATTGTAATAAAAAAAACAAGTAAGAAATGTCTTCTATCCTTCCTTGATCTTCCCAAAAATCTACAATGGTCATCCTAAGTGTGGAAAAGAATCTGACATATAACTTGAAGGGACTTAAGACTATTTTGTGTGGCTTTTATAGGTGTAGAATAGGCTACATTCTTGTGGATTTTTTTATGCTACAGTATTAAAAGAAAATTGGTTTAAAATGGTAGGAAATTAGAAGAAAGAATGTCGCTAAATGCTCCTTAGTTTGTGGGTGCTTTGTGGGTGGTAAAAAAAGGTTGACAAGGCTTGCATGGTTATGCAAGTACTGCATCTAAGGATGATTATCAAGGTATTGATTTGGTATACTTATTTTTGGAGCCAATTACATTGTTTGTCTTTGATGATAGTTATTTGACTAAATTTAATAATATTGCATTAAGTCATTCTTCTAGGCATATTTGACCAAATCACATAAGAAGTCAATATGCTTTATATTTCCACATGCTACAAGATATTGCAAAGGAAGCTATGTTGTGCATAAAAGTCAAAGTTAAGAGGATCTAGTCAACCTTTCAAAGTTAACACCATTATCTTGATTAGGATTCTTCTAAATTATTTTTATGTAATCTTAGCTTACTTTTTTTTGTAATAGTCTTATTGAGCCTTGTATTATATAAAAAAATAAAAACGTTATAATACTATTTAAGTGCTAGTTAGTCATTTATATGTCATGTGGCTAAGCTAGTGTGCTAGTTTGCAATATTATAAGCCCTATACGTGGCATGTGTGTAAACACATGTTACATAATGATGTTTGGATATTTTTTTATATTGACAAATAAGACAAGTAAATACTTTTTTAATTCACTATTTGTGATTGAATACCCAGCCTAAGACTGTTTCAAATCATCTTTGATTTTTTATATTCAAATTATTTTCTTTGATTCTTTTCGAATTATTTGATTTATTGATTAATTTCTTGTTGAGTTCTCGGTTGAATTTCTTAATTAAACTTGTGTACACAAGCTAAACTATCATATCATTCATTTCATTTCATACCAATCTTCATCCTCTTTGAAAATTTGTGTCAAGTTTAGTATCAGATCCTCTATTTTACTTTCTTCCATCGATAGAAGTGTAGTCTTTTTCTTTCCACCCTTTCAAAATCCTCTTCTTTCTCTTATCTTTTCATGTTTTTTTTCTTCTAGTATATTATTCCCATGCATGTTCAAGCATGAACGGGGTTTTGAGTAAATATTTGAATGGATTATTATATATTCAACTTTAGTTTGAATATCACTAAGAGAGGTTAGTATATATTCAAAGTGATCTTCAAATCTTCAACCTCTAGGATATAAGATACACGATAGAAGTCTAGTACATATTTAACAAAGTATAGCAGATCTTATGTCAATCTTTCACATCTTCAACCTATCCTTCTTCATCTTCAACATGAAGTGGAAGATCAACTATCTTAGTTGCAGATCTTCAACACTTAAGTAATGTTTTTGAACATCTTTGAATTACCTTTAGACTCTTACAAATTTATTCTTAACTTCTCATTATTACATTCAAATATTACAAGTTTTTTTAGTCTTGATTGGTTTTTAAGTATAAGAATCATATGTTTTCTTTCTCAACTTTCGTGACTTGTAAGTTGTTATTTCAATAGCATTATATCGAGTTCTATTTTGTTTTCTTCTGCTTCTATTCTTTCTTTACCCTTGATCACAAATATAGAATTATCTATATTAACTTATGTTGTCCAACAATTGTGCTTTATTTAACTTCTTTCTTTGAGCAATACATTTCTTGTCTTTCATCAAGAATGTTTTAAAAGTTATTAGGATTGTCTTGAAGTTCATCAAGATTTCTTGGTAACACCTTCCAAAATTTCTATTTTATTTCTATCACCATTTTTCATGCATGATTAATTTAAGAACATAGGCATAACTTCAAGAAGCAAATTCTACAAAAACAAAATAGAGAGTATCGAGTGTATCATAGAGTAGTATTCGAAAATGGGTGAGGAGGTTTCTATGAAATCATAGTGATTATACTATACACAATGGTTTTTTATATCTTCTTAATAAACTTTATGTACTAAGATCAAGTATAAGAGATTTTCTTATCAAGGATGTACATGAGGGAGGGATTGCTAGCCATTTTGATGCTAAAAAAAACTTTAGAAATATTATAATAAAATTTATATTGGCCACACATGATTAAAGGTGTACAAAATATTATAAACTAATGTGTTACTTGTAAGAGAAGAGTTTCCATCACAAAGGTTTATAAACACTGTTACATGTGCCTAATCAACCATGGTAAAGGGGTTAGCATGGATTTTATCTTAGGGTTTCCTGGAACACAAAGAGGTAAAGATTCTATAATAGTCGTGGTGGATAGATTTTCTAAAATGGCTCATTTTATTCCCTGTCATAAGAATTATGATGCGACATATGTTGCTGACTTATATTTTAAGGAAATTATAAGACTTCACAGTATACCGAGAAGTATTGTTTTAGATAGGGATGTAAAATTTCTTAGTTATTTCCTAAAAACATTGTAGCACATGATAGGCACAAAGTTATTATTTAGTACTTCACATCATCCACAAACTTATGGCAAACTAAAGTTACTAATCGTACATTGGAACATTGTTAAGAGGATTAGTAAGTAATAGTAATAGAGATTGAGATATTAAGTTAGCTCATGCCGAGTTTGCTTATAATCATAATCCTTCCAGTACTAAATAGGTAAGTCAATTTGAAATTGTGTATGGGGTAAACCCTAATATGCAAGTCAATATGGTACCTTTGAGAAAACATGAACATAAAAGTTATGATGCTAAGCAACAAGTTTAATTTTTCCCAAAACTTAATCATAAAATTAAAGGCAACACAAAAACAGCTAATAAAAATGTAAAAAAGAAGCGAATAAACATCGTAGTTAATAAGTGTATTCTCCTAGAGATTTAGTGTGGCTACATTTATGTAAGGAATGATTTCCAAAAGGAAGTATAAACTAATGTCATGAGCTGACTGATCATGTAAAATCCTTAGGAAATTTGGGCACAATGCTTATGAAGTTCAACTACCAAAATCATATGGTGTTATTTCAAGGACATTTGATATAGGTGACTTATCTCTTTATTTTAATGATATATTTGCATCCAAAGATGATTCTCAAGCTATTGATTTGGCGTACTTATGTTTGGAGCCAATTACATTGTTTGTCTTTGATCTTTAATTAACCCTAATGATATTACCTCAATATTATAAGCCCTTTATAAGGCATATGTGTTAACACTTGTAGCATGATGATGTTGGAAAAAAATTTTATATTGAAATATAAAAAAAAAAGTAAATACTTTGTTAATTCTCGCTTTATGATTGAATACCCATTCTAAGACTATTTGAAATAAACTTAGATTCGTGATATTCAAATTCATTTGTTTGGATTCTTTTTGATTTCTTTGATTTCTTGATTGATTTCTTGTGTACTTCTTGATTGAATTTAAAAAGTCATCTTGTGTAGACAAGACTTAAAATCCTATAATTCAATTCATTTCACACCAATCTTCATCCTCTTTGAACATTTAGCATGGATAGGTTTTAAGTAAGGAATAATTTATCCAAGTAAGGAGAGTTTTGTGGCTCTAAAACTTGGAAAAATTAATGGTGACATTGTGATCATCAAATGAAAATGCACCCGCATCATCCTCTCCTTCTTGGAAAGTAGCACCCTTGTCTCTAAATGGCTCATCATGAATGTAATGAAGTATATCTTTAACATTAAATGTGTTTGATATATCTCTCATTTCCCTTGGTAGCTCCAGCATATATAAATTATCAAAAATCATTTTAATAATTTTGTTGGTCCATCACTTCAAAACATGATTTTTTTCTTCCTTTTAGGTAAAAATCGTTCCTTTCTAAGGTAAAGCTTGTAACACCCCAAAATTCACTATTTTTTTTTAAAGCGGAAGAATTTAAACTAAAACCCAAGAATTTTGGGGATGTTACCGCCACACTTAGTACCAAACTGGTTCTCTCCGACCGTTCCAGTACCAAGTGCTAAGGCTAAAGAAAAGAAATAATCAATTATAAATCAATACAATCCAAATTTCAGATAAGCATTAAATGGTTGTAAAATAAAATCAGAGTACGCATCAAGAAATGTAATTCATTTCCAAAAGAGAATTAAACTTACAACCAATAAAAGGTTCATTAAAATACTCAATTGAGTAATGAATCATAAAATGGTAAATACTATACCAAAGAAATAACAAAAGAAATTAAATCACAGAAAGAATGAATACGGCCACGACACTCTCGAACTTGAGCCAAAACATGCTCAACACTCAGCCCCGACTGATGTCTCGCCCACCTACACAAAGTCAGAAGGGCATACTACTCATGGGAATGAGCAGCACCCATGAAAAGGGTGATCGCTACGCTACGTATTGAGTAAGATAACCGAGCACTAAGGCCAACACATAATAGCACATAAAAAATGCAGAATAATAAAAAAGCATAAGACCAACATGAGAACATAATGCATATGACCATTTAGGTAAAACTATAAAGGCCCAATTATAGTCTGGATTAATTTTAAAATTAATCTCTGATCAAAACTCATTTCACACCATGATTTTAATTAAATCTATGCGAGTACAAGAACACCCCCACTATTTTAACCGGTGGGCCGGTCACTTTCGGGACAATAGCCCACACCACTATTCCTTACCGGTGGATCGGTTGGTTCCTGCTCACATGATATTCCACTGTAAGTAATTAGTATCTTTTAAGTGTCTTTAGCAAACTCTAGTTTGTGTTTATTGAGCTCGAGTCACCCCGCTATTATTGCCGGTGGGCCGGTCGCTTGCGGGACAAAGTCCACACCACTATTTTTCACCAGTGGATTGCTCACTTATAGGGTAAAAACCCTAACCACTATTCCTAACCGGTGGATTGGCTGGACCCGACTCAATAATCTTTCACTTTAAATGATTAGTGTCTTAAGTATCTTATTCAAAGTGTTCACCCTGGACATGCATGAATCATCACACATCATAAATCATAAATTTTACCATCATAATTACACTTTGATCACCAATTACACATGATACAGCAAAAACCCTAAACAACCACACCAAACCCTAATCAACCACCACAAACCATAGTTAACCACTCCAAACCCTATTTAACCATAACAACCATAATTATCCCTTCCAAACCTTAATTAACCACAACAAATCACCATTAACCACTCCAGCCCTAGTTAATCATAACAACCCATAGTTAATCTCTCTAAACCTTAATTCAGTCTCCTACATACCCTTATAATGCTCCACGTACTATTTTCCATCTAAAATGTTCAAACACCTAAATAACAGTTACATTATCTTCCTCATATCCCAAATCAACCTTCCATACGTAAATTTCGCTCCCATGCAAACTTTACACATCCCATGCAACCTCTCAAACTTTTTATACAGACCCTAAATCCCATGTAATCATTAATTCCCATGCAAAATCCTAACTCCACCACACAAACCCTAATAATACTATACAACAACTAATACCACTATGCAACCATTAATACCACCATGCAAACCCTAATACCACCATGCAAACCCCAATACCACCAGACAAACCCTAATACCACTATACGATCATTAATATCTTCATGTAGCCTTTAATACCACCATACAAATCCTCATACCATCATGTAAACCCCAATACTACCATACAATATTACATCCATACAAACCCTAATAACACTATACAAAACCCAAGATTTCGTCATACAAAACCCTAAATTCAATCCACACAAAACCAAAGATCTATCCATACAAAACCCTAGATTCAAATCATATAAAACCCAAAGATTCTTCCATATAATACAATTGATTAGATTCTCCCATTCATAACCACAAATTAGATTCTCCCATACAAGACCATATGTTAGATTCTTCCACATAAAGCCATAAATTAGAATCTCCCATATAAAC
This sequence comes from Tamarix chinensis, assembly GCA_030549775.1. Classification (NCBI taxonomy): domain Eukaryota; kingdom Viridiplantae; phylum Streptophyta; class Magnoliopsida; order Caryophyllales; family Tamaricaceae; genus Tamarix; species Tamarix chinensis. The sequence continues at coordinate 63,961,001 of CM060179.1, read as the reverse complement.
CATAAATTATATTCTCCCACACAAAACCATAAAAATCATAAATCAGATTCTCCTACACGAACCCATAAAAATCATAAATTAGATTCTCCCACACAAAACCCTAAAATTCTCCATTTTATTCTTCCATTCATGAACAATTAAAATAACGAGGTCAACTCACCCCCCTTGGTCAACCTCTTTACCCATCCTCCTTTTTCATCCTTTCTCCCACACAAAACACATCAACTCCCTCACATACATGTCTTACAGGATCACGACACATATCATCACATATACATAATACACATGCCATGTAAACACACAAAACATACTTCTATTCCATGCCATACCATATACGACATAAATAATGATGATAGACATATGATACATAATATGCGAAGCACATAATGCATATAAACACACAAAAGGCCTTAGTAATACCCTTACTTGAAACGACACCGGTCTTGGAGCACGCTCCTACGCCTCCTTAGGGCTTTGACCAAATAATAAGATACTAATAAAATAACATTAACAAAATTCTAATTTTGCTAAAGATATAGAAATAATAGAAATATTATAAACATTGATAATATAGGGTTAAAGACTTTACCCTAATAACAATAATGATACTAAAAATAATATCAATGAGAATATAAATAAGAATAATAATAATAATAATAACAATAATAATAATAATAATAATAATAATAATAATAATAATAAGGACATTATTCAAAAACAAAGTAAAATAAATGCTTCGGCCCCTTTACCAAAACAATAATAATAATAATAATAATAATAATAATAATAATAATAATAATAATAATAATAATAATAATAATAATAATAATAATAAGAAGAAGAAGAAGAAGAAGAAGAAGAAGAAGAAGAATAATAATAATAATAATAATAACAACAACAACAACAACAACGATAATAATAATAGCAAAGCTAATAGTAAAGTATTTGTAATATTAATAATGGAATAATAATAGTAGTAATTCGAAATAGTATAAATAAAATATTTATAATTATAATAATAATAACACATTAATATTAATAATAGTAATAATGTAAATAATAAGAATAATCATGATAAATTCAAAAATAAAATACAATAGGGCTTCAGCCCTCAATAGAACTAATAATCAAAACATTAATACTAATAATAATAATAATACATATTAAAAATATAAATATTAATAATAATAATAGTATTTAGATCCAAATAAATGAAATAAATTAAATTAAGGCTCATAAAAGTAGGGAGAAGGGTTGATAGGGTCTAGGGTTCAACCTTAGGCTGGCGGGGATAGGCGGCACCGGCGGTAGTGCACAGAGGCAGCGACGGCAGCCGAAAAAAGAGAAGAAAAGAGGAAAAGTTGCATGCTGGGAAAAAGCTAAGGAGAATTAAGGTGGGAGTTAGGGTGTTTAGGGTTGCCCAAAAGAAGGGGGACATAATAGAGGTGGTGGCGCAGCCAAAGGTAGCGGCGCACGTCGGCGGTGGGTGGTGGCTGAATGGAGGAGAAGAAGAAAGAGAGAGGAGGAGAGGGAGAAAGATGAAAAGAGGCGTAGGGGAAGGTATAATGTGATCTGTAGAACCTTTTAGAAGGTGAAAGAAGCGGCGGAAGAGGTGGTTAAAGGTGGTTCGAAGGGCGGCGAAGACAAAAAATAAGTTAAGTAGGGAAGGCTACTTCGCACAGCCGGGGTGACTTGTGCAGGAAAAATAGAGGGATATGGGACATTTAGTTAGCTAAAGGGTGGTGCAAGGAAGAGTTTGGTAGGAGGAGTAGGTGGCGGCGTTGGCCGACGGTGGCAGGGATGGCATCTAAAGGAGTGGCGGTGGCAGGTCGGGAAATTCTAGGTAAGGATCAAAGGTTCAACCCTTGCTGGTTATGGAGGTATTTATGGAGACAATGAAGAGAGGGTAGGGTTCTGTGGGTCGGCATGGAAATAGGCAAGTAGGGTTTTGGTCACCAGTAGCGATGGTTGGCCAGTGGCAGCAAATTTTCGGGGGAGGGGTTGCATAGGAAAAGAAAGAATTGTGCGTGAAGAGGGAGAAAGTAGTTGGATTTAGAATGACCGACGAAATGACGAGGAAAAGATGGGAGAAACAACCGATCAAACGGCGAGATCGGCGGTGAGATTTTCGGAGTTGTAAGCGGCAGTGTTACAGGTGTAGGTCAAACGGCGTCGGCAGGGAAGAAGGAAGAAGAAGATGTGGGGGGTCTGGACCAGCGGTCCAAAAGAAAGGAAAGAATGGAAAAAGCGGGAAGAACCGGTCGGGCGATCGGCCCTGCTTAAAGTTTTTTTTTTATCAAAACGCGGCGTTCAAAGGGAAGGAAAAAAAATTAGCACTGGGATAAGGAAGGAGGAAGGGGCACCTACACGGTCGGGCTGGGCGGAAGGAGAAAGGAGGGAGGGAGGGGACTTGGGCCGCAAGCTGGCCCAGGTCGGGGAAGGTAAGGAAAAAGAAAAAGAAAAGAAGAAGAAGAAAGAAAAAGTAAGAAAGAAAAAGAAAAAGGGAAAAAGGAAAAAGGAAAAGAGATAAATAATTAGGTTAGGGTCAATTAAATTAATCTGAATATTTAGAATAATAATATTTGAATAAAATAATATTTAAATCCCCTTTTTAGGTTAAATTAGAATTTTTAAAAGATTTTTCATAAATTCCATTTTACTTAGTTTCATAAAACACGCTAATTTTCTTCAATTAAATTATTTATAAAATTAATATCAATTTGAAACTACTTTATCCTTCTTAATTTAATTAAAATAATTTATTTTATTAATTTCCAAAAAAATCCTTAATTAGCTAAAATACCCAAATTTCACCCTAATTAAAATATTTATAAGATTTCTCTTGATTTGCCCAAATAAATTTTATTTTACTTTAATAAAAATAATTTATTTAATTAATTTTCATAATAAAATCTTATTTAAATATAATTTTGAAATTAGAAGTTTTTGGAGCATTTCAAAGCTAAACTAGATCTCCTTGTTCATATAAGTGTTGTCTCTAGTATTTTTTAGCTTTACTCCTGTTCATTTCATTTTCCTTCTCGATTTTTGACCTGATGTTCTCATGAAGCTTCATCATTTCCCTAGCCCTTTTTTCTACCTCAAATTTGGTGTGGGCCTTTATTGGAAGAGGTAAGAGATTTATGGGAGTAACAGGATTCACCCCATATACTACTTGAAAGGGTGAGTGCCTTATAGGATAGGTTAGTGACATTTTGGAGTCCTAATCCTTTATAGATTTGTGAACCAAAATTTTGAGGATCATTGTGAGGGTCCTCTTAGTGTCCTTATTTTCCCATTAGTTTGTCGATGGTAAGAAGTAATGAATAGGAGTTTGGTACCAACCATCCTCCACAAGGTCTTTTAGAAATAGCTAAGGAAATTGGCATTCCTATTTGCGACAAAGCGCTTAGGAATACCATGCAAACTAACTATCTCTTTAAATAATATATTGATTATGTAAGAGGCATCATCCGTCTTATGAAAAGCAATGAAATGAGCAATATTAGAGAATTGATCCACTATTACCATTATAACATCATTTTTCCTTTATATCTTAGGCAATTCCACAATGAAGTTCATACTCACATGATCCTATGGTTGATGTGGGATAGCCAAATGAGTGTACATCCCTTGATGGAAGTGAATCTTGGAATTTTGATAAGTGACACAAGTAACTATTACACTTTGTACATCTCCCTCAACCTTCGACTAATCAAAATTCTCACTAACAATTTCTATGGTATTATTAATGTTGAATTGTCCAGATAGCCATCCTCTATGTACTTCCCTCACAAATAATTCTCTAATCGAACATTTAGGAATGAAGAGTTTGTTGTTCTTGAAGAGGAACCCTTCTTGGATGAAAAACGAGCCATTATTCTAGCCTTCATTTGATGTGTGTGGGAGGGTGTAATTCTCAAATTTGTATGAATATGATTCAATTGTAAGTATTGAGTAGAAGATGATTTGGTGATGATGTGGTAGGTTTTAAAGTGCTCGAATGGGATGGAAACTTGACGGTGATGATTCCAATAAGAAAGGTAGGATTCATTAATGATGGTTTAACAATGATGATGATGATGGATTTCAAAAGTTAGGGTTTAGATGATGGTTAGAGTCTAGTTTAGTGTTAGGGTTAGGGTTTGGTTCAAAAAGAATGAATAAGGTTGTGTTTAGTTTGTGTGGGAAGGTTAAGGTTTCGAATGGAAGGTTTAGGGCTTCGGTTGTGTATACAAAATTAGGGCTTTGATTAACCACAAATTAGATTAGGATTGTAATCATAATTATGGCAAGAATAATATGGATTAAGAAGAGTAGAAAAGATATGGATTAATCTCTGATTCACATAGATGAAGAGATTAAAACATTCAAGCTAAGTCGTTCACGCATATTCGATTTGCTTGAGTTTGAACTCACACAGAATTTACTTGTATTAAACTTAAATATTGATCTTCAACTTCAATTCAGTTCTTCATATCCTCATATTCGACATTCATGTAGATTATAACCTTTTTACCACTAACTAAAAGCATAATTCAATATATTCCAAGCTAAAAGATATTATGCTAACTTTATTATCCAATTTTACTACTTAATAAATAAATTAGCTAAATTACTAATGATGCTTGAAAATTATACTAAGAAACTCCCCATACACGTGCTCACTCCCTCCTTTCATGCCATGCACATGCACGTAGACACTTAGTTGCTTGTTTATTACATTTTGAGCAACTTAACCATCTGTTGGTCTTAAATTTGTGGGAGATATTTTTCAAATGAAGAATAATTGGTTCCACAATTATGAATTTTAATTCTTGATCGTTTTCTCCTACATCATTCTCCCCTTTCTAATTTGAATTTACCCTCAAATTTGCATCACCATAATAAGGGCTAATATCTCCAACGTTAAATTTCCTTGACACCCCACCATATGAATCTGGAAAACTGAGCTCGGGAGCACTTTCTCCAAAATTTTGAAGTACTTTAAAAGGACCATCTTCCCTTAGAATAATCTTGTATTTCCTTAGATTCGAAAATCTCTCCTTCTCCAAATATAACATACTAAATCTCCTTGTTGAAAAACATATTGGCTCCTATGCTTGTTTGCTCTTGTCTTGTACACCTCATTTGCCTTCTCAATATTGTGCTTGATATGTTGATGAAGTTTTTGAAAGAACTCCACTCTCTCTTGTGCATTATAACTCTTCACTTTACCCTTCTTCAATGGCACCATATCAATCGGCACATATGGATTAGTACCATATATAATCTCGAATGGACTAGAGCTTGTTGCAGTAGAAGGACTTAAATTGTAAGAAAACTTTGCTTGTGCCAACTTAACATCCCAATCCTTAGCACTCTTACTCACCAATCCCCTTAGCAAATTTCCCAAAACTCTATTAGTAACTTTAGTTTGTCCATCCATTTCAGGATGATGTGATGTGCTAAATAGAAGCTTTGTTCCTAACATGTGCCATACCATTTTCCAAAAATAACTTAGGAACTATACATCTCTATCCGAAACAATACTCCTTGGAATTCCATACAACCTTACGATCTCCTTAAAGTATAAATCCGCAACATGGGTAGCATCATCGGTCTTGTGACATGGAATAAAATGAGACATTTTTTATAATCAATCCACTACAACCATAATAGAATCCTTGCCTCATTGTGTTCGAGGCAATCCCAAAATAAAATCCATGCTAACACCATCCTATGGTTGATTAGGCACATGTAAAGGTACATATAACCCTTTGTGAAAGAACCTATTGCTCCTTTGACACGTAGCGCACCTAGTAATCATGGCTTGTACTCCCTCTTTCATTCTCGACCAATAGAAATGTTCTTGCAGCAACTCCAAAGTCTTGTAAGCTCTAAAGTGTCCTACAATTCTGACTTCATGCATCTCTTTGATTGGCAAGTCTTGAAATAAAGTCTTCGGCACACATAATTTGTTGTGTCTGGAAAGGAACCCATCTTGAATAACATATGCTAAAAAACTTCCTTATTTCTTACACTCTTCAAATATCATAGCAAAAACTAGCTTCTCTAACCGAACTTTCATAGGCATCAGATGCTACAGCAGGGGTGAATTCAAAGAGGAGCCCAGCTACTTTGTTCTTTGAATAAAATGAACTTGGAACCATCAATTGGTGCATAGGTTGAATTTCCTTAAAGGAGTTGGGAAGCAACTTAGCTATCGAGAGAGATTTATGTAGCTCATGAACCGACCGAAGGAGGGGTTAACTCTATTGTCAAGGAATGGGAGAAGCTTTAAAATCATCATCCATGGCTTATTAACTCTTCAACATCTCAAACCCCAAAAGCTTTGCATCCATCATGGTAAGTGCCATGGTCCTTCTCGATAATGTAGCCACCATGACACTTTCTTTGCCATCCACATGTCTTGTAGAGAACACAAATGCCTGCAAGAATCTTATTCACTTAGCATGTGTTGGACTCACCTTCTTTTAACCATGCAAATACTTTGGACTCTCATGATCCAAATGAAGTACAAAAGGCTTGGGTCTCAATTAATGACTCCATGTCTCCAAACAATGCCCAATAGCATATAACGCTTTATCGTAGGTCAAATAGTTGAGTCTTGAGCCATTCAACTTCTCACTAAAGAAAGCAATCAGATTCTTTTCTAGTGAAAGCACACACCTAATGCCTAAACCACTTGCATCACATTTTACTTCACATAATTTATCGAAACAAGGTAAAGATAATACCAGTGCATTTGAGAGCTTTATCTTCAAATCTTCAAAAGCTTTTGTCGCTTAATCATTCCAATAAAACTCTTCTTTCTTCATTAGGTGTGTATTAGGTTATGTAATGGTATAGAAGTCTTTTATTAACCTCCTATAGAATGAGGCCGACCCACGGAAACTTCAAACTCCGTGGACATTAGTAGGAATAGGTCACAATCGTATATTTTCCACCTTTGATGGACTAACTCAAATACCATCCCAAATCATAATATAACAAATAAATATCACCCTCTCCATCATGAAATCACACATATCCATATTATCATAGAGATTCACCTCTCAAAGCTTATCAAATATCCTCTTTATGTGTTGTATATGCTCGAAATCACTCTTTCTATATACCAAGATATCATCAAGGTACACAACAACAAAGACCCTAAGAAATGGTCTAAGTACCTCCGTCATCAACCTCATGATGGAACTTAGTGTATTACATAGCCTAAACGGAACCACTCATACAACGCATACTTAGTCTTGAAAGTTGTTATCCACTTGTCCCCTTCTTATATCCTCATTTGTTGATAACTGCTTCTAAGATCAATCTTTGAGAACACCTTCACACCATGCAACTCATCTAACATGTCATCCAATCTTGGATTTAGAAATTTTTACTTGATTGTGATGATGTTGATGGCTCTCGAATCAATACATATCCTCCACATAGGCACTAATAAAACTAGAACTCCACATGGATACATACTCTCTAGAATATAACCGCGGTATAACAACTCTTGCACTTGTTTCTATAACTCCTTAAACTCCTCCAGATTGCATTTATAAGTTGGATTGTTCAGTAATGGAACTCCTAGAATAATATCAATAGGATGCTCAATACCTCTCAAAGGAGGCAACCCACTTGGCAACTCTTTTGGAAACACATTGGCATACTCCATCAATACTTGTTGCAATTTTCGATCCATATTAGCATTCTCCCCTTGTTGGACCTCTTTTACCACTAAGACATAACATATCTTCTCATCTCTTATGGCTTTATATCTTCTTCTTCTTCTTCTTCTTCTTCTTCTTCTTCTTCTTCTTCTTCTTCTTCTTCTTATTATTATTATTATTATTATTATTATTATTATTATTATTATTATTATTATTATTATTATTATTCTACTCCATCATCATCTTCTTCTTCTTCTTCTTCTTCTCTAAATCATAAATTTCAACTGTATTAACATGCATTTCATGACATGGAATCATCCTTAACCACATTAAAACATGTATCAACATAGTATAACATAATTTCAATTGGATTAGCATGCATTTCATAACATGGAATCAATATATCCTATTTTTTTACCAGATTTCATGCTTTCTACTCAAATCATGCCATCTAATCATCCAATTCACTTATACAACACGTATTCACTTATATAAACGTGCATAAATCAACTAAAGGTAACACCTAACATGTAAGAATACTTACTAAATATTTTAGAAGCAATAATTACTTACTTGATGCAAGAAAGATCTCCTTAAAACTAGAAATTCCAACTATGCAAATTATCAACTTTGAAAACCTTAAAACCGAATTCTTAAACTCAAACATTACACCAAAACTTAATCAATTTTTTAAACTTAAAAACAGAAAGAAATAAGAACATGCCACTTGAGGCCAAAAATAAGGGAAACCTCAATTGGACCATCAACCTTTTCCCAAGAATCTAACTCTTCCTTACTTAACAATTAAAAAAAAGAGATTTAGATTCAAGATGAAAAGAGTGTAGCAAGATCGATTAGTAATGCTCAAAGTGAAGAAAGAAGAGGGGTGAATACAAGATTTAGAAATTTTCGTGGCTAAAAAAAGGTGCATATAAGGGATGATTAGGGTTATTTATATCCAATAAATTGAAGGAAAAAAATGAGGGTTCAGAAACCAACTCGAAAACCTATAATTAATTGTTTGAATTCGAGTAGAACGGATGGGTTTTGTCCAGGATTTGCTGACCTATTATCTATATCTTAAATCATGTCTCAGAAGAATGCAGGTTAATTAGACCAAAATTAGTATACACGAATGGAGTAATGAATGTTCAATGTGGAAGGAATCTTCCCATTACTCTGATTAATGCCAGAGATCGAAGCATTGATCTCACAATTGTGCGGATGAGAAAGGAGGAAGAAGACAATGCTAAGGTCTTCTCCCCCCCCCCCCTTCAATTGTCCCAATCGACCTCTAGATCTATTTGAGGTAATATTTTGGGCTAAATGCATCATGAAAATGGATTGGGACATCTTAAGTACAAATTGGCATAGGTTGGTAAAGTTACATTTCAATGTAAGGGATTGTTTAGAAAATCAAGCTCAAAAAAATATAACCATCTCGACAAATCAGTCAATGGATTTAGGTCTACCAGTCAACTGTTCAACCACAAGTTGGTCTATTTTCCTTAACTAGTCAATCAGCTTAGTCAAGAAATGAAAATTTACTAAAATGACAAACCAGTCGATCGGTTCATGGAACCCACGATAGGTTTGCCTGTAAAGACTCACTAAACTTCATTTTTTTCACATGTTTTCAAATCAAAATTTGTCCCAAACCAAATCATAACATTAAATTAAAATCAAAGGCCCAAAATTTGGAAAAAAATTCATTCAACCATTTACAAAATACGAGGTATTACCATAACAACCAAATATGAGTTTTTTATATACATTTACACTTTGCATACAAAGCCCTAATTGTGACATGTATCCTTACCAAAATACACCCATCTCTAAGAAAGTATCCTCCTTCAACACCACTACAATATAACCTAATAATCAAGAATAAAATAAAATTATAACTTAAGAATATAAATAAGAAAAATATAAGGTAAAAGAGGGTGTAAATATAGCAAAACCAAGGTAAACCAAGTTGCACAAGGCTCGAACTACCTGTGGTATAATATGGTGTAATGTCATGGAGTGACGCAGCTTTAGGGTTTGTAGTGTCAAGGAGTAACACAAGTAGGGTGGTGTGGCATGGAGAAGTGGCACATCTAGGGTGGTGTTGGTGTAGGGGTTTGACGCAACTAAAGTGGGTATGTGATGAGGGAACACACAACTAGTCTAATATAATGTGAGTTATGGGTTGTTGCATGAGGTTTTGATGCAAATGAGAGGTTTTTGTATGAGAGGTTGACACAACCAAGGGGTGAGCTTCCTGGGTTGTTGATGTTGTTAAAGGTAGAGCTATGTAGGGTTATATATGTTATGTAAAGCTTCATGGGATGAAAATGGTAAATGATGATGGAATGATACACAGAGATAAACGAAAAAGAGAGGGGGAGTCAGGGTATAATTTAGGTGAAATAATAAATGAGGTAAGGAAATATATTGGAGGGTATATATATGGTTAGCACGAATGGTGAGGAAAGATAGTGTAATACTCCATCCTAAAATCCTTCTAGTTGTATTTAAAATTATGTTGATATAAATTAAACTAGTTTTAGTTATGGAAAAGGCTTGAAACTTCAATAAAGTTTTAAATTTATAGCATATTCATCAATTGGTTTGCCTAACCAATCAATCGGTACACTCAAAAATTGCCCTTTTATTACCCAATAAACCAATTGACTAGTTTTCACAAACCAAATGACTCATTGTCCTACATTTTCATATCCTTTTTCTAATTTTGATTCAAATCTTTTTCCAATGTTTATGAAAGTTTATAATTAGAATCTAATTTTTCTAATAATCATATTTAGGTTCTTTGATATTATTTTTACATTATTTAGATTATTCTATGATTTTATTTAGTTAAAATTGTCCTAAAGGCACTTATAGAGGCATTTCTCACATTGTCTCTTACCCCATACTTTTTTCTCTCTTCTAGAAACCATGGTTACATGTCTAACTTTCTACACCTTTCCCCTAGCCTACCAAACCTTTAGCATGTTTATTCCTGATCACACCTTAACTCAACTTGTGATCACCATACACATAGATTGCCCACACTCAACATAAGTAGATTTTACTATCTCACACTTGTGTATGTCGACAAGTGATTCCCTCCTATACACCCCATTCTTGATTCAATTAACTCTCTATCATCTCTATTTGCTAATACTCTACCTTTTACATTGTGAAAATTTTCCAAGTGTTGGGCATTCTCCACTTTTACTTTCTTTTCTTATCTACTGGGAAAATAGAGGTTTACTTCTAGTTTCCTCATCCTTTAATCAAAATTAGTGTCTCTTATTTATTCTCTAAATCTTAGTTTTATCTCTACCTTGTTTTTCTTAAGCAATGAAGGGTTTAAGTTTTGATAAAGGTTGAAGACCTTGGTTTTTCATTTTGGATTTTATTTCTAAGAAAAGGTGTTGTTATGCTATTATTCCTCTCTTTGGATTTTAGTTCTAAAAAAAGGTGTTGTTATGCTATTATTCTTCTCTTTCTTTTGATTTTTTTATTAAGTTTTGAAACTAGGTTTTAATGGTTTTGATTATTGATTCTCTTAGGAATTGAGCTGGTAGACAATCATCACGTAAGAAGTATTTTGTGCTAGACGAATTACTTGGAGATAAGGTATTTTTATCTTTAATATGAATAAGGTATTTTATTGTTTGTTTTGGTTCCATTTTCTTGGTGTGATTTTATGTTGATCATGAAATAATTATATTTTAAGATTCGAGCATATGGTAAAGTTTTCTTCTTAAAATTTAAGCATGTTTTTTATTCCCTGATATTAGTAATAATTTTGGTAGTTTTGAACATGATTTTAACAAATGGAAAAATTACCATGTTCCCATATGCTTTGATGTGGGTGGGATGTCTTTTTACATATTTTATGATATAGGAGCATGCTATGATTAATATGGTAAAGTTAAGTAAAATTTTAATATGTAGATCATAGGTTTATGTGTTATTTTACCAAGCCTAGTAGGCTAGTATGTTGGATTGATCAACTAGTTGTGTGAACAATCAATTGGTTAGGAGATTTTGATCAAGTAGTTGAGAGATCGGTCGATTTTTTCAATGAACTAGTTGACTAATTCCTATGAGCACTCAATTGACATACCAAACCTAATAAATTGTTGCTTCATGACTAGAGTGGTTTGATCTCTATTTAGACCCATCAATGAGTTTTGTCAAACCTATTGATTGGTTTCTTGTGAACATTCGATCAATGGGACCAATGAATCGACTAATCTCCGGATTGTATTTTCTATTTAGAACTGGTATGACTAGACCAGTCAATGAATCCCATGGACTGATCGACTAATCAGTCTCTATTTGGCCATATTTATTTTTTTAATTATTGTTCTTCCCTTTGAGCATTCTATATTAATATTTCCATGTAATTACAAAATTTTATTCATAATTTCAACCATGTTTACCCTGAAATTAATATGGATTAAAATAATAATATTTGGGCCTTGTTTTGATTAATATGGTGTTATCTCTAAACACCAAATTATTGGCTTATATGCCATGTGATGTGTTTAGCGTTACCACTAAGATATGCCTACTTTGGATAATAATGAAATTAATTTTTTAATTTGCAATATCACTTGGTAATTAATAAAAAAAAGTGGACTGAGATTTTGTTCAATCCTTTTTCTTTAAATCTTAGGGTAGCTAGTTGTGAGTTAGTGGGCGGGTCACCTTGTGTTTTAAATTTTCACACGATACATATTTTCTTCTCTACCTGGTTGTGGTTAGTAGGGGGTATGTGCATATCTTTGAGGCATAGGATTATATTGTAGTAGGTTGGTGTTGCAAAAGTGTCTAGTACAAGTGGGTAAGGTATCCCAGTATAAGCCCACCAATACTTTGTATTATCCATTGACTAAGCGATTGTGTTATCCCAACTTATTAGCCAATGTGGCAGAGGCATTCAAGGTGTTGTGGGTGACTTATGCCAATACAATCCCCCTTGATGTACATTGACCACATGTGGTGGGTGTGATATCCCAATCTATGTTAACCCCCACGATAGGTCCACTTGATGTATGGTGGGTGTGGTATACCCAAAGAAAAATTTCTTCAAAATCTTAACCCCGTGTAGTGGGTGTGGTATTCCATTATGTGTGTATGTTTCCACAAATGTTGTTTATGGTGGAGAATTGGGTGTGGTTGAATGAATTATCTTAATAACTATAAATTATGTGGTCATTATAGGAAGATTTATAATATAGTTAACATTATGTGGTATTAATGCATTAACTATATTATTATTCTACCATGACCTCCATGCAAGCATACCTTGTTATGTTACTATCATGAGCCTAAGTAATTTATGACGCTAGTATGTTTATCACTATGCTACTATATGACTTCAATGTACAGCATGATCCCTTACCATGTTTTAGATAGTTTACCCTACTAGTACTTCACTCTACTAATACTACATTTGTGTGGATACTGTGATGATCTGACTTCTAGTCCAGTGAGAAAAATATGATGTGTAGGGTTATGATTCTTAGTTAGAGTATGTTGAGGATGACACTGTGGGCTAGTAGCTGGCCACTTATTGAAGATTTGAGAGGTACATTCTAGTTTAGTTAAGAGTTAGGCTAGCTAGTTAGATGTGCTTTTGCCCACTATGTTGGGATATATTTGGTTCTTTTTGGTTATTTAAACTCTTAGCTTTATGGTTATAGGAAATTTTCTTGTAGTGTTTTGAGAGCTCAGTCTCAAGCACAAAGCACCGAATCTATGCAGCAGTCACAATTACAGACATTGAGAGTTCCTCCACCACCAGCTAGTTTTGTCAGTCGTATAAGCTAACCTAGAGGTTAGAAGCCTTTCCTATTTCAACTAGGTTAGGGATTAACGAGTACTATAAAGGTTCCATTTGTAGGAAGCCTAAACATAATTAACCACTCAAAGGCAGAGCGTCAAGGAAAAGTGATTACCAATATTCTTATCATCTCAACTTTTCTATCATGATTATTGTTTAACTCTGGTGCATCACATTCTTTTGTATCATCTACATTCATAGCTAGAGTTATGTTACCTCCTTCCTATAGTATTTCCACTTCTGTTGTGTTGCTTTTGGGGGATAAGATTGCATGTTCTAGGCTCTATCAAGGGGTGTCATTGATAGTTGAGGGAGTGGAATTTCCCTTAGATCTCAAGGAGCTTAAATTGAGCAATTTTGATGGGATTATTGGAATGAACATGCTGGGGTAGTACCTATCCAGTCCTAGATTTTGATGCAAGGTAACTAGTGGTTCTTTGAGGACCAAAGGGTGTAAGGGTATCATATCAAAAGCTTGTGCTTAAACCCTTTATAAAGGTTGCATTGGTAATCATGATAAGTACCCTTATTCGTAAAGGGTATCCACTTTTCCCAGGGTACTTTTCAAGATACTAAGGTAGCTGGGAAATTGCTAAAGCAAATTGCAATGATATGGGAGTATTTTAATGTATTCCCTCATAAGATTATAGGGTATGCCACCTATTCGAGATGTTGAGTTTACCATGAGCAAATTGCCAGGGATAGAACTGTCGTCTAAAGCCCCATACTGTATGGCACCTACAGAGATGAAAGAGCTTAAGGCTCAACTAGAAGATTTATTGAAGAATGGCAAGATTCAACTAAGAGTATCACCTTACGAATATCTAGACTTATTCATTAAAAAAGAAGGAGGGGAGCCTAAGACTATGCATTGACTATCGAGGGTTAAATTAGGTTATAGTGAAGAACCATTATCTATTAAAAAGGATCAACAATGTGTTCAACCAACTCAAAAGAGTCACAGTGTTCTACAAGATTTATCTTCAATCATGTTACCATAAATTGAGGACAGTAGAGTAGAATATTCCAAAGATAGCATTTCGAACAAGATATGGCCATTATGAGTTTGCATTAATGCCTTTCGGGATCACTAATGCACCAACAACAATCATGTCTAAATTTTAAATAGTTTTTAGATATTTTTTTCATAGTGTTTATCAATAACATCCTCATCTACTTCAATGACTGAAAAATAACGAACAACATCTGAGGCAAGTTTTGGCATTGTTAAGGACACACTAGTTGTATACCAATCTTTCAAAATCTAATTTTTTCCTAGATCAAATGTCTTTCCTTAGGCATGTAATTTTAAAGAATGGGGTGGTAGTGGATCCTTCCAAGGTCCGAAAAGTTTTAGAGTGGCTGACACCAACTTCTACTAGGGATGTGCATAGCTTTCTAGAATTAGTCGAGTACTACCATAGGTTTGTCATGTACTTATCTAAAATAGCTTATCAATTAACTAATTTGCTTAATAAGGTTACATGATTTTAGTGGGATGAGAAGTGTGGTTAAGCTTTCGAAGAATTAAAGAGGCTTTTGACTGTAGCCCTAATGCTCAAGTTACGAAGTGGATCAAATGGCTTCGAAGTATACAACGGCGCTTTAAAGGATAGGTTAGGGTGTGTGCGAATGCAATAAGGAAGAGTGGTGGGCTATCTATCTTGATAATTAAAGACACATGAGCAGAGCTATCTGACGCATGAATTAGAGCTTATTGTGGTATTATACGCCTTTAAAATTTGGAGGTAGTACCTCTATGGTGTTTGGTACAAGTTCTACACCGATCAAAAGAGACTTAAGTACATTTTCATGTAATGGGAGTTGAATTTAAGATAGCGCTAATGGTTGGAATAGGTTAAGGATAATGACCTGAAGTTGACATACCATGAAGGTAAGACCAATGTAGTGGTAGATACACTTAGTTAAAAGATTTCACATTCCTTGAGCATGATTTTGTTGCCAAATCATCTGTGTCACGAGCTCGGGCAGATGGAGATTAAGTTAATCACCATTGGTAGTTTGGAGGCAAGAATGAGTGCACTCACCATCACACCTTCGATCTTTGAGGAGATTAGAGCTAGTTAACTTGGTGATGCTAAGCTTTAGAGGATTAAGCAGGGTATTTAAGAAGGTAGACCCAAAAGGTTTTAGCTCCAAAAGGATGATAGTGTCAGATACTATGGTAGGTGGTGTATACCATAGAGATGTGTTGATCTCAATAGGAAAATCCTAGATAAAGGTCATTGTACTCCTTATTTCATCCATCCTAGAGGGGATAAGTAGTATAAAGATTTGAAGAAGGTATATGGGTGGCCCTATATGAAGTGGGAGGTTGCAGAGTTTATTGCCCTATGTCTAACCTATTAGAAGGTTAAGATTGATCACAAGAGACCAAAAAAGGTTGGTACAACCACTAGAACTTTCAGAGGGGAAGTAGGATAGCATCTCTATAGAGTTTGTGGTATGTCTTCCAAGGACCCATAGTGGACTTGATTCCATCTAGGTTATAGTGGATTGCTTTACTAAGTCAACAGTATTCGTACCAATGAAGACGACATGGAGCATAGAATAGTTAACCAACGTTTATAGGAAGCACATTATACGACTATTTAGGGTTCCTAGAATAGACCAAAACTCAATTTTTGTCACACTTTTAGCAAAAGTTGCTAGATGCTTTTGGGACTTTACTGAAGATTAGTGTTGCTTTTCACCAGCCACGGATAGTCAAACAAAGAGGACCATTAAAACTTTAGAGGGCATGATTTAGGCATGTATGTTACATTTTAGGAGTGATTGGGAGGATCCGCAGACTTGATCAAGTTCTCGTTCACCAACAATTACTATGCAAGTATCAAGATGGTACCTTTTAAGGACCTATACAGAAGGAAGTGTCATAGTCCCATCTATCAGAGTAATATCAACGAGATAATTCTATTGGGACTAGAGATAATTGAGGAGATGATGAGGTAGATCTGACTAATTTTGGACTGGATTAGAGTAGCCCAAGACTGGTAAAAGAGCTACAATAATTTGATAAGATGGATTGATGGTCACAAGATGAGCAATAGAGTCCTTTTGATTGTCTCTCCCACCAAGGGAGTAATGATGTTTAATAGGAAGGGTAAGTTTAATACAAGGTAGGTTCGACCGTAAGAGATCATAAATTAAGTTACCAAGGTTGCTTATCGTTTAGCCCTATTAGAGGAATTATTGTGTGTGCACAATGTATTCCATATATCCTATTTGAGGAAGTACATAGGATATCCTTAGCACGTCATCCAACCAAAGTCGTTAGAGCTTGATGAGTCTTTCAATTATGAATAACGACTAGTAACCATTATGGACATGAAGAACCAAGTGACGCACACAAAGAATGTCTCACTAGAAAAGTTCCTTTGGTCACAGCATGGCACCGAAGAGGTCACTTGGGAGTCTAAGGAGGAGATTCGAGAGAATTACCCGGAGTTGTTCTTTTTGTGTGATATTTGTTGGTGTGACATTTTATTTTAAGGGGTAGTAACCCCTTTTAGCTTATTAAATGTTATGTGTGAATTGTGGTGTGTCATATAATGTGTCTCAATCTTATTTAGTAGCCTTCGGAGACACAACCACTTAAAGGGGGTAGTACTGTAATACCCTATGTTTTTGTAAGATTTATTGAAATGCCCCAAAACCCAAATTTCAATAATTTTAACTAATTAAGGATTTGTTTTGGAAATTAATTAAATAAATTATTTTATTTAAAATAAGAGGGATTAAATAGGGCCAAATTAATAGGAATTTTTTAAATTATTTAATTAAATAAAATTAAAGTGATTTGCTAATTAAAAGGAATTTAGGAAAAAATCTTTCAAAAATCCTAAAACTTGCCTAAAAAGGGAATTTAATATTATTTTATTTAAATATTATTATTTTTAAATATCCCAAATTACCAAAATAATTCAAATAACCCAACCCACCTATTCTTCTTTTTTCCTTTTTCCTTTTTCCTTTTTCTTTCTTTTTCTTTTCTTCCTTACCCCCGACTTGGGCCAGCCCATGGCCCAAGATCCACTCCCCTCTCCTTTTCTCCTTCAGTGTGGCCCATCCAGTTCCCTCTTTTTCCTTTCTTCTTTTCTTCCCCAATCGTCCGATCCACGAGCACACTCCTTCTTCCTCCTCCTTCCTTCTTCTTTCCTCTGTCTCCTGCAACTCCACCCAACTCCCTAGTTTTTTACCACTGATCATGTCCCATTGACCAGCCGTTTCTCTTCTCTCTCCTTACCCCTGACTCGCTAGTCACTTTGACCTAACTACACCTCCCCTCTTCTCGCACAATCCCCACTTTTCCCCTAGTTAATCACGAGCCACGACGTAGTGGTGCATCAGCCTGCCATCACTGCCGGTGAACCCTAACCTACCAACCCTAGAATCGAGTTTTTTATTAACCCAAAAAAGTCAACCCTTTTGCACCACCGCCCAGTCAGACACCTCGTAGATCCTATTTATACAAGCTTTATTTATTTAATTTCAATATATTTTCATTATTTCGATTATTATTATTAGTCGTAGTACTACTACCACTACTACTACTACTACTATTACTAGTGTTATTATTATTATTGCCATTGAGGGCCAAAGCCCTATTCTGTTTTCTTTCAATTATGTTATTATTATTATTATTAGTATTAGTATTATTATTATTTCAATTAGGGTTGAAACCCTAATTTACATTATTTTCAATTTATACTATTATTATTATCATTATTAGTGTTATTATTATTTTGTATTATTAGTATTAGTAGTAGTAGTAGCAGCAGTAGCAGCAGCAGTAGTAGTAGTAGTATTTTGGTGAAGGGTTAAAGCCCTTATTTCACCATTTATTTCGAATGATACTAATATTATTATTAGTATTATTAGTATTATTATTATCGTTATTATTATTGTTGTTGTTGTCGTCGTTATTATTATTATTATTATTATTATTATTATTAGGGTAAAATATTCAAACCTTATATTATCAACTTTTACAATATTACTATTATTACTTTTATCTTTAGCAAAATTAGTAACTAGTTAATGTTATTATTATTATATTATTTTATCTAAAATTCTGATCTTAGAACAAATTAGGAAATTTTTGGTAGGAGGGAATCTAATCTTTAGCTTTTCCCTCTTATAGGTGAGACCAATCAAAGCCCTAAGGAGGCATAGGAGCGTGCTCCAAGATAGGTGTTGTATTAGGTAAAGGTGTAGCTAAGGCTTTAATTGTGCTATGTGTATTATATGCCTTGGATGCCTTGTATAAGTTCGTGTTGTGTATCATGTGCTATTAGTTGACTATTTTATGTATGGAGCAGCTTGGAGTTAAGGTATGCTTATGTGCCTTCTTTTTGTATATGTTGATATGTATATGTGGTGAAATATTATGAAATGTGATGTGATGTGTTGTGACCCTTTAAGACATGCATGTAAGGATGTTAATGTGGTATTGTGTGAGGGAAAGGTTGAAAAAGGAAAATGGGGAAGTAAGTTGACCAAAGGGGAAACAAGTTGACCAAAGAATGTGAGTTGACCTAAAAATTTTAATGATTCATCAATGGAAGAATAATAGGGGATGAAAGTAAAATGAAGGAATGGGAGAATCTAATCTATGGTATTGAATGGAAGAATCTAGAGTTATATATGGAAGAATCTATGGATGTGCATGGGAGAAACTAGGGTTTTGCATGGAGGAATCTAGGGTTTTGTGTGAGAGAATCTCTGGTTGTGCATGGGAGAATCTAAGGTTGTGCATGGGAGAATCTAATCTATGGTTTCACATGTAAGAATCTAGAGTTTTGCATGGGAGAATCTAAGTATGTATGGAAGAATCTAGGATTGCACTGGTGAATCTAGAGTTTCACATGGGAGTTTTAAGGTTTTCCATAAAATAAGTTTGAAGGGTTACATGGGATTTTTAATCTCTATATGAGGATGAATTTTACATATGGAAAGTTGATTTGAGGTGTGAGAAAGGTAATGGAAGTGTTCCTTGGGTGTTTGGAGGTTTTGGGTGAAACATAATACGTGGGATAGTATAATGGTGCATAGGAGACCGAGCTAGGGTTTGGGAGGAAACCCTAGTCTGAGAAGGTGGTAAAAAGAGAATTAAATGAGGGTGAGTGGAGTACGAGATGAGGATGGAAATCATCGTGCGAGGATATGTAACACCCCAAAATTCACTAAATCTTTTTTTCCCTACGGTAGCCGAACCATCGCATTTTCCTTTTTTTTACCCAAAAAACACCGCGTTTAATTTAAATTAGCCCCCCTCACCATGCCCGGCTGCCCGGTTCCCCTTTCTTTCTTTTCTTTTCCCTTGGGCTGACCGATCCCCGCACCCCCCATCTTCTTCTTCGTTCCTCCCTTCCCGTCGACCTACACCTGAACCTTGCCCGTCCCTGGTTTTTTGCCGCCTGTTACACCCCTTTGACCGGCCTTTTTTCTCCCTTTATCTTCCCCTTGATTCGACGACCACATAGACCAATCCATCTCCCCTATTCTCACGTAGTTGCCCCCTTTTTCCCTACGCATTCCCCTACCCTGAGTTTGACTACCACTAGCTAACCACCATTGCCGGTGACCCTAACCCTACTTTTCTTATTCACTCGTCATCCTACATACCTCACCCTATCATTTAAATCCTATAAATACCCCCAGATTGAGCTTTATATCGAGCTTTGGTTGTTTTCCCCAGAAAAACTACCTTGCCACCGCCACCCCTTTAGACACCATTTCCACCGCCTTCGGCTAACACCGCCGCCTATTCTAGCCACCTGAGTACTCCTTGCACCACCCTCTAACTAAATATTCCTCCCTTCTTCCTCGATTCTCCCTGCATAATCCACTCCGGCTGTGCGAAGTAGCCCTCCCAATTAACCCTCTCTCCAACCTTTACTACCCTTCGAACCACCATTAGCCACCTCTTCCGCCACTGTTTCTACTCCTTTCACCTCCCATTCTGTACTACACACCACCCTCTACCTTCCCCTACCTCTCTTTTCCTCTTTCTCCTTCTCCTCCTCTCTTTCTCTTCTTCTCCTCCATTCAGCCACCACCGCTGCCGCCGTGAGCCGCCAACTTTGGCTATGCCACCACCTCCACTTTGTTCCTCTCCTTCTAGGAAACCATAATCACCTCTACTCCCACCTTCAATCTCCCTATTTTGTTCTCAGCATCCAACTTTTCCCCTTTTCCTCTCTTTCTTCGGCCACCGCCGGTGTCGCCTATCACCACCAACCTAATATTCAACCCTAGACCCTCTCAACCCTTTTGTCCTATTTTTACAAGCCTTAATATATTTTATTTCATTTATTCAAAATATATTATTATTATTATTAATGATTTTATTATTATTTCTATTGAGGGCTAAAGCCCTATTATATTTTTTATTTTAATTTTATTATTATTATTCTTATTGTTGCTATTATCTTTATTATTAATATTAATATGTTATTATTATTATTATTATTATTATTATTATTACTGCTGCTATTTTGAAATTATTATTATTATTATTTAATTATTATTATTACTACTATTTTACTAATAGTGTTTCAATTACTATTATTATTGTTATGCGATTATTATTGTTGTTGTTGTTGTTGTTGTTGCTGTTGTTATTTTCATTAATGGTATTATTATTCTATATAGGGTTGAAACCCTATTGTGCCTATTTTGAATTGTAGTAATGGTATTATAAATATCAAGTCTTATTATTATTAATATTATCATTATTTTTATCATTAGAATTTATTGTTATTATTAGTGTTATTATTATTATTATTATTATTATTATTAAATAAGTTTATTATTATTCAATGTAGGGTTTAAACCCTACTTCATTTTATCTTCGATTATTATCATTACTATTATTACCGTTATGATTATTATTATTTTCAATATTACTATGGTTTTTATCATTTATATTATTTCTATTTTTATTATTTTTCGTATTATTGTTATTATCATTATTAATATTTTGGTAAAGGGGTTGAAGCCCTTATTTCACTATGCTTTTGAGTAATGACCTTTTTATTATTATTGTTACTATTATTATTCTTATTCTTATTAATATTATCATTCTTATTATTTTTAGCATCTTTGTTATTATTATTTTTGATATCATTATTATTATTAGGGTAAAGTCTTCGACCTTATATTATCAACTTTGATAATATTACCATTATCTCTATATCTTTAGCAAAGTTAGTAATTAGTTAATGTTATTTTATTAATATGTTATTATTTTATTAAAAGCCTAATCTTAGAATAAGTTAGTAAATAATAGTATTTTGGTAGGAATGAATCTAATTCTAGTTTTTCCCTCTTAATAAGTGAGACCAGTAAAATCCCTAAGGAGGCGTAGGAGCGTGCTCCAATACCGATGTCATTTTAGGTAAGGGTGTTACTAAGGCCTCATGTGTGTTTATGTGCATTATGTGCTTCGTATGCTATCTATTCTATGTTTATCATTATTAATTATTTCATATGTGGTATGATGTAGAGTTGAAGTATGTTTTTGTGTATTTACATGACATGTGTATTATGTATATGTGATGAATGGTTTATGACCTTTTAGACATGCAAGTGAGGATGTTAATATGATTTCTGTGGGGGAAAGTATGAAAAAGGAGAATGGGGAAATAAGTTTACCAAGGGATGTGAGTTGATCTAAGTATTTTAATGATCCATGAGTGGAAGAATAAAATGTGGAATTTTAGGGTTTTGTGTGGGAGAATCTAATTTATAGTTTTGTATGGGAGAATCTAATTTATGGTCTTATATGGGAGAATCTAATTTATGGTGTTATATAGGAAAATCTAATTTATGGTTTTGTATGGGAGAATCTAATTTATGGTTTTATATGGGAGAATCTAATTTATGGTGTTCTATGGGATAATCTAATTTATGGTTTTGTATGGAAGAATCTGATCTATAGTGTTATATGGGAAAATCTAATTTATGGTGTTATATAAGAGAATCTAATTTATAGTTTTGTATGGGAGAATCTAATCTATGGTTTCATATGGGAGAATCTAATCTATAGTTTTATACGGGAGAATTTAATTGATGGTATAACATGGGATAATCTAATCTATGGTGTAATATAGGAGAATCTAATCTATGGTTGTATGGATTGAATTTAGGATTTTATATGGAGAAACCTTGGGTTTTGTGTGGATTGAATCTTGGTTTTTGCATGGAGGAATCTAGGGTTTTGTATGGTGGAATCTAGGGTTTTGCATGGATGGATCTAGGGTTTGCTAGGAGACCGAGCAAGGGTTTGTGTGGACAACTAGGGTTCGGTGTGGCTGCTTAGGGTTATTGTAGTAACATGTGTATTTGGCGATTAAGGTGTAACTATGAGGATGGAATTTACGAGTTGTGTTGTGAGGAGTGTTAAAAATGATTTGGGTTGTGTGAGGTGGAGTAGGATGGGCCACTTAGGCCTAAATTAGGGTTTTTGGTAAAAAAAAACCCTAGAGTAAGGAAATAAATGGAGTTGGAGGTGTGTAATAGTGGGCCTTGACCCACCTATTTCGGTGTTGGAGTTCTGGTGTGAGTTGGAGTACAGAGGAGAGGTTGTGGGACAAATTAGAAGGTGTAGGGTTCTCAAGATATGATACGGATCAGTTGAAGGATAAGTGTAAAGGGAGTGATTCATGCATGTCTAGGGTGAAAGCTTCTAAATAAGATACTTAAGACATTAATCACTTAAAGTGGAAGATATTGAGATGGGTCCAGCCGATCCACAAGTTAGGAATATTGGTTAGGGTTTTTACCTATGTGTCACCGATCCACCAGTTATAATAGTGGTTAGGGTTTTTACCCTATGTGCAACTGATCCACCGATTATAATAGTGGTTAGGGAATGATGTCCTATGTATGACCAGCCCACCAGTTATAATAGTGGGGGATCCCGAGCTCAATAAAAATAAATCAGAGTTTTTGCTAAGGCACTTAAAAGATACTAATTACTTATAGTGGAATACTATGCGAACAAGAGCCAAACCGATCCACTAGTTAGAAATAGTGGTTAGGGTTTTTACCCTATGTGTGACTGATCCACCAGTTATAATAGTGGTTAGGGTTTTTACCCTATGTGTGACCGATCCACCGGTTATAATAGTGGTTAAGGCAGGATGCTCTATGTGTGACCGACCCACCGGTTATAATAGTGGGGTGTTCTTGTACTCGCATGGATTTGATAAAAAGCATGGTGTGAATCGATTTCCGATAAGAGATTAATTAAGTAATTAATCCGGACTATAAATGGGCCTTTATGTATCTACCCGGATGAATGTATGATATTATATTATCATGATAGATTATGCTTTTTTTATTTCTTCTACATTATTTGTATGATTTTGTGTGTTGGCCTTAGTGCTTGATTACCTTTCTTAGTACGTATCGTACTGATCACCCTTTTCATGGGTGTTGCTCATTCATGTGAGTAATAGGCCCTTCTGACTTTGTGCAGATGAGGAAGACATCCGGTGGGGCTGAGTGTTGAGCATATTTTAGCTCAAAGTTCGAGAGTGTCATGGCCGTATTTTCTCTTTATGTGATTTTATTTCATTATGTTATTTCTTTTGTATTACATTTATTCTTGTATGATTTATTACCTTATATTGAGTATTTCAAATAAACCTTTTATTGATTGCAATATTATTCCCTCTAAGGAATTTTGATTTTGCACTATGATTTCTATCTTATTATTGATTATAAACTTTTACCCATACTCTGATTTTTAATTTATGATCTTTTTAGTTCTTTTATGAAATGTTGGTTTGAGTTTAGTGTTAATCTTTTCTTAGCCTTAGCACTTGGTACTGAAACGGTCGGAGAGAACCGGTTTGGTACTAAGTGTGGCGGTAACATCCCCAAAATTCATGTGTTTCCAATTTTAAATTCTTTTGCTTTTGAAAAAGAAAAGATTTAGTGAATTTTGGGGTGTTACAGGATAAGCATGATTAGCATGGAAAAATAAGAAGTGGAAGGTGAGAAATAGAGGGGTGACATGTGGAAATAAGGAAGCTAGGGTTTGGTGTGGCTAGTTAGGGTTTGATATGGTTACCTAGGGTGTCGTGGCCATACGTGTACTTGGTGAGTAAAGTGAGATAAGGAGGATCGAATCTAAGAGTTATGATGTGTGGGGTATTAAAATAGTTTGGTTTATGATGTGGAATAAGAAGGGCCGCATAGGCTTAAATTAGGGTCTTTGGAGAAAATCCTAGAGTAAGGTAGTGAGTGGACTTGGAAGTGTAAGATAGTGGGCCTTGACCCACATACATAGGAGTTGGACTTCTAGTGTGAAATAGGGTATGGAGGAAAGGATGTTATGGGAAAATTAGGAGGTGCGGGAGTCTCATGATATGGGATGGGTTCTTTTTGGAGGATAAGCGTAGAGAGAGTTAATCATGCATGTCTAGGGTGAAGCTTTTGAATAAGAAACTGTAAAACATTAATCATCTAAAGTGGAAGATTACTGAGCCAGGGCCAACCGATCCACCGATAAGAAATAGTGGTTAGGGCATTTCACCCTATGTGTGACCGATCCACCGGCTATAATAGTGGTTAGGTGCATGTTGTCCTATGTGTGGCCGCTCCACTGGCTATAATAGTGGGGGATCTCGAGCTCAATAAACCAAACCTGAGTTTGCTAAGACACATAAAAGATACTAAGTACTTATAGTGGAACACCATGTGAGAAAGAGCCAAACCAATCCACCGATAAGGAAGAGTGGTTAGGGCGTCTCACCCTATATGTGACCAATCCACCAGCTATAATAGTGGTTAGGTGCATGTTGCCCTATACGTGATCGATCCACCAGCTAAAATAGTGGGGATCCGGTACTCGCATGGATTGATAAAAAGCACGGTGTGAAATGAGTACTGATCAGAGTTTAAATAATTAATGGATCCAAAATATAAAACGGCCTTTATTCATTTATTTATCTGAAGTGATTATATGTTGTTGTATTATCATGCTTGGATTGTTTGTTTTGTGTATTAGCATTCATGCACGATTACCTTGCTCAATACATAGCGTACTGATTTTATGGGTGCTGCTCATTCCCAAGAGTAGAGGACCCTTCTAACTTTGTGCAGGTGGGTGATGCTTATGTTGATGCCTTCAATGTTTATGAGGCATCAGGCGAGGCTAAGTGATGAGTATGGACTTAGCACAAGGATCAAGAGTGGCATGGCTAGATCTCCCCTTTTGACCCTTTTTACTTTGTATTGAGTATCCTAGACGTATTTTTATTGGTTATAAATGTTATTTCCCTTTTTGGAATTTTGACAATGCACTCTAGTTTATGACTCTTTTCACTCACTCTGATTCCTATCTTATAGCTGATTGTACTGCTCTGAATTGTAAACTCTTTGTGCGTACTATGATTTCTGTGTAATGATCCTTCTAAGTTCTTTTTCTGAACTCTTGATTTAAATATTAATTAAAGTTTAACAATAATCATTTTTAGCCTTAGCACTTGGTACTAGAACAGTCGGAGTGAACTGGTCTGGTACTAAGTATGGCGGTAACATCCCCGAAATTCATAGGCTTTAATTTAATTGCTTATTTTTTTTCTTTAAAATAGTGAATTTTGGGATGTTATATTTATTGAATGGATAATTATGGTGTTTAATAAAATTTGATAATGTTTGATCTTGAATTGGAACTATAATTGGGTTTGAGGTAAAGATGGATTTGAATTAAGTTTGGGAAATGAATAGAAGATGTTTTCAAGTAGATCAATCGATATGTTCTATGAACCGATTAACTAGTTCACCATTTTAGCTAAGGGGTTTTATTCGACCAAACCAATCGACTAGTATAGGGAACTAATTAATAGGTCAGTAGAATAGTCAATTGGTAAGCCAAATCGATCAACTCATTCATTAGGCTAAGTATTTTTTATTTTTTTTAAGGTCAAATTTTCAAAAAAAAAATTGCAACAAAATGGAACCTTTATCAACCAACTCCAAACTATTCTTGAGTGATTCTAAAACCTTTTCATCATTTATTCAGCTTAGTTGCTACCTTGAACAAATTTGAGGGCTCGATTTTGACAATTGAGGGAGCGAACAACCTCACTCCTATCTTCTTCCACCTCTCTCCTTTACACAACTCTGGAAGCATGCTTCAATTTTGAAATCATCCCTACTCGGCTGGGATATTCTTTCCCATACTAATTGCCTATTACCCTTCTTATGTTTGATATTTTCTAGATGAACTCAACCTGCATTATCTAGAGTATCATCATTTGAGCTCTAAGAAAGAAGTTATCTAGACTGCTATTTGGCTAAGATTTGAACTAAAAAATAAGGGTTTTTGATTTTTTTCATAACCCCACTAGTTCTTTAACCGATTTGCTAGCTATAAATAACCCTAATCACCCTGTCTTCAAAATTGTCTTTTAGCCTCCAAAATATCTCAACTCTCTAGCACCTATGTTCTCTCCTTTCCACTTTGAGCTTATATTTGAATTACTTCCACTCTTCTGATCCTTTCTCTAGATCCACCTTGTTTTATCCTTAACAATAAAGAGTTAGATTTAAGAGGAAATTGAGTTATTTTTAGCTAAATCATTCTCTCTTTCCTCTTAGGTGTGGTAATCTATTTTCTTTTCTAATTAGATTTTTTTATGAAAGTTATTGAATGATTTTTAAGTTCAATTTTTTTATTTTTGAAGGTTTTGGGAGTTGAAATCCTTTAACTTGAGTTTTTTCCTTACGTAATGGAAAATTTTGTTAAACAACAAGTCATTTTTACCTTTGAAATGTGTCCTGAGTAAGAATATGGTGTGATGTGTTCCGTAAAATTTTCATTTTGTATGCATGGATGGGAGTTTTCCGTCTAAATGATGTATGTGAAATTAATTGTGAATCCCAAGAAAATTCATGATTTTAGAGAAAATAAGATTGATTTGCTTGAATGTGAAGCATGAATTAGTTTATGAGCTTTTCAAATAATTGTAGACTGCTATGATATATTTTAGTTAGGATGTGGTAGGATTTAGAGTGTGATTTTCATGAAAAATTTTTGTTATGTGTTGTTTGGGAGCAAATTGATTGACTAGTTAGACCAAACTGATCCATTGGTCTGTAGAATAGTTAAATGCTTACCCCAAACTAATGGATCTGTTGGTTTATGGTGACCTTGTCTACTCTTTTCCTAAACCCATCAATTGGTTTAGCATAACCAATCGAATACACTTAGAATAATCGATTGATTGGCCAGATTGATCGACTACTTCATGGGAACCTTAGGTTCGGTTGAGCCAAACCAATCGACTGATTGGCCCAAACTAATTGATTGGTTAGTTAAACTGATTAACCAGTTAGCTCTAACTGATCTACTAGTTTGGCTATTTTGTGTGATTTTGGTCTTTTGGACTTGACATGGTTTGAGATTATGCCCTATGTTGCTATACAATTATTTAATGATAGAAATACACTTTTGGTATGGATTGAATAACCTAATGGATGGATTAAATGGATCTTAACCCATGACATTCTCAGTAAGTGTTTGGGAAGGTTTTAGTGGGGAAAAAACACAAATAAGTATGTTATAACTTCAAAAGGGTAATGTAATTTGGATTATTGGCCTAAAATGAATTGTCATGAGGGATTGATTAATATTGGATAAGCACTAATGAAAAACGCACCACATGGTTAAAGGGTAATAGTGGTTATTATGGAATGAGTATGTGGAATTATTACACGGATGTTGTATGGGCCTTTTATGATCATATAACCTTGAAAAATAACACACTAATCACTTAAAGTGGAATATGATTGAGTAATGTATGGGTATAGGTTACTCGATCCTCAATTCACTACTAGGGGTTAGTCTTCCTTCATATGTTTATTGGTGTCTTTGGATGAGATCCTAGTAGATCCTGATGCCTTACCTACTCTAGACACTGATGATGTACTAGGGGGTATCAATAATAAAGGGTTTGGTTGCCTTATTGGTTTTTAGCTTTGACAAGACTTTATGTCCATTTGTGGTTGCTTGGCTTCAATTGTACTTTATATCCATTAGCAGTTACTTGGCTTTAACCGGACTTTATGTCCTCTAGTTTGGATAGTCTTACGTGGTAAGTGAGACCATAGGGTAATGCATAGTACATAGCTTGATAAGAATTAGAATAAGGTTGTGGATAAAAAGGAAAAAATAAAAAAGGAAAGAATGGGAAAAGAAATAATGACTTTAAAATAATAACCTAATGGATTATGTAAGTTGGAAAATAGATCCAATGAAAACCTATGTGAATGGATGGTAGAAGCCCTAATAATTTGTTCCAATAACCTACTTACTTAGTTGCATGTTTCTAACCATGATGTTTATGTAATACTGATAAGCATGATGAGTCTTGAGTTGTCTAAGTCGAGTATGGCATAAAGTTTTGATGCATCATATGACCATGATAGCGTTTGTGCAGCTACTTATGTGGCATAAGCATGATCTTTCCATGATGCTAAGATTTTGTATGCTTGTGACTCCCATTGAGGAGATAACTTGACTTACTCAATACGAAGTGTATTAGCATGCTTGTTTGATCATTCACCTACTCATTCCCATAAGTAGAGGACCATGTGTAGGTTTTAGGGATGGTTGCTAGTGGGCCTACCTCATTATGGGGCTTGAGCTTAAGAATGTGGACATCTGGATGCTGTTGTTTGGTCATTTATTGACTAGGGTTTAGAGCTACACCCTACCTTTTTTTTTACCATTATAATCCTATTTCATTCAGCTTAACCTACTTTAATGTATTTTAATATTTTGAGGATCGTCAAGGTCCTATTCTATAAACATTTTATTTAGGTATCTATATACCATGTTTATTGCACACTCTACTTTCAATTGTTTGGTTTGGTTTCTCGGCCTTGTATCTAATACGGGACGGGCTCCTAATACCTATCATGTGTTAGGTGTGGCGGTAGCACCCCATATTCCTAGGTGTGTTTAGTACTCTTCCACTTTTGTAATGTTTCAAAATAAAAATTTTTGTTAGTGTAAAATGGAGGTGTTACAGAGTGATTATTAGTTTAGGTTGGGAGTTGGCATTTTCTAATGCAATTTAGCATTTTAAAACTTCAGTAGATGTGAACGAGTATCTCAAGTGTTTCATGGTCATAGTTGGGGCCTACTCGGAGAAGAAAATTCAACAAAAGGAGGATCCAAACTTACTGGTACCACCTCTTATCTTGACCGCCATCTAAGGATTAGCTCCTTAGGGTCGATCTTTATCAAACATTAGTCTTTAAGGTTCAAGAGGACCTAGATATGTTTGAGAAGATTTTGAAGCTAGTAGTAGTCTAGAGGGTAAGTGAGTTGACATTGGAGTTTTCCACTTGTGTCGTCATGCTAATGAGTGGTAGAGAAGTCAGCAACTGAGAGGAGACACTATATATCAATAGGAGACTTTTTTTGAGATGCATAGGGTGTGTTTCCGCCCTACACATCTATGGATGGTGAAGTGTGATGAGTTTATAGCATTATATCAAGGTACATCTATGATGGAGGAGTATTATGGCCGCTATTCGGATATGGTCCATTTTGCTTCGGATGTTAAGGCTAATGAGAGGATGAAGGTTCATCAATTTTAGTTAGGGATGAGTTTGAAACTTTAATAGATTCTAATGGGGACTCGTGCATAAGACTTACAGACCATGTACAACTATACCTTGGAGGCATAAACGATCATGTAAGCCTATAGTGCCCAGTCAGGGGCCAAGTGGAGGTTTGAGGGTGGTCAATTTAAAGGAGGAGAGAAGTGATCCTAGGCCACAAGTAGTCATCATTTGGGACAGTACCTTGCTATGGAGGATAGCTAAGTTAGCCAATAAGGAGGTGCTTCTTATGTCATAGGTGTGGTAAGAACCACCCGAGGATGGATTGTGTTAGGAAATTGGTTCATTATCATGGTAGTGGTAGGATGGGGCATCATTGGTTTGATTGTTGGACCATCAAGGGTAGTGTCCTGCTAGGGCATACACATTCACAAGGTACAATAGCTCAAGCACCACCAACTTAGAGGGCTGGCCTGATAGATAGTGGAGCTAGTTAGAGTACTCTATGATAGAGGGTTCAAAGACCTCATACTTTTCAACTAAAGCAAGTTTCAAGTAGTGCTGCAAGACCACCTCTAGTGAATGGTTAATTAGAGGCTAACAGGCAGGCAGATGTCATCATGGGTACGTTTATGGTTTCTTCCTTTTGCATTTATGTGTAATTCGACTCGGGTGATTCGCACTCCTTTGTGTCTACTACTTTGGTAGATAAGATAGCTATGATTTCTTCTACTAAGATTGAGACTTCTATTGAGATCCCTTCTGGGGATAGGCTTCTATGTACTAGGTTATATAGAGATATAGCCTTAGTTATTAATGGAATTAAGCTTTTGGTAGACCTCATAGAGCTTCGATTTTATCCTTGAGATGGATATGCTCTTTAATAATCAATTTATTTTCAATAATAAATAATAGTGTATGGTTCTTAAGAGACTAAAGTTTCTTACCAAAGATGTAAGCCTAGGCCCTAGGAGAGGATGGTGTGCGCGGTTTTGCTTGGTACATTGGTACGTAGAGGGTACCCACTCTACTTATGTAGTGTTTAGGATCTAGGTGTTGAGGAGCCATTGATTGAGGGTATCCCAATAATACGAGAGTTTCCATATGTGTTTCCTGATGAGATCCCCTATATGTTGCCAATATGTGAGACAGACTTCATGATAAACCTTATACTAGGGACAAAGCTTATATCAAAGGTGCCATATTGCTTGGCACTGACTGAGATGGTAGAGTTGCGCACTCAATTAGAGGATTTATGAACAAGGGGTACATTTGACTGACTACATCACCTTGGGGAGTACTAATCCTTTTTGTTAGAAAGAATAATGGTGGGCTAAGACTCTACATCAATTATCGAGGATTGAACCAAGTCACGGTGAAGAACCGTTATCCTTTGCCTCAAATCAAAGACCTTTTTGATCAACTCCATGGGGTTGTAGTATTTTTTAAGATTGATCTCATATTGAGGTATCATCAATTGAGGATTTCTAAGAGGGGCATACCAAAGATAGCCTTTGAGACAATGTATGACAATTATAAGCTCAGCATGATGTCTTTCAAATTCACAAATGCGCTTGTAATGTTTATGGCTCACATGAACTGCATATTTTAGAAACATCTTGATTAGTTTGGTGTGGTA
The DNA here is from genome assembly GCA_030549775.1 of Tamarix chinensis. Taxonomy (NCBI): domain Eukaryota; kingdom Viridiplantae; phylum Streptophyta; class Magnoliopsida; order Caryophyllales; family Tamaricaceae; genus Tamarix; species Tamarix chinensis. The sequence continues at coordinate 63,929,239 of CM060179.1, read as the reverse complement.
TTCATTAACAATATCTTGATTATTTTTCCAAGACTCATGAAGAGCAAGAGCAACATCTAAGGAAGACTCAAATGTTGTTAAGGACACATCAATTGTATGCCATTCTCTTGAAGTATATTTTTGGCCAAATGAAGTAGCTTTCCTTAGAAATTTTATCTCAAAGGAAGGTATGTCAATGGATTCTTTAAAGGTATGAGCCATATCATTGTGGTTAACACTAACGAATGTCATGGAGATACACAATTTTCTTAGATTGATAAGCTACTATGGATGTTTCATCCATGATTTTTGATGAGATGATAAAGGCTTAGTGAAGGTGAGTTTAAAGACTAAAGGTTCTAAAGTGATGCAAATAAGATGATGGTGGTTCAAATTATGGTAGAAAAATGATGATGGTGATTTGTTAATGGTGATGATGATTCGATGGTGATGAATTAATGATGAATGTGATTCAAATATGATGCGATGATGATGATGATAAGGTTTCGAAATCTAGGGTTTGGATGATGGTTAAAGTTTTGGTTTAGGGTTAGGGTTAGGGTTTGATTCAAAGAAGAGGAAATAAGGTGATGTTTGGTTGGTATGAATGGTTTAAGGTTTCGAATGAATGGTTTAGGGCTTTGGTTTTGTATACTGATTTAGGGTTTAGTTTAGCCATGAAATAGAGTAGTATTTTGATGGTATAATAGGGCAGGAAAATATGGATTAATATTAGAATAAAGGATAAGGATTAATCTCTAACCCACATAAACGAAGAGATTAAAACTTTTAAGCTAAATTGTTCACACATATTCGATTTGCTTGAGCTTTAACTCACACATAATTCAATCAATGTTGATCTTAAAATTCAGATCTTCATTCAATAATAATCATACATGCCATATGCTTGACATTTATGAATAATTTAACCTTTCTACCACTAGCTAAAGCATATTCCAAAATATTTCAAGCTAAAAGATATTATGCTACTTTTATACTAACTTTATGCTACATTATGCTAATTTTATTATCCTACTTTATTACTTAATTAATAAATTAGCTAAATAACTTAATAGTGCTCAAAAATCCTATCAAAATCCTCCTCAAGCATGTGGTTACTTCCTCCTTGCATGTCATGCATGCTATGCATATGCACGTAGACATTTAATCACTTGTTTGTTATGCTTCAAGCAACGTAACCATTCATTGGTCTTCAAATATACAGGAGACACTTTCCACATGAAGAGTAATTTGTTCCATAGTTATGAAAGCTAATTCTTGGGTATTTTCCCCTGCATCAATTTCTCTAGGATTGCTCATCCTTCGACCACTTTACTAAAGAATATAGTGCACTTTCATTAAAATGAGAAGTGCATTGAGGATTTTGAGGAGCTCACAAAGAGGTTGACTTTAGCTCTAGTGCTCACCTTTTTAATGGGTATAAAGGGATTAGAGGTAAATATTGATGCATCTAAGCATGGTTTGGGGTGTTTGTTGATGGGTGGGGTAGGGTAGTCGTATATGCTTCTCGTTAATTAAAGGAGCATGACTAAAACTATCATACTCATGACCTTGATCTATCTATAATAGTTTTTACATTGAAGATATTGTGACATTACTTGTATGAAGTTTAGTGTAAGTTCTATATAAACCATAAAAGCCTCAAGTATGTCTTCACTCAATGTGAGTTGAACCTGAGATAGTAAATAAGGATAGAGTTAGTTAAGGACTATAATTTAGAGTTGACATACCATGAAGGTAAAGCCAACATCATAGTAGATGTCTTAGTAGGAATAATTCACACTCCTTGGTTTCATTGTTTGTTTAATACTAGAGTTGGCAGGAGCTTCAAGAGTTGGGCATTGAGATCATTAGGTTCAAGGATCCTGAGATGAGGATGAGTGTTCTCTCAATCACACCAACCATTTTCGACGAGATCTAAGCTATCTAACCAAGAGATGTCAAGCTCAAGCGAATTAAGCAAGTTATGGCAAAGGGTAAAGTAGTGAGGTTTCATATTTTTGAGGATGGTAGTTTTCATTTCTAAGGAAGATGGTGCACTCCATAGAGTTATATGGAGCTTAAGAGGAAGATTATAGAGGAGGGTCATTGTGCACCTTATTCCATCCATTCTAGGGGGATAAGTTGTATAAGGACTTAAAGTGGATCTATTGGTGGCCCATTAGTAAGTGGGAGGTTACAGACTCTGTATTAGATGCTTGGCATTATATAAGGTCAAAATCAAGCATAAGCCCCTAGAAGGGTTGGTTCAACCATTGGAGGTTCCTGAGTGGAAGAAAAATAGTGTGTCAATGAACTTCATGTTTAGCTTACCAAAGATCCATAATGGTTCAGATTCAATTTGGGTTGTAGTTGACTGGTCGACCAAGTCAGCAGTATTCATGCCGATGAAGTCAATCTAGAGTATAGACCAGATGATCGTGCTTATAGGAAACATGTAAAACAGTACCATAGGGTTCCCAAGGACATTATGTTAGACCAAGATTCTAGATTCCTAACACACTTTTGGCAGAATTTGCAAGTAGTTTTTGGGACACATCTAAAGATGAGCACTACTTTCCATCTGGCTACTAACAATTAGACTAAGGGTGTTATTCAGATTTTAGAGGATATGTTTTATGCATGTGTACATGAGTTTCAAGGCAGTTGGGAGGATCATTTGGATCTGATAGAATTTTCCTACAAAAATAATCATCATGCGAGCATAAGGATGGCACCTTTCGGGGAACTCTATGGACATAAGTGTCATAGTCCATTGTGCTGGAGTGACTCAAGTATGATAGTTGCATTGGGATCAAATATTTTATAAGACACTACCAAGCAAATCATGAGAATTTGAGATTGGATGAAGGATGCCTAGGATAGGTAGAATGTTTATGCAAATCTATAGAGGAGTATAGATGGGTATGAGGTGGGTGACCAAGTGCTTTTGAAGGTTTTTCCCACCAATGTTATGATGTGTTATAGTTGAAATGGCAAGCTTAGAATAAGGTACATTGGACCATATGAGATTATGGATTAGGTTGGAGAGTTGCTTATTGACTTGCCTTACCTCTTGTGTGCTCAGTCCTACATAACATTTTTCACATCTCTAAGTTGAAGAGATACATGGAAGATCCATCGTACATCATTCCATTGAAGACAATTGAACTTGATGAAATTTTAGCTTATGAGGAGTGACTATTGAGGATCCTTCGCATCAAGACTCGTGAGACACATTTTTAGGTCATTCCACTATTATGGTTACACCATAGAGAGGAGGAATCCTTCTAAGAGTCCAATGAGGAGATCAAAACGAAGTATCTAGATCTTTTTATTTTGGTATGTTGTGTGGGTAATGCTATATCATTTAAGGGGGTAGTACCCTTCCCTCATGTATAAACTCTGGGATTTTATTTTATTTTTGCTTGATGATTAGGGATTTGTCCTAGTTTTGGGTTATAGTAACATTCTTCTTTTGTGGATTTTGGCAATAAAGACTCTTTTAAGGGGGTAGTACTATAATCCTCATCCTAAAATACTTCAATATATATTTAATATTATGTTACTATAAAATAAATTAGTTTTGGCTTTGGAAATGGCTTAAAATTTCAATAAAGTTGTGAATTTCAGGCACAATGATCAACTAGTTTACCTAACTGATTGACTGATACACTTAGAAGCTAGCAATTTTATTTCCAAATAAAGCAATCGACTAATTTGTTCAAACCGATTGACCAGTTATCCTGTCATTTTAGATCCTTTTTCATTTTGATTTAAATATTTTTCCAATGTTTATGAAAACTTATAATTAGAATTTATGTGTGCTAATAAGATTATTTAGGTGTTTTGGGATTATTTTTACATTATTTAGATCACTCTACAATTTTATTTAGTTAAAATTTCTCCTAAAGTACTTTTTATGTCATTTCTCATCTTCTCTCTTCCCCCTCACTTTCCTATCTCTTCTAGTAGATATGATTGTGTGTTTGACTTTCTAAACCTCTCCCTTAACCTAACAAACCTCTATCATGTATCTTCCTAGTCACACCTTACCTCCCTTACCTCAACTTGTGATCTCCTTACACTTAGGTTGCCCAGACTAACCTAAGTCAAACGTCCATCTCTCCCACTTGTGTATGTTGACTAGCACTTCCCTCTTATACACCCCATTCCTAATTTAATTTACTCCCTATCATCTACATTTTCAAATCCTCTCCCATTTCCTTCGTGAAAATTTCCCAGGTGTTAGACATTCTCCACTTTTACTTTCTTTTCTTCTCTACTAGGAAAATAGAGGTGTTCCTCTAGTTTACTTATCCTTTAGTCAAAATTATTGTCTCTTCTTACTTCTCTAAATCTGATATTTATCTCTACCTTGTTTCTCTTAAGAAAGGAAGGGTTAAAATTTTGATAAAGGTTGAAGACCTTGGTTTTTGGTTTTAGATTTTATTTCTAAGAAATGGTTGTTTTATGCCATTTTTCTTCTCCTTCTCCTTCCTTCTAATTTCATATTTATTAAGTTTTGAAAATTATTTTGAATGGATTTGATTTTTTATTCTCTTAGGAATCAAGGTCCTGGTAGATAACCATCAAGTTAGGAGTATTTTGTGGAAGAAGAATTTCTTAGAGGTAAGATATTTTTATCTTAATATGAATAAGTACGTTTTTTTGTTTGTTATGGTTCCATATCCTTGGTATATTTCTATGTTGAACATGAGTTAATTATATTTTAGGATTTTAGTATTTGGTAAATTTTTTGTCTTGAAATATATGCATGTTTTGGGATCTTTAATATTATGCATCATTTTAGTAATTTTGAGCATGACTTCATTAAATGTCAATATTACCATGTACCATGTGATTTGATGTGTGCAACATGTCTTTTTATATGTTTTATAACATAAGATCATGCTATGATTAATATGATAAAGTTGGGTGAAATTTTGATGTGTGGATTGTAGGTCTAGGTGTTGTTTTTCCCAAACTAGTCAATGTAAGATAAATCGACTGGTTGTGTGAATAGTCACTTGGTTATGGAATTTTGATTGGTTGGTTGCAAGATCAATCAAGTGGCTCAATGAACCAATTAATTGGTTCCTATGGTAGTCGATCGGTTTATCAAACCTATCGATGGGCTATTTTATGACTACAGTGGTCTGTTCTCTAGTTGTTTCATAACTGCTTAGACCCATCAACTAGTTTGATCAAACCAATTGAATAATTTCCTATGAACAGTTGATTGGTGGGTGTGGTATCACATTGTGTGTGTATACTACCATGACTTTTGTTCACAGTGAAGACCTAGGTATAGTCAAACAAATTATCTTAATAACTAGAAATTATGTAGCCTTTAAATGAAGATTTATAATATGGCTTTCAATGGTTTTAATGCATTAACTATATTATTATTATTATTATTCCATGATCTCCATGTAAGAATGCCTTGCTATTTTATTATCATAATCATAAGTGATTTATTATATTAGTATGCTTATTACCATGCTACTATATGACTTCAATATACAGTATGAGCCTTTACCATGTTTGAGGTAGTTTATTTTACCAGTATTTCTCTATACTGTTACTATATTTGTGCGGTCACTTTGATGATCTAGCTTCTAGTCCAATGATTAAAGGACATTTTACATGGTTATAATTCTCATCTAGAGTATGTTGAGGATGATACTACGAGCCAGGAGTTGGCTAATTATTGGGGATTTGAGAGTTACATTCCCATTTAGTTAAGAGTTAGGCTAACCGATTAGGTGTATATTTTTACACTATGTTGGGATGTTTTTGGTTATTTTCGATTATTTAAAATCTTGACCTTGATCCCTGTATTCAAATTTTGTAAACACTATCTTTTCTCTATATTACTATTCTCATCATTGTTATCTTAGAATTGTTATAATATTAGTTGAGCATAGATTATTTAGCAGATGTTCCATTTTGTCTTGCATCAAGCATAGGTTAGGTGATGTTCATACCTCTCTTATGGTTGATATAATAGTAGCATTCCCCTATTTTGCTTTTTTAAGTCTTGCACCTTATTTTTAAAATAATTTTTTTTTTGTTTAAAATTTTGGGGTGTTACAAGAAAAAAGGAAGAGTGATGCAAGAGATCATAGACGCATCACAATTGGGGCGAAATGTTTGGGAAATATTTTCAACTACACATCCCATGAGTTCATGAACTAGATAGTGGTGATGATGGGTTAGGCCAAGTAGGGTGGTGGCTAGAAGCATAACTAAAGATAAGGGTTAGGGAAGAGGAAATCACACAAGGTATGAAAAGAAAAAGAATTTTGAGTGGGAAAAGAAGAAAAAGAAAAGGGAAAAGAAAAGGAAATTAGTTTTTGGATTATAATTAGGTTTAAATTTAAGGTTAAGGAATATGGGTAAAATTAAAATAGTAATTATCCGGGGTTATGGTTAGATTACAATAGTACTCCCCAACAAAGTGTTTCCAAGTGATTGGTTATCTACAAAGGCACTAGATATTTTTGAGGTACTAACCATTAAAGGTTGGGAATCTTTGATTAGTTTTTTTGAATTATATTACCCATTTGAGGTGAGAAAATTTTATTCAAAACTATTAGTGGAGGATGGAAGATGTAACACCCCAAAATTCACTACTTTTTTTTGAAAGCGGAAGTAATTAAAATACTTAATTTAAAACCCGTGAATTCTAGAGATGTTACCGCCACACTTAGTACTAGATCGGTTCTCTCCGACCGTTCCAGTACCAAGTGCTAAGGCTAAAGAAAAGAAATAATCAATTATAAATCAATACAATCCAAATTCCAAATAATCATTAAACGGTTGTAAAACAAAATTCGGAGTACGCATAAAGAATTATTATTCAAATTTAAAAGAGAAATAGCTTACAACCGATAAAATATTAACAAAAGGAAATAAAGTCACATAAAGACTAAAATATGGCCACAACTCTCTCAAACTTGAGCCAGACATGCTCAACACACAGCCCCGACTAATGTCTCGCCCACCTGCACAAAGTCAGAAGGGCACACTACTCGTGGGAATGAGCAGCACCCATGAAAAGGGTGATCAGTACGCTACGTACTGAGTAAGGTAACCGAGCACTAAGGCCAACACATAAGCACATAAAATCATGCATAAGAGTAAAAGAACACAATCACAAATGCATATGATCATTCAAGTAAAAGTACAAGGTCCATGAATAATCCAACTCAATTACTTAATTAATCTCTGATCAAATCTCATTTCACACCATAATTTTTATCAAATCTATGCGAGTACGGAAGCCCCCACTATTATAACCAGTGGATCGGAGGCACATAGGGTATCATACCCTAACCACTATAATAGTCGGTGGATAGGAGACACATAGGGCTACACGTCCTAACCACTATTCCTAACAGGTGAATCGGTTGGCTCCGGTTCGCATGGTATTCCACTGTAAGTAATTAGTATCTTTTAAGCATTTCAACAAAACTCGAGTTTGTGTTTGTTGAGCTCGGGAACCCCCACTATTATAACCGGTGGATCGGTCACACATAGGACATCATGTCCTAACCACTATAATAATCGGTGGATCAGTCGCACATAGGATAAAAACCCTAACCACTATTCCGAACCGGTGGATTAGTTGGTCCCGTCTCAACGATCTTCCTCTTTAGATAATTAATGTTTTAAGTATCTTATTCAGAAGCTTTCACCGTGGACATGCAAGAATCATCACACATCACAAATCATAAATTTCACAATCATAATTACACTTTAAATCACTGAATACACATGATACACGAAAACCCTAATCAGCCACAACAAAACCTAATTAACCACAACAACCCATAGTTAACCACTCCAAACTCTATTTAACCATAACAACCATAATTAGCCACTCCACGCCTTAGTTAATCATAACAAACCACAATTATCCACTCCAACCCTAGTTAATCACAACAACCCAGAGTTCATTACTCCAAACCCTAATTCAGTCTCTTCCGTACCCTTATAATGCTCCACGTACTATTTTCCGTCCAAAATAGTTCAACACCCAAATAACACTTATATTACCTTCCTTACATCCCAAATTAACTTTCCACACGTAAATTTCATATCCATGCAGACATTAATCTCCCCATGCAAACCTTCGAACCTTTTTCATGCAAACCCTAAAATTCCACTTGAAACCCTAAATTCAACCATGCAAACCCTAATACCACCATACAACCATCAATGCCACCATACAAACCATGATTCCGTCATACAAAACCCTAAATTCAATCCACACAAAACCAAAGATTCACCCATACCAAACCTAAATTCAAACCATATAAAACCCAAAGATTTGTCCACACCAAACCCTAAATTCAATCCATACCAACAAAATATTCATCCTTACCAAACCCTAGACTCAAATCACATAAAACCGAAGATTCATCCTTACCTTACCATTGATTAGATTCTCCCATTCATAGCCACAAATTAGATTTTCCTATATAAGATCATAAGTTAGATTCTCCCACATAAAATCATAAATTAGAATCTCCCAAGCAAAACCATAAATTAGATTCCCCCAAACAAATCATAAATTAGATTCTCCCAATCAAATCATAAATTAAATTCTCCCAAATAACATCATAAATTAAATTCTCCCAAACAAACCATAAATTTGATTTTCCCATATAACATCATAAATTAGATTCTCCCAATTAACATCATAGATTAGATTCTCCCAAACACACCATAAAATTGATTTTCCCATATAATGTCATAAATTACATTCTCCCAAATAAAACCATATATTATATTCTCCGCATAAAACCATAAATTGTATTCTTCCACATAAACCATACATTATATTATTCCTTATAAAACCATAAAATTAGGTCAACTCACTTCCATTAGTCAACTTCTTTCCCCATCCTCCTTTTTCATCCTTTCTTCCACACAAACCGCATCGACATCCTCTCATGCATGTCTTACAGGGTCACAACATATATCGTCACATACACATAGTACACATGCCATATAAAAACATACTTCAACTCCATGTCATACCACATACGAAATAATTAATAATGACAAACATAGAATACATAGCATACAAAGCAAATAATGCATATAAGCACACAAAAGGTCTTAGCATCCTTTACTTGAAACGACGCCAGTCTTGGAGCACGCTCCTATTCCACTTGAGGGGTTTTGACTAGTCTCACTAATTATGAGGGAAAAGCTAAAATTAGACTCCCTCCTATCAAAAATACTATTAAAAACTAACTTAATATAAGACTAGGCTTTGATAAAATATTAAAATAATAATATCAAAAATACCAAAATAATATCGATATTAATAATAATAAGGTTAATAAAAACAGTAACAATAATAATAAGAAGGATATTACTCAAAAACATAGTAAAATAAGGGCTTCATCCCTTTTACTAAAATAGTACTACTAATAATAGTGATGAAATAATAATAATAATAATAATAATAATAATAATAATAATAATAATAATACATTATTAGCAAAACTATTGTTAAAATATTTGTATTAATAATAATGGGATAAGAATAATGGAAATTCGAAATAGGAATAATAATAATAATTATACTTATAACATTTTAATATTAATAATAGTAATAAGAAGAATAATAATGATAAAATCAAATTAAAATACAATAGGCTTCAGCCCTTAACATAAATAATAATAAAAATATGAATACTAATACTAATAATACTAATAATACTAATAATAATAATAATAATAATAATAATGCATATTAAAAATATAAATATTTAGGATAATAATAATAGTATTTATATGCAAATAACTGAAATAAAATAATTTAAGGGTTATAAAAATAGGGAAAATAGCTAAGAGGGTCTAGGGTTCAACCATAGGCTGGTGGGGATAGGCGGCACTGGTGGTGGTTCACGGCGGCGGCGGCGGCGGTGGCCGGAAAAAGAAAAGAAATAAGGGAAAGTTGCATGCTGGGAATAAGATAGGGTGAATTAAGATGGGAGCTGGAGTGTTTTGAGTTGCCCAGAAGGAGAGGGACAGAATGAGGGTGGCATCGCAACCAAAGGTGGCGGCGCACGGCGGTGATGGTGGTGGTCGAATGGAGGAGAAGGAGAAAGAGAGAGGAGGAGAGGGATAAAGAGGAAAAGAAAGGTTGGGGAAGGTCGAGCAGGGTCTGCAGAATAATTTTGGAGGCGAAAGGATCGTGGAAGCGGCGGAAGAGGTGGCTAAGGGTGGCGTAAAGGGTGGCGGAGGTGGAAGAAAGGGTTGTTTGGGAAGGCAACTTTGCACAGCTGGTTCGGCTTGTGAAGGAAGAATCGAAGGGTGAGGGAGGTTTGGTTAGCTAGAGGAAGGTTCAAGGAAGAGTTTGGTGGCCAAGGATGGCGGCGAAGTTGGCCGGAGACGGCGGACGAGGCATCTTAATTGGCGGTGGTGGCAAGGTCGGGCATTCCTGGGTAGGGAAATCAAAACTCGATACATGGCAGTGTAAGGAGTATTTATAGAGAAAAGAAGAGGGGGTAGGGTTCTGTGGGTTGACTAGAGGGTAATGAAACTAGGGTTCTGGTCGCTGGTGGCAACAAAGCCGGCAAAAATCCAAGTCAGGGCAAGGGTTGTGGTCGGCTGGAGAGAGAAGAACGTGTGGAAATAGGGGAGTCGATTGGGTTTATGAGGCTACCGAAACAAGGGGAAGAGAAAGGGAAGAGAAAGGGAGGAAAAGGTCGGTCAATTCAAGCGAGATCGCCGGCGAAAAACCAGGGCAGGGCGGCGGTGCAGATGCAGGTCGAAGGTCGGCATCGAACGGGGCTGGGGAAGGAAGAAAGAAGAAAGGTGGGGGACCGGGTGGTTCGAGAAAAAGAGAAGAAAAGAAAGGGAGGCAGACCGGGCAGTCGGGCGCGAGGGAGGATGCATTAAATGAAACGACGAGTTTCGGTGGAAGTGGAATCAAAACACAGTTCTGTAAGAGGGCAAGAGGCGCCAGTCGCACGGGCTGGGCCGAAGGAAAGAAAGAAGAGAAATTGGGCCGCGAGCTGGCCCAATTTGGGTGAAGAAAAAAAAGAAAAAGAAAAGAAGAAGAAAGAAAAAGAAGGAAAAAGGAAAAAGAGAAAAAGAAAAATAGGGGGGTTGGTTTAATTAAATTAATTAGGATATTTGGGTTATTTAAAAATAATAATATTTAAATAATATAATATTTAAATCCCTTTTTAGGATAAATAAGGATTTTTAAATTCTATTTTAATTAACAAAATACCCTAATTTCTCCAATTAAATTATTTATAAAATTCATATTAATTTGAAAATATTTTATCCTCCTTATTTTAAATAAAATAATTTATTTAATTAAGTTCCAAAATAAAATCCTTAATTATCTAAAATACCAAAACTTTTCTATTAAAAATTATTTATTATTTTCTTCTTGAATGGCCCTAATTAATTATAATTTTATTTTAATAAAAATAATTTATTTAATTAATTTTTCTAATAATATCTCATTTAAATATAATTTATAAAATTAAAAATTTTTGGGCATTTCAGAAGAGTTGTGGCTGAAGTGAACGAAAGGAAGTTCAATGTTGACAACAAGAATCTAGGAGTGATTCATGGGGTGAAGAGCTTTGGTTTTTCATCCATATCAAAAAATTAATGGCCAACTATCTAAGTGATTACACCATTGACAATCACTAGGATTTTTTTTGATAATGGAGGAAGGAGAATGTAACAAGGAATGTGAGGACTATCAAGTTGGGTCCATTGGGGTAAATCCTTCATGTAATTACCTATAGAAATGTGTTACCTAGGATGTAAATGAGGAATGAGGAAAACTTCATGGATCAGAGTGTAATGCATCTACTAAAAGAAGAACGGCCCATAAATATGCCTTCCTTGATGATTCAACACATGATCGTTGTAATTGAACAAACAGGCCATACCCTTCCTTATGAAGTGTAGTTGACTAAATTGTCTAAAGTATTTTAATATCACTACAAAGGTAAGGGAATTCACTTATGAATACTATTTGAAATCTACTATACTAAAAAAATTATGAGTATTAAGTCAGCATGGGGTAGTTGGTCAAGAAGGGTAAAAAGGAAAAGCTTGCTAGGAAAGGAAAATTAAAGCAGGTAGTTGAGACTTCAATGGATAAAGGAATAAAGGAGGAAATTGAGTAGGGAACTGAAGAGAAATTTTTTTGTGTTGGTATCTACTCAAGGTTTAAGGAGGTTAAAGAGTTGGTGTTTAAGGTTGAGAATTAGAAAGACATCTTGATGAGAATGGCACAAATCTAAGGAACCATTGACAACAATGGTAATGTGTCCAACAAGAAACACTAAGTATTTTGAAGACTCCATGGAAAAACCACCCCAAAACCATAAACTTTTCTTATTCCCAAAACACTCATTTTCTCAGACTTAACCTTATCCTATCTTAATTGAATTTTTTCGTTTACTGATTAATTTTTTTGCTATCTATTTGTATTAATTAGTTTCTATGTCTATTTCTTACTAAAGTTCAAATTTAGTTCTAGTAATCTCTTCTGTTACTTTATCTCAGTATCTTATGATAGCAGGAGAAGCCAACATAGCACCCAAAAGTATGCATACTATTTTCAAGTTAATTGATACACACTAGTCATAGTTATTGGTTTAAGGCATGGTTAACTAATATAATTTATCTTTTCTATTATATGCTACTATTGATAACCTTTTTATGATGAAAAAATGGGGAAGAATAGCTAATTCAAAAAAATATTCACAAGAAAACCTAAAGCTAAAATAAATTGAGAAATTGATCATATTCGAGTACGACTTATAAAGGAAACTCTGATGGGAACTATGGAAGGAAATCTTGTCCATATGGTGTGACTTATTTTAATACTAACATGATTGTAGAAACTATTCTTATTAGAAGCATTACTTCACAACATACTGATTCTAAGTAAGAATCTTCTAGTTTTACTTAATAATATGTTATATCTTCTTTACCAATGTAATTTTTCTACATATGTGTCATTGTTGCCTTCAATAAAAGAGTTGGAAGAAATAATTTAGTTTTTTCACTTGTTTTCAATGTTAATTATATCAATGTTTATCTTCAACAAAAAGGGTGGATTTGTTGATTTCTTGGTTTTGATGATAACAAACAAGGATGAGTTTATTTATGTTCCTAGAGCAAATTATTTTACACGCCAAAAATTATTATAGAAATAGTTAGAAGGTACTCATAGAAGGAACTAAAGTAATTTATGAAGATCATGAAGCTTAGAGGAGTATCTATATTAGGTTTCATCATGTAAAAGTTGTATTATTATCATAGAGTTAAGCTACTTAGGACAAATGTTTTTCCTTAAAATCTTGATTTTTGATTTTTAAACTAAAAGTATTTTTAGAAGAAAGTCAACTAAGTTTCATATATATATATAATCAATTGGTATCTGAAAATTAGGAGATTAGATTGTGTTGTATCTAATTATATTTTATCAAGCTTGTTTTTGTAATATCTTAAGGATACATCTTATCATGTTTTTAGTTTTAGGATGTGGATTCCAAGTAAAAAGGTTTTATTACAAATTAGAGATATTCTCGGTGTTTGGAAAATTTTGAGAAAGAGTTTTTTATTAGATTTTCTATTAGCTAATTTTACTTAGTTTATTCATGAAAAAAATGTAATAATTTTATCACCATTTTAAATCTAGATTAATAAAGATATTAAAATTGTGTTTATCTAAGAGTTCATTTGTAAATGTGTTGACTAAATCTTTTGTGAAAAATAGTCATGTAATAGATTTTGTTGACACTTTCTTGCTAAAAATCTAGGTTTTTTTCTATTTAACTAAGTACATGTACAACAAAAGTGTGATCATTTAAGAGAGAGGAAAAAAACATAATAAAATTTTGGTTTGATAGCAAAAAAGATATAATCTTGCTTAATATTTTCTATGGTTTAAGAAAGTAGATCTTAATTGTAACAGTAAGTTGTTGAGTTTCATCTACTATTTTTGTTTATTGGTTTGAAATTATTACTTATCAATGTGTAGACATCACTTGGCAAGTTTAATAGATTAAGCTTGTGCACTTCATCTTAGAGTTAAGGTGGGGATTGACATCCAAATTAGGGTGTGTGTTTGGCATCCTAAAGTTAGGTTATGTGTGTTTAAAGAGTGTCAATTCATTTGTATTTGATCTATTTGAATTATTGTGACAAATAAAAAGGTAGATTTATGATCTTGGATGTATTCTATTTAAGATAGGAGCTCCTCTTAAGTAGATAAACCACATAATATCATGTGTTATTTAAATTATATTTAATTCACAAGCATTCCTACAGGTTACCAAGGAACTTTACATGGAACTCTACATAGAAGTAAGTCCAAAAAATAAGCTTTTACCATGCAAATTAATCAACTCACTTCATATATTTATTCAGATTGATTTTCACCCAATATCTTCACAAGGAGTTTTAATTTGCATATTCTTAAAGTTTGAGAATTTAAAATTACCAAATACTCAATTCAAGCCCCTTAAGTATTTTCTGTCCATTAACTCTTATAGTCTTGTTCGCTTAATTACCCTACTCATCAAAAGAAATTAAGAGCCTTGCTAGTGGTGTTTCCAAGCTAGGAGGAATTTTGTTATAATTGCCTAGATTTTTTCCAGCTATGATAAGACAAACTTACCTAATGGCTAGGTCCTTGTATTCATATGTATTTTATGTATTTCCATACATATCTTACTATATATGCCTCCACATTTGAGTATGAGATGTGCAAGCATGCTATTGATAATCATGTTTTGGTATCTTGAAAGGAATCATATACAAGTATGATTTATGTTTTTGAGCATGTTTGAATTGTTTAGATAACTAGGGAGTTTTGAGAAAATGCACGATTTAATGTCTTTGAATCAGTCTTTAGATGTGTATCGTGTTTTCATTATGATGAGCATAATTTCATTAAGTATTTAAAGGCATAAAGTCATGTTGGGTATGTTTGGTATTAAGTAGGGTCAAGTTTTATGTGTTATAAAGGCTATTTGTGTTAGTTTTAGGGGAACTAGTTAACTAGTTCAAGAACTAATCAGCTAGTCAGTCAGGATTACCTGTAACCAAGTCAGTTGTTTTTTCCAAGTTGCTACCAGTTGACTGGTGATGAAAATGAGTCAACTAGTTAGTTGGATTCCAAAGCCTTTATTTTAAACTTGTAACTAGGTAATTTGGTTTGCTCATTAACCAAGTTAACTAATTTATACTAGTCAACTAGTTATGAAAAAACAGTTGACTGGTTATCAAGGTTTTCTAGTGATCTTGTCTTATGATCAATCAATTGGTTCATCCTTTGACGAGTTAGTTGGTTTATACTAGTCAACTAGTTTATGTGTTTTCATGTGTTTTAGTTTCCTCCTTAGTTCCCGAACTTCCCAATGCATTATGTTAGTGTCTTTGTAACACCCCAAAAATTTAGGATTTATAATTTTCATTTAAAAGATTTAATTGCATAAACCAAAACACAAAATGTAGGAGTATCATGCCACATCAAACATAGAAAAGACACTCCATATAACAAGTCTATGTCATGTGCAAGGCAACAGTAACCTAATACTTAGGGATCAGGTGTAGGAAGCACTTGATTCTATCATGATAAAACATACAAAATAGATAGAAGGAAATACGTGTAATGAAATTAGAAAACTAAAAGTCAATAGAGAGATAGAGATATCCATATAGCCATATACCCTATACTATTTCAATTATGCACTCATCTAACGCAAGCACATTAAAAGTATAAATTAGCAATCACCTACAAAACAAGGCTAATTTTCTCATGGGAATGAGCAACACCAATAAAAAATGATGATCAGTATGTTATATATTAACTAAGGTAAAAATACAATCATAACAAAATTACACAAAATGATGCAAGAATGGCATTGATTCTGGAAACCCATTATTAGATATAATCAGAATTCATTTCTTATTTATGTCGAGTTCAAGGACCCTTACTATTCTTAATTTGGTGGAGCGAATTGAAATATCTCTCAAGGCAAAATGCTCCTGACCCACTATTATTGTTCCGTGCAATGAACCAAGGATATACAAGGGTAACACGTCCTGACCACTATTTAAAAACTAGGTAAATGGTCTAAAACACCCATTAGGGTAACACGCTCCTAAGCCACTTAAAATGCCCCAAAAATTTTTAATTTTCAAAATTATATTTAAATGAGGTTTATTATAAAAATTAATTAAATAAATTATTTATATTAAAATAAAAATCAATTGATTAGGGCTATTTAAGAAGAAAATAATAAATAATTTTTATTAGAAAAGTTTTGGGTATTTTAGCTAATTAAGGATTTTATTTTGAAAATTAATTAAATATATTATTTTATTTAAAATAAGAAAGATAAAATATTTCCAAATTAATATTAATTTTATAAATAATTTAATTGGAGAAAATTAGGTTGTTTTGCTAATCAAAATGGAATTTATGGAAAACCTTTTAAAAATCCTAAATTAGCCTAAAAAGGTATTTAAATATTATTTTATTTAAATATCCCAAATATCCTAATTAATTTAATTAACCTAATCCTCTATTTTTCTTTTTCCCCTTTTCCTTTTTTCTTTTCTTTCTTCCTTTTTCCTTTCTTTTTCTTTCTTCTTCTTTTCTTTTTCTTCCTCCCCTTCCCCGATTTGGGCCTGGCGCGGCCCAATTTCCTTCTTTCTTTTTCTTCTCCTCCCGTGGCCCACTTCTTTCTTTTCTTCGGCCCAACTCTGAAACATCGCTCCTCTTCCTTTATTTTCCCAAAACGCGTCGTGTTATTTAAAACGAAACTTTAGACTCGCGCTGGCTGGTTTTCCTTCTTCTTTCCTTTCTTTTCCTTCCCCGGCCCCCCGGTCCAGCTACCCCCCCCATCTTCTTCTTCCTTCCTTCCCCGACACTGTCGAGTATAACTCCACCGTAGCCACCAGCCAAAAATTCCGCCGCCAATCACGCCCTATTGGCCGACCATTTCTTCTCCTATCTCCTCCCCTGACTCGCCAGCCCTTTTGACCAGACCAAATCTTCCCCTTCTCACATGATTCCCTCTCCTTTCCCTACGCAACCCCTACCCCAAAATTTGCTGCCACCGGCCAATCATCGTCGCCGATGACCCTAACCCTACTTTCATTACCCCTAGCCGACCTACAGAACCCTACCCTCTCTTCTTTTCTCTATAAATACCCCCTTACATTGCCATGTATCGAGCTTTTGTTTCTTACCCAAAAATTCCTAATCTTGCCACCACCACCCCTTTAGACACCTCGTTCGCCGCCTCCGGCCACCTTCGCCACCAACACCACCCACCAAAGCCTTCCCTGCACCTCCCTCTAGCTAAACAAACCATCCATCCCCCTCGATTATTCCTACACAAGCCTCCCTGGATATGCGAAGTAGCCCCCTCAACCAAACCATTTTCTGTCTCTTCCACCCTTCGCGCCACCGTCCACCATCTCTTCCGCCGCTGTCGCCACTTCTTTCACCTTCCAATCTATTCTGCAAACCCTCCTCTACCTTACCCTACCTTTCTTTTCCACTCCCTCCCTCTCCTCCTCTCTTTCTCTTCTTCTTCCTCCTTTGGCCACCACTACCGCCGCCACCTTTGGCTGCACCACCACCCTTATTCTATCCCTCTCCACCTAGGCAACCCTAAACACCCCAACTCCCACCTTCATTCTTCTTATTTTTTCCGAACCTTCAACTTTTAATCTTTTCTTCCCTTTTTCCAACCACCGCCGCCGCCTTCGTGCACCACCGCCAGCGCCGCTTATCACCACCAGCCTAAGGTTGAACCCTAAACCCTCTCAACCCTTTTCCCTATTTTTGTAAGCCTTAATTTATTTTATTTCATTTATTTTAATATAAATACTATTATTATTATTATTTCTATTTTTAATATGTATTATTATTATTAGTATTAATGTTTTTATTATTATTTCTATTGAGGGTCGAAGCCCTATTGAATTTGTATTTCGATTTTATTATTATTATTCTTATTATTTATATTATTACTATTATTAATATTAATATGTGTTTATTATTATAATTATCATTTTATTATTACTATTTCAAATTACTATTATTATTATTTTCATTATTAATATTACAACTACTTTACTTTTAATTTTGCTATTGTTATGTGATTATTATTATTATTATTATTATTATTATGGTAAAGGGGCCGAAGCCTTTATTTTACTTTGCTTTTGAATAATATCCTTTTTATTATTATTATTGTTACTATTATTATTATTCTTATTTATATTATTACTTATATTATTTATAGTATCTTTGCTATTACTATTTTAGTATCATTATTATTATTAGGGTAAAGTCTTTAACCCTATATTATCAACTTTTATAATATTTCTATTATTTCTTATATCTTTAGTAAAGTTATAAATTTGTTAATGTTATTTTTATTAATATGTTATTATTTGGTCAAAGTCCTAAGGAGGCATAGGAGCGTGCTCCAAGACCGATGTAATTTTAGGTAAGGGTATTACTAAGGCCTATTGTGTGTTGATGTATATTAAATGCCTTGTATGTTATGCATCCTATGTTTATTATTGTAATTATTTTGTATATGGTATGACGTGGAGTTCAAGTATGTTCTTGTGTTTTAATATGACATGTGTATTATGTATATGTGATGATATGTATTGTGACCCTATAAGACATGTATATGAGGGTGTTGATGTGGTTTTTGTGGGAGAAAGGATGAAAAAGGAGGATGGGAAAAGAAGTTTACTAAGGGATCTGAGTTGACCAAAGGATTTTAATGATTCATGAGTGGAAGAATAAAATGGGAAATTTAGGGTTTCGTGTGAGAGGATATAATTTATAGTTTTGTATGGAAGAATCTAATTTATGGTCTTATATGGGAGATTCTAATTTATGATGCTATATGGAAAAATCTAATTTATGGGTTGTATGGGAGAATCTAATTATGGTGTTATGTGGGAGAATGTAATTTATGATGTTATATGGGAGAATCTAATTTATGATGTTGTATGGGAAAATGTAATGTATGATGTTATATGGGAGAATCTAATTTATGGTTTTGTATGGGAAGATCTAATGTAGGGTTTAGTATGGATGAATCTTTGGTTTTATATGGTTCAAATTGAGGGTTTAGTATGGATGAATCTTTAGTTCTGTATAGGTTGAATTTAGGGTTTGGTGAGGATGAATCTTTGGTTTTGTATGGATTGAATCTAGGGTTTGGTATGGATGAATCTTTGGTTTTGTATAGGTCGAACTTAGGGTTCGATATGGATGAATCTTTGGTTTTGTATGGATTGAATCTAGGATTTGGTATGGATGAATATTTGGTCTTGTATGGATTGAATCTAGGGTTTTGTATGGATGCATCTAAGGTTTGCATGGAGGAATCTAGGGTTTTTCATGGATGGAACTAGGGTTTGCATGGTTGAAATTAGGGTTTCACATGAGATTTTAGGTTTGTGTGAAAATTTTCAAAGGATTGCATGAGGAGGTTAAAGTTTGCATGGAAGTGAAATTTACGTATGAAAAGTTAACTTGGGATATAAGGAAGATAATAGAAGAGTTATATGGGTGTTTGGAAGTTTTGGGTGAAAAATAGTACATAGGGAATATAAGGGTATGGAGGAAACTAAATTAGGATTTGGAATGATTAATTATGGGTTGGTGTGGATAACTAGGGTTTGGAGTGATTAACTATGGGTGGTTGTGGTTAACTAAGGTTTGGATATGGCCAACTATAGTTTGGTGGTAGCACATGTGTACTTGGTGAATAAAGTATGATGATGAATATGGAATCTATGATTTGTGATGTGTGAAGTGTAAAGGGAGTGATTCATGCATGTCTAGGGTGAAAGCTTATGAATAAGATACTTAAGACATTAATCACTTAAAGTGAAAGACTATTGAGTCGGGTCCCAACAATCTACCAGTTAGAAATAGTGGTTAGGATGCATAGTCCTATGTGTCTCCAATCCACCGACTATAATAGTGGTTAGGGTATGTTACCCTTTGTGCCTCTGATCCACCGGTTGTAATAGAGGTGGATTATGAACTCAATAAACCTAACAGTTTGCTAAGACTTGGGAAAGACACTAATTACTTACAGTGGAACACAATGCGTGCTGGAGCCAACCGATCCACCGATAAGAAATAGTGGTTAGGATATGATATCTTATGTGTGACCAATCTACCGACTAATAATAGTGAGCAAGAGCATTGTGCTCTGCTTGTCTCCGATCCACCGACTATAATAGTGGGGGCTTCCGTACTCGCATGGATTTGATAAAAAGCATGGTGTGTATCGACTTCCGATAAAAGATTAATTGAATAATTAATTCGGACTATAAATGGGCCTTTTATGGATCTACCTAAATGATTTTTCGATATTATATTATCCCGATGGTCTTTATGTTCTTTTATTTCTTTTTCATTATTTATGTGATTTTATGTGTTGGCCTTAGTGCTCAGTTACCTTACTCAGTATATAGCGTACTGATCACCCTTTTATGGGTGCTGCTCATTCCCATGAGTAGTATGCCCTTCTGACTTTGTACAGGTGGGCGAGACATCAGTGGGGGATAAGTGTGCTCCAAGTTCGAGAATGTCGTGGTTGTATTCTCTCTCTTCTTGTTATTTAATCTTCTTCTATTATTTCCTTTGTATCGGATTTGCCCTTTTATAAAATATTATTTGTATTGAGTATTTCAAATGAATATATTATTGATTACAAGATTATTTCCTCCGAGGAATCTTGATTTCGCACTCTGATTTCTATCTTATTATTAGCTTTATGCGTACTCTGATTTTGATGTATGATTCTTTCTAGTTTCTTATGAACTGTTGGTTTGAGTTTAAACGTTAATCTTTTCTTTAGCCTTAGCACTTGGTATTGAAGCAGTCAGAGAGAACCGGTTTGGTATTAAGTGTGGTGGTAACATCCCCAGAATTCACGGGTTTTAATTTAAATTTCTTCCGCTTTAAAAAAAAGTAGTGAATATTGGGGTGTTACACCACTATTATCATCTAGTAGAATGGATATAACACCTCTGTCCTAACTTACATAATTTTCCACTTCAAGTGATTAGTGTCTTATTCATTATTATATATCTTAATATTATATTCTTGTTTACACTGAGCTCAGGAACCCTACTATTTTTAATATGGTGGAATGGACTAGAGTGACTCTTAAGCTATTATTATTGTCTTTTGGAAAGAACACAACACATACCAAGACAAAACAGTCCTAACCACTATTCTCCAATTGGTGGATATATCTAAAGCACCTCTTAGGCAAAAAGGGTCTTGATCCTATCTGATGGAATAAATACAACACCTCGGCTCTAGCTTACGTAATATTTCACTTTAAATTATTAGTGTCTTAACCATTGTTGTCTTTCTCAAGGTCCTCATGAAGACAATATATTGGTATGAAAGGTAAACAAATTAAACTTAACATGATTATTTGAAGCATATTGAACATAACCACACAAAGGTTGAGACATCTGTAACACCCTCAAAATTTGGGACTTGAAAATACCATTTTAAAGGAATTAATCACAGAAGCTAAAATAATAAAAATGATTGGTGTTACCACCATACGTGATATAAGTCTAGTTTCCTTTACCATTCGCATACAAAGTGCTAAGGCAAAAATCATTACTCTACTTACAATTAATAACATGATTACAAGAAAATAGAATAGAGAAGGCAACATATAAGTATTGTGTTATACAAAAGCAACATCAATGATTAAAAAACCCAAAAGGGAGAAAGAATAAGAGGAAAAAATCTCCAAATATAACTGAAATCAAATATACTAAAGACACTATATAGCCCTAGGTTCTCAATCCAAACTGCCAACTTTCAACTAAACTTGTAAGCTAGCCTATAAAGACCACTACACATTAAATACGTATGGGCGCACGAAAGGAACCCTTTAGTATAATGGTACTAAGAAACCCTTTATACTAAACCAAAATAAAAACCTATCATGGAAAACATACAAGGCATCACAATAATACATGGTCTAAAACATCGAAATGTATATGTGTTAATTAAATTACAATAATCATTCATACTCCTTTATCTAGGACAAATAAAAACTTACCAACTAAACATCCAATAGATACACTTTGAAGTATAATTAGGAATAACATCAACCCAAAACCAGGATAATAACAACGCATCATATATGTTATTATCAATATCAATCAATCTCATAACATAGGGAGGCTCACAAGTACAGTCCAATAATAATCCATAGCATCACATGTAGGTACAAAGATTGCTACCAAAACAAAGGTAGGCACAAAGGATGCTACCGAACCATAGGTAGGCACAAAGGCTACTACCAAGCTATATGTAAGCATGAAGGCTGTTATTGAACCACGAGTAGGCACATATGCTACTACCGACCAACCCAATAATCTAATAATCAAATAATCTGTCAATCCTTTCCATTTTTATTTACTAGAGGGGATCAACCTAGAGACACTAAGGTACTCTAGTCATACCAATGCAATGAGGCAACATAATATCCTATTAACTATTAGCCCAAGGACACAAAGGTACATTGGTCACACTAGTATACGAAGGTAACATAGTACATTATCGACAAGGACACCTACTCTATTGGTATGCATACCCCCTATTAGTCTGTAGAACCAAACAGAGTATAATATAGGGCCTGATTGAGGTACTAAGACAAACCAGCAAAAATCCAGAATCAACCATGGGCTAAATCATGTCTTTAGGGTAGCGACCCCTAAAGAACCACAATTTCCGATCTCGAGGTCTTTCCCTTTAATTATTAGTATTTTATTAAGTTAGTTCAACACGAAATCACATATAAATCACATATATCATGTTTCTATATTTAACCATTTTACTCATTTTCAATTATTCTAAGAAAACTATATATGAGGTCATTACCAATGTCATTCATAAAGATATACTAAGGCCATCCTAGGCTCAATTATTCACTTTTGGGTGCATTAGGCCAAAAATAACCAAAATTCCATTGAGATCAAAATTATCACATTAACATCCTCTTTAATTATTAAATCCATTTTATTTATAGGTTTGTCATGAAAAGGCTAAAACATAATAATAAAATTATTTATCATGCAGTCAAGGATGAAGCTAGGACTTTAATTCCGTGGGATCAAAGTTAGGACTTCAATCCCATGGGGTCATCATATAATAGAATATATAAATATAGCAGATAATAAGATGAGTAATATTGAATAGTCCCTCAATTTTTAATAAATATCACAATGTAAAATAATAAATTTTAATTATTTTTTCAATATTTATAGATAAAATTTATAAAAAGTAAAAAATTTGCCGGGAAGTCAAGCGACCTATGTGTTCTTAGCTAGCTCCATCCATGCATGTAGTTCGATCATTCATTAAGCCAAATAACCATTTTTCCCATATTCAAAATTTTACTAATAAAACCCTAGCATGTGTATCTAATTCATCCATGACCACATAATCTCATGCTCAGTAACATATATTATACATTAGACATGATTGTTAGGATAAATATCATAACACACATAAAATGACCAAATTGCCCTTAGGTCACACATCCATAATTATTATTCTATAAATACATCTAAGCATGCTCATCTTATTATTTTCCATATATATGTGTTATAGAATTTAAAAGATCATTTTGTCATACTTTTATACCCAAAATATTTTACATAAGATAGTATATTATTTTTACCGATTTTCATGATAGAATAAATAACACATAATTACAACATTACAAATCATGATTGTCATATTTTAGACATAAAAATCCTAATGTGCTATTATGCAATATTTAACATTTTAGTAGAATATAAAAGTTACCTTATAGGATCATACCTAACATAATTATACATCAAAATGTTAATGTGCTATTATGCCATGATCAACATTTTAGGAGAATATAAAGGTTAACAAAATTCCAGCAAAAACGCAACATAGTAGTATCCTACTAAAAATTACAAGGCCCACTAATCAAACTTTCATACCCAAAAATAATACCAAAATTACCAAATTAATATTTAACAAATAAAATAATAATTATAATAATAAATTATTTATTTTATAAAATTATCAAAATACCCTTACCTTTAAAAAATAGGTAACAAAAATTTTTAAGGGATATTTCTCACACTACATAGCGTGAGCTCATACACGAAGGAATGGGGGGTTGGCTATAAGGCTAGCAGTAGTGTAGGTGATGGTTGTGGGCAGTAGTGGTGGTGGTGGTGATGAGGTCAAGGGAGGCATGGCCTAGTGATGGGTAGAAGGATCTGATGGAGGGTGAGGTATAGGTGGATATGGTGGCGTTGGGCCCGATGGTGTGTGTAGGAAAAAAGGAAGGGATTGTTGCGTGCAAGGGGTTGTTTGGTGCTGCAAGGGAAGAGTGGTGGTGGCTAGTGGCTGCGAGGGGAGGTGGCATGGAAAAGGGTGGTTGTGGCTTAAGGTACCAAATGAAGGGGAGAGAAATGGTAGGAAAAGGGGATAAGAAGGAAAGAAAAAGAGGAAGAAGAAGAGGTGGTTAGCTATGGCTACATGAGAATGGTGGTTGTGCGTGCAAAAGGGGTGACGTGCATTGGAGGTGGGTTGGTGCACTCAGTAACAAGAAAGGGGGAAAAAGAAGGTGGGGTGTCACATTAGGATGGGTTAAAGAGGGGTGGTTGGCTATGGAGGGAGATTTTGAAAGAATGGCAGGGTGCAACGGCAAAAGTTGTTGTTGCTTAATGGAAGGTTACGAGAGAAGGTGTGGTAGGTAGGGGAAGGGAATGGAAAAAAATTCTGTAGGGAAGGAGAATAAGAAAAACAAGGGTGACAGAGGAGAAGGAACAATAAGAAAAGAAGAAGAAGAAGAAGAAGAAGAAGAAGAAGAAGAAGAAGAAGAAGAAGAAGAAGAAGAAGAAGAAAGAAGAAGAAGAAGAAGAAGAAGAAGAAGAAGAAGAAGAAGAAGAAGAAGAAGAAAGAAGAAGAAGAAGAAGAAGAAGAAGAAGAAGAAGAAGAAGAAGAAGAAGAAGAAGAAGAAGAAGAAGAAGAAGAAGAAGAAGAAGAAGAAGAAGAAGAAGAAGAAGAAGAAGAAGAAGAAGAAGAAGAAGAAGAAGAAGAAGAAGAAGAAGAAGAAGAAGAAGAAGAGGTAGGTGGTAGTAAAGGTTGGGGTGGTGGTGGTAAGGAGAGGAGAAAAGAGGAGGTTGGTGGTGGTGTTGGTGATGTATGGGTATGGTGATGGGGATTTCTATGAAACCAAAAGTAGCCAAGAAGGGGTAAGGATGGTGTTCTGTGTTGATTTGAAGGAAATGGAACCAAATAGAGCAGAGAGAGATTTGAGTGTGGTTCTACGATGATGAAGTTAAGTAGAGTAGAGAAGGGGAATAAGGTTGGCTACGAGGTTGTGGTCGGTTGTGATGGTGGAACTAACGAACAAAGCTGGGAGCAAGTGAGGATAAGAAGGGTGGTGGTGAGGGTATGTTTGGGGGGAACTAAACAAATAGTAGAGAAGGAGGTACACAAGTGTAGGTAAAACAAAAACAGAAGGGAACAAAGGAAGGTTTAGATGGTGAAGGTGCAGAAATGGATGAGGAATGGGTCAAGGTAGAGGATGAAATGGAAAAGGGTAGGGCAATGTGTTTGGTTGAAAGAGGAAGGGGTATTTTTTCATATATACATAATAACATACATATAGGTATGAGGGATGTGATGAAGTGATGGGGCATGGCTTGACGGAGAGGGGTAGGGTGAAAGAGATGATCGAGAAGGATGGTTCAATAAATGAGGGGTATGGGTGTATTGTGTGAGGTAGGGAGAAGACAAGGAGAGTGGCCAGGGAAAAAAATAGGGGCACGCAAATGGTAAATCAAGGAGTAAAAGTTGTAGGGTAGGATAGAAATATTTTATTTTTGGTTTAGGTTTATTTTGGATAACTTAGGGTATTGTGTAGAAAATATATTGGGTAAAAATAATTAGGTTTAGGAAAATTTTAACAAAAATAAAATAGGTAAAATAATAGGGAAAAATATTTAAGAATTTATTTAGGTTATAGGTTAAATGTTATTAATAAAATAATTAGGTTAATGTTTAAAGGTTAGTTTTTAATAAAATGGCTAAACACTAAAAAAAAGGTTATGAAATTTTGGGATGTTATAACATCCTTGAAAAAATGCCATATTTCCCTTATAAAAATCCTAAATGGTTATTTAACCACAAAATTAGATACACATAACTAGAATATGATTGTTGATAATATACCACAAAAATCAAGATCTAACTCCAGCGTCTTACATATATGATACAACCTACCTCTATATTTACTATTCCCAACTCCTTTGAAAACCTAAATTTCAGAAATTAGACATAATTTTTTTCCGTAACTTTCATATAACCACCAAATATAATATACATTCCTAAAATGACAATACTAATAATATATCTAAAATCACAATCTAACTCTAACATTTTACACATGTGATAATAACCTACCTCTAGGACTACTTTTCTCAATTTAAGCCATTTTCTCTTTCCATTGGACTTAAGCCATTCATAATTGATCCAAATATTCAATGGGATATACTTAGAATATTTTGAATCACTTAACACATTAAAACACCACAAATTCCATATTTAATCCATATTAACCATATTGTATTTAATTGTCATAACATTATGATTTGGTTAATTGGAATCAATCCTAGAGGTTGTTTGTTCTCCTTGCCATCAAGTGTGTATATGCTTATGTGGAAAGGTGGTGAGTCTATGCATGAAATATTCTACTTTTCGGAATTATGCAGGATAATATGACTTCATGTATTTCTATCTTTATATATATGGCCTTATCATGATGCATACTATAATCAATATTTATGTGTGATAATTTAGTATACTTGTGTACATTGAGGGAGAAACTTGGATTACTCAATACATAGCGCACTAATGTGTCTATTTGCTTAGTCACCTGCTCATTCCCACAAGTAGAGGACCTTGTACAAGTTTTTGGGATAACCAATAAAGGGCCTATTGCAGATGAGTTGTAGCTTGTGAGCGAGGACATTCGAAAAGTTTTGATGGAGTCCATGGAGGACTATGGAATTTTTTTTTTAGCCTCATTACCTAGCCCATGTTTTGTAATTTTTCACTTTTAATGTGTATTCTGTAATGATTTAATCAAACCCATTAGGGTCGTTTGTTGTAAAAATTTTGGAATCATTTCGATTAAATCATTATTTGTGCACCTTGCTATTTTAGTGTTTTGTTGGTTTAGCCTTGTGTCTGATATGGGGTAGGTGGTGGATGCCTAACCTATGAAATGGAAAAGGGTAGTAACACCCCATTTTTTAAAGTGGTATCTGCTTCCACAACATGTTTTTAATATAAAAAAATTTGGTAATGAAAAGTGGGGGTGTTACAGTTATGCAAAGGTATGCACGACTGTGTATGGTTGCGTGAGGGTGTTCATGGTTGTGTGTGCATTGTTGTGCGAGGGTGTGCATGAATAAGGAAGGAAAGAAGGAAAAAGGAAGGTGCATATAAGGGAGGGATTTCATGGGCGGAAGGGGAAATGTATAGGCTGACTAGGTCATAGAGGAAGAAAAGGAAAGAAAGAAAAAGAAAAGAGGAAAAGGGGAAGAAAAGAAGGAAAAAAGCAAAAATAAATTTTTAAGGTTAGGATTATAATTAGACTTAAGTTTAAAATGAGAGAATTATGGTATAATTAATTTAAAAATCATCTAGGGTTAGAGTTAGGCTAAACTATTAATGATGTAGAATTAGGATTAGAATTAGATTTAAGATTAAGGAACTAGGGTTAGATAAAAATATTAATTACCCGATATTAGGATTAAGTTAATTTATTCATTTATTGGGATTATGGTTAGATAAAATTTGAGGTATTACAATCTTTGAGTATATTTTGCAGTCTAATCCTTGGGGTTAACTATAGGTTAGATTATGCATGAGCCTTATTTTATATACTTTCTTAGTATAACATCTTGAATAATTAGAATTCTTAATTAATAGCTTGGATGTTAAAGTAATTGGTTGATAAGATTTCATTCAAGCCTAATTTCTCCAACTTTCGAGGTTACCATGAGTTAGAGTGAGGGTAGCCCTTGTGTTTTTCTCCAACTATTAACTTGGTAACTATGGATATTGTGGGAAACCATCATGGCATCATTAGTACATAGGGTATGTGAAGATGCATGATTGGTTGGGAACACATTCCCCCATATGTTTGATGACTCTTCACTTAGTACTTTCCTTCTCTATAAGGTCTATAGAAGCTATGCGCATATTACAGATTAGTGTTATACTTTAGTAGGTCGTCATGGCACCAGTGCCCAACTTAGGTGGGTGTAGTATCACTATAGAAGCCTTATGATACTTCGTATGCCCATAGTTTAGGTGAGTGTGGTATTCCAAAACTTGTGTTAACCCTTACGATAGATACACTCAATGTGTGGTGGGTCTGTTATCCCCTGAGAAAAGCTCATTCGATATATTCTGACCATGTGTGGTGGGTATGGTTTCACATTTCTTGTGTTTTGGTGTAATTGCTTCAAAACACATAGTTAGCTTACTAGCATGATTATATATCATGGTGGAGTTTAGGTGTGATTGATTGATTATCTTATCCTTCCCTGCCTCATTCTACATTTTTTTAGCTCCCCATGCCCTCCTTGACCTCCTTTTCTTCCTTTCTTCTCCTATCATCTCTCACCCTGTTTTTGCTTCGTCGCCCCACTCCACCGCTGCCACTGCCACACTAGCCACCTACACCACCCCTTGCCACCCTCTATCTCACCCCCGAACCATCACAGCACCCATCGAGCCACCCCATAGCCTCCTTCTTCCTCCGCTCTTCTTTTTCTCCCCTCTCGGCAGCCACCTTGCACCACCATTTTCCGCCACCTATGTCACGACCTAAGCCACCAAAATAATCCCTGCAACCCCCTCTACCACCCCCAAACCTCCTTTGGCCAAAACCACCACCCATAGGCCTTTGTTTTCCCCCTTCCCTTTCCTTCCTCCTCAGCCCTTCCATCTCGACCCACCTTGACAACCCCCTTCGCAGCCTCACTGCCGCCGTCGCCAACCCATCCCCAACCACCACCTACACCCCCTCTCCAATCCTGCACCCTTCCCTTGCCCCAAATCCTCTCCCATCTACCCTTTTTCTTAGCCTAAAAACCCTAAACTAAAATTGCTTTTCTCCTTATGCAGCTCATATGGCATGAGCAGCATGAGTTGCTGCATTTCTTGATTTATTTAGGTAATGATTTAAAGGTATAATAATATTTAATTCAAGTATTTGATTAATTAAGTGTTATAAAGTCTTATACTTTGATTTTTATTATTTCTAATACAATAAATCTTGATATTACTTTTAGGTATTGGTTTTGATAATCAAAGCTTGAATCTTTAACTGGAATACCGATAAGGTTTGTTTTTGCAGGAATTAAGGTAACTGTTAAATCCCACTTAAACGCATGGATTAACGTATGTTAGCACATTAGGATTTTTAATATATTATTATGCTTGATATATGTTGTTTAATATAATATATGTGGTTTCTTGTGATGATTGATAAAAAGGAAGCATGAGAGATTATATGCTATGTATAAAAATATTGTTTAAGGTAAGAGTTGGTTATTAATGAAAATGTTAAGTATTATCCATGTTATATTATGCTATTGTGATCTTTAATGCATGGTTAATATTTTCGTGAGCCTTAAGGGTATTTTAGTAATATATCTTGCACAAGAATATGGCCTAATATGTGTGGGTGCTAATAAGTTTTATATTAAATATAATAGTTGTGGATGAGGTATTAATATTAATATTTTATGTAGTGGTGATAATTTAATATAAGTGGTGTAATAAGGGGTAAACGGTAATTTGTAATTAAAAAAGGGGGTATTATGGTAATTTTGGAGGCAGGGGTAAAGTGATAAATTTGTAAGTAGAAGGATAAAATGGTAATTCCGTATATAAAGGGGTAAAACGGTAATTTTGTAATTAAGGGGAAAAATGGTAATTTTTTAATTAAAGGGTAAAAGGGTAATTTTAGAACTAAAGGATAAAATGGTAATGTTATAATTCAAGGGTAAGATGGTAATTTTGTAATTAAGGGGCAAAATGGTAATTTTGTAATTAAAGGGTAAAATGGTAATTTGTAACTAAAGGGGGAAAAAGTAATTTTGTAATTAAAGGGCAACATGGTAATTTGTATGTAAAAGGAAAAAAATGGTAATTTTGTAAGTGAAAGGGAGTTATGGTAATTTTTGGAAGTTAAGGGGTAAATGGTAAATTTAAAAGTAAAGGGGAAAAATGTTAAATTTGTAAATAAAAGGGATAAAGTGGAAATTGAAAATGAGTAACTTGGTAATTATGATCATAGAGAAGGGCAATTTGGTAATTTAACCGACTAGAGCGTAATTTGGTAATTTGATGATGGATAAGGGTAGTTTGGTAATTATGATAACAGAGAATAGTATTTTGGTAATTAGGATAACAGATAAGGGTAATTTGGTAATTTGACCAACAAAAGGGTAGTTTCTTAATTATAATAAAGGAAAAAGGGCAAATTGGTAATTTAACCAACCAAATAGAAAATATATTAAGTGTAACAATTATGAAGGGGAATTAATGACCTAATAGGTATGGGGGATAACTTGGTAACCTAAACAGAGTAAGGGGTAATTTGGTAATTATGCAACAAGGAGGGTAATATGGTAATTTGTCAAGTAAGGAAGGGATGACTTAGCAATTATATAAGTAAGGGGTAAATGAATAATTTGTACCTAACATGTCGTTGTGATTGTGGAATTTTGTAATATGACTCAAATAACGTGGATTAGCAAGGTAAGAGTATTTGATCATTAGTAAATATCACGAGAATGAATTCTAATTCGGAATTAGATAAGATTAGGATAGCCTTAGTGATTCTTCTGTGTCACCTTGGACAACCATTTGAATAAGAAATATCTCACGATATCCAAACGATTGAAAGTGAATAATTATCTAATTATTGTACTTTTGTGATCACCTTAATTAAGACACTAATACTTAAAGTGAAAGACCTCGAGATTGAGAATGGTGGCTCTTTAGGGGTCGCTACCCTAAAGACGTGGTTTAGCCCATGGTTATTATGGTATTTGCTGGTGTGCCTTCGTGCCCCAACCGTATATCTTACTCTATCTAGCTTTACGGACCTAGTTAGGGGGTATGCATACTTATGGATTAGGTGTCATTGTCGGCAGGGTACTGAGTTAGCTTTATGCACCAGTACGACTAGGGTACCTTTGTGTCCTTAGGTTGATAGTTGAAGGGTACTAAGTAGCTTTTATGCACCAGTGTGACCGGTGTACCTTTGTGTCCCGGGATCTTGATCTCCCTGTCAAGGCAAATAAATGGAATTGATGTGCTGATTAAAAAGGGAAAACACTAATCATGAAAGTGAAAGATTAATGAGGCAGGCCCAGTTGAATTATATTATGAGTACCGATCCATCGGATATAATAGTGGTATAGGATGTTTCCCCAGAATGATGTTTATGAGTACCGATCCACCAGATATAATAGTGGCCCAGGTGTGTGTCGCCCTGGATGATGTATATTTGTATTCCGATCCATCGTCTACAATAGTGGGGGTCCCAAGCTCAATAAATTTAATGTGGTTGTGAATAAATTATGGAAAAATACTAATTACTTACAGTGGAACACCATGTGAGTCAGGGCTAGGCCGGTCCACCGGTGAATAATAGTGGCCAGGAGCGTTTTGCCCTGTATAACCAGTCCACTAGCAAATAATAGCGGCCATGAGCGTTTTTCCCTGTATGACCGGTCCACCGACGAATAATAGTGGGGTTCTTGCACTTACACAGATAATTATAATATGATATGATTGATAATGATGGATTAAGGGCTTAAGGCCCAAAAGTATCGATTGTTCTCTATGGCATATTAATATTTGATTGATTTGTTAAGTATGTGGTTGTATGACTGTGGATATTAAGTATTTGCCTTTCATTATGTATGTATGTAGTATCATGTGTTACATTGCGGACCTACGGTTAGGTGTGTTTTAAAGTGTTACTCAGTATCGTAGTACTAAAGGGTTCCATTCGTGGGGCCCCAGCCTACTCAATGGGCAGTGTCCCTTGTAGGTCGCTTTTAGGTGCTAATCAAGTGGGCTCTTGGAAAAGAGCGTAAGGTACTATCCGGAATATCCTAGGGTCGTACTCTTTCTCCTTTAAAATTTATAGTTTCAATGTATTTGTTGATTTGTAACCACCACTGGTGGATTTTAATTTTTGTAAAGTGTTGTGTATGCTACTCTAATTTAAATATGTCTGAGTTTCTCGTAAGTTGTATTTTTCTCTTTTAGCCTTAGCACTTGGTACTGGGACAGTATGAGTGAACCAGTCTGGTACTAAGTGTGGCAATAATATCCCCAAAATTCATAATTTTGTTATTTTCGCTTCCGCTGATTATTTTAATAAAACAAATTTTTTTAGTAGTGAATTTTGGGGGTGTCACATGTCTCATGTTAGATATAAGGCTAAAAATATCAATCAATCTAAATACAATAATATAGTGCACACAGGTAAGATATACAAATACGACAATAAAATGTTTATAAACAATACCTCAATGGCTCCCTAAGACGTTCAAATGCATAGGAGGGAGTAAATCAAAAGTACAAAAAAAATAGATATAAAAAGACAATAAGGCAAATCCGCAAAACCTTGATCTATCAAGGACCTACAAATGGTCTTTGAATGTTCGAGTTCTCAAGTCCCCAAGCTCAACACAAGGTAGGCCACCACCAATCATCCTAAAAACCTACACATAGTCTTCTACTCATGGGATTGAGTAGATGACCAAAAAATAGGTATATCAGTATGCTACGTATTGATTTAGCCAAGTTACCTCCTCAAAGGAGAGTCACAAGCATGCAAGGTCGATGCAACAATTAAGGTTATATTAAAACACCATACCATGCTTACATGATATACTTAGGTATACATGTACCATCATGTTCATATAATGCATCAAGATTTCATGTCATACAAAAACTTAGACAACTCATAGTTCATCATGCTTACCAATACAATATAAATATCATGTATATCTGTAACACCCCCAAAATTCACTACTGAAAAATTTCGTTTTATTTGAAAGAGTTAGCGGAAGCAAATTATAAAATCGTGAATTCCAGGGATATTACCGCCACACTTAGTACCATACCGATTCACTCCTACTGATCAAGTACTAAGTGCTAAGGCTAAAAGTGTAAAACATAATTTTCAATCCATTTTCAAATCAGAGTAGCGCATCAAATCATTTGCAAGAATAAAATCCACCACTGATGGTTACTTTAACAACATTAACATTAAAACCAGGAATTTAAAGGAAAAAGAGAAAAACCCTAATGGTACCGGATAATTCCTTACTCTCTTTCTTGTTGCCCACCTATGTAGCACCTGAAAAGACCTGCAAGGGGTACTGCCCATTGAATAGGCAGGGGGCCCACAAAGGGAACCCTTCAGTATTATGGTACTGAGTGACCCTTTAATACCACACTTAAAAACAGGCCTGCAATGCAACACATAATGCAAACTATAGACATATATAATGAGAGGTGCATACATAACAATCACATATATAACAAGGCTGCCACATATCAACGAGTTATAAAGTACGATCGATACTTTTGGGCCTTAAGCCATGTTATAGTGTAAAATCAATACATTCGAGCCTTAAGCCATTTTCCATCATCATTCAATCAATCTCATATTTTATATCCATGTAAGTGCGAGAACCCCACTATTATAGCCGGTGGATTGGTCACTTATAGGGCAGAACGCACCAAACCACTATTATATGTCGGTGGATCGGTCTCCAGGGCAAAACGCTCCTAGCCACTATTATTCGTCGGTGGACCGGTCTGGCCCCGACTCACATGGTGTTCCACTATAAGTGATTAGTATTTTTCCATAACTTTATTCACATACATAACTGGTTTTATTAAGCTCGGGACCCCACTATTATTGCCGATGGATCGGAATATATATCAACATCATCCAGGGCAACACGCTCCTGGGCCACTATCATATCCGGTGGATCGACCTCATAATCACTTGCCGGGGCAACACGCTCCTAGGCCACTATTGTATCCGGTGGATCGGTACTCAATATCATAAGTCAACTGGGCTCGGCTCATTAATCTTTCACTTTTGTAATTAGTGTTTTTCCTTTCTTTAATCAGCACAACAATTCTATTTATTTACCTCGGACGGGAGATCAAGAATCCGAGACACAAAGGTACACCGGTCGTACTGGTGCATACAAGCTACTCGGTACCCTTCAACCACGAACCCAAGGACGCAAAGGTACCCTGGTCGTACTGGTGCATAAAGCTACTCAGTACCCTACTAACAAGGACACCTAATCCATAAGTATGCATACCCCCTAAATAGGTCCGTAGAGCTAGATAGAGTAAGATATAGGGCCTGGCTGGGTACAAAGGCACACCAACAAATACTAGAATAACCGTGGACTAAACCACGTCTTTAGGGTAGCGACACCTAAAGAGTCACCATTCCCGATCTCAAGGTCTTTCACTTTAAGTATTAGTGTCTTAATTAAAGTGATCACGAAAAGTACAATAATCAGATACTTATTCACTTTCAATCATTCTAATATCATTAGTTGTTTCTTATTCAGGCGGTTATCCAAGATAATACAGAGAAATCATTAAGGCCGTCATAAATCCATTCTAATTCCTAATTAGGATTCGTTCTCGTGATACTTACTAATTATCAAATACTCTTACCTTGCTAATCAACATTATTTGAATCATATTATGAAATTCCACAATCACAATGACATGTTAGGTACAAATTACTCATTTACCCCTTACTTATATAATTACTAAGTCATTCCTTCCTTACTTGACAAATTAAGCTATTACCCTTCAGGTTGCATAATTACCAAATT
Source organism: Tamarix chinensis (assembly GCA_030549775.1). Lineage (NCBI taxonomy): Eukaryota > Viridiplantae > Streptophyta > Magnoliopsida > Caryophyllales > Tamaricaceae > Tamarix > Tamarix chinensis. The sequence goes on along the minus strand of CM060179.1, from coordinate 63,894,187 downwards.
ACCCCTTACTCTGTTTAGGTTACCAAGTTATCTCCTACGCCTCTTTAAATCACCATTCACCCCTTCATAATTGTCAACCTTAACATATTTCCCTTTTTGGTTGGTTAGATTACTAAACTACCCTTCTCCTTTGTTATAATTACTAAATTGCCCTTGAGTTGCATAAATTACCAAATTACCCCTCTTTGCTATCATGATTACCAATTTGCCCCTTTAGTTGGTTAAATAATTACTAACTCACCCTTTAGTCGATTAAATTACCAAATTGCCCTTCTCCATCATCATAATTACCGAGTTACCCCTTAGTTGGTTAAATTACCAAATTATCCTTTTCCATTGTCATAATTACCATTCTACCCTTTTCAATTATTATAATTACCATTTTACCCTTCTCAGTTATTATAAACACCAATTTACACTTCACCATAATTATGATTACCAATTTACCCTTCTCCATATTTATAATTATTAATTTACCCTTCTCCATAATTACAATTACCAATTTACACTTTTCTATAATTATAATTACCAATTAACCCTTCTCTATATTTATAATTATTAATTTACCCTTCTCCATTCTTATAATTACTATATTGCCCTTCTCCATTATTAAAATTACCATAATGCCCTTTTTGTTGGTTAATTTACCAAACTAACCTTCTCTATTATCATAATTATCCAATTATCCTTTTATAATCATAATTTAATTACCAATTTATCCTTCGTCGTTATCATTATTACCAAGTTACCCTTTACTCCCAAGGTTGCCATAATGTCCTTTTAATTTACAAAATTACCCTTCTACCCTTTACTTCCAAATTGTCATAATATCCTTTTACTTATAAAAATTACCATTTTGCCCCTTACATCCAATTTTACCATATTACCCTTTTGCTTGCAAATTACCATAACACCCTCCTTCATCCAAAATAACTATTTTACCCCTTACTTCCAAAATTACCATTCTTTCCACTTACTTATAAAATTACTATATTGCCCTTTGACTCCAAAATTACCATTTTACCCTTTTCTCCAAAAATTACCATAATACCCCTTTACTTATAAAATTATCATTTTGCCATTTAATCATAAAATTACCATATTGCCCTTTTGCCTCAAAAATTACCATAATACCCCTTTTTCTTACAACTTAAATTTTGATAATTGTTGTGAATTATTTACTTACAATTGTTTGTCTTATTTGGTGGATAAATAGGAGTGTGATGCAGCATATGGATTCTGTGGATCTTTGGATGCAGCTGCTAGAGTGTGCAGATTATGTAATTTTTGTTAATTAATTGCAATCCCATATGATGCATTCGCCGGTCGAATTGGCTAATGGAAATTAGGCCGGTTGTATAATCCGCCACCCGGTTCTTAATTATGGACTAGTTGGATTGTGGATTAATCAATCATTAATAACCATGATTAGCTAAAATAGTTAGCTGATGGGAATTATGTCCAAAACGTACCTTGTATTTGGGGGAGTTCTATTGTTGTAATCTTGGGCTGGTCGAACCTATTTCTACAGCCCAAGAATTGTCGACCCTTCCTTCCCGTTTCATTGGGTTGTGTGTTGTTTGGGCTGTATTGTGCGGGTATTTTATACGCTTAGTTATACGGTCTGTAATGTTGGTATAAATAGGCCATATAACGTGTAATACGTAGATAATTTTTGACAGAATACAATTACTGAGTTTTCTCTCGATCCTTCTCGCGACTTGTCTCTCTCTCTCGGTGAACCTCTCACTCGCTCTTCTTCTCTGCGTCTGCTCTCTCTCACTTGATCGAACTTGATCATTCTTTCTTCGATTTCAGTTGCCGTTGTAAAAATTGTGCCTCTGAATCTTTGGATCTTACTTTGGAGTTTTCCTTAGGCTGAACTGGCGAATCGAACTTTGCGCTCGATTAATTTCTCGATCCTTTCGTGAAACCCTAACAGGTTTCCATCATTTGGTATCAAAGCCTCGATTATTTGAGTGCTCATAGTTTCTTTGTTACTGCTAAGTTTTTCTTCAATGTTGAGTCGATATCTGTATTTTCGCTAACCCTACTTTGAGGTGTGAAATTTTAGGGTTTGCAACGACGAAGGCCGTTTTGATTTCCGTCGTTCTGGAACCACCGATTGAAGTAATTTTGTCCGTTGTTTCGAAGTTCCCAAAAGAAACCCTAATCGACCTAGGGTTTGGTCAAGAATTTGAATCTTGACTGACTTTGCGACAAATTGTTGTTGGTAACCTAGATTTGTAATTTTTCTTGTTAAATACTACTGTCTGCCATAATAAATTTCCAATTTCTTCGCAATATTACTTGTTCGTTAATAAGTACTCAGGTGAAATAACCGGCGGACTGTTGGTTTCGAGAAAAGGGTAAGACCTCCAAGAAGAGGGGTCCCCTAAATAAGTGGATTATTTGCTTAAGCAGTCGCGGTAATATCGTTCCCTTTTACTTTGTCATTTTTGTCGAGTTATTATTGGCTTGGATAAGTTTGAGTAAGCTATACTATTGCTATTTCTGTTAATCATTGATACTGTGACACTTCTTATAATTAGTCTGTGTGTTCTGTTTGTCTGAAGTTATTAAATAAATTGATTCTGTTAATTAATTGCTGCTGTGTTAATTGTTTAAGTCAAAGAATTTCATTATGTCTAACAATAGACGGTCTGTTAATCAATCTATTTCCAGTAATGATCTATTAGAAACTCTTAGGACTTTTCAAGAACAAATGACTGCTCAATTTGCTGTATTATCTGCTAACCTAGCACAAAGACTAGGAGAATAGGAAATAAGAATCAATGAATTGCAACATAATAGAGTTGAAACTAATCAAGCAGGAGTATTAGGAAGGGCTCCTATGGACCCTAGGATTAGAATTCCACCCATAGCTAATCTAGAAGAGTTGGAAGATCAAGTATCTAACAATAGTGATAGGATGCCTAGGCAGAACAATAGGCAAGATAGGGAATTAGAGTTCATTGATAGGAATTTGAATAATCTTAAGCTTAGTATACCGGGGTTTAATGGCAGGAATGACCCTGATTATTATTTTGAGTGGGAAAGGAAAATAGAGCTAGTGTTTGAGTGTCATAACTATTTTGAGGAAAAGAAAATTAAGGTAGCTGTAGTAGAATTTACTGAGTATGCGTCCTCTTGGTATCATAATTTGGTGTTAACTAGACGTAGGTGTGGGAACCACCTATACAGACTTGGGTAGAATTTAAAACTTTAATGAGAAAGAGTTTTGTGCCAAGTTACTATTATAGGGAATTACATAAGAGATTGCAAACAATTAGTCAAGGAGTGAGGACAATGGATGATTATTATAAGGAATTAGAGGTTTTGATTATTAAGACAGGAGTTATTGAGGATGATGATGCTACCATGGCTAGGTTTCTGAGTGGATTAAATTTAGAGATAGCTGATAAAGTAGAATTATATCCTTGTGGGACTTTAAATGAGATGGTAAATATAGCTACTAAGATAGAGATTCAATTAAGGAAGTCTAGGCAATATAAACCCTCTGGGATTGGGTTTAAGACTAAAGTAAGGAGAAATTTTGGAGGAACTACTTCTGAAAACTGGAAGAATACTAGTAAGGTTGAATCTAAAGGTAGAAATAATGAAGTTAAGGTAGGGCATAAGTTTGAAAATGGTAAGAATGTGATGACAAACCCTGTGAATGGACCAAACAGAACTAGGGATATTAAATGTTTTAGATGTGGAGGATTAGGGCATATAGCTTCTGAGTGTCCAAACAAGAGAAACATCTTAATTAGAGAATCTGGAGACATAGAACCTGAATCTGAAGAAGAAGATGAAGAGGTTAGTGTAGTCAGAGAAGATGATAGTGATCTAGAGGAATAAGTAGAATTGCTAGTGAGTAGGGATCTTTTTGTAGTACGTAGGGCTTTAAACAGTAATAAATTACCTGATTCTAATGCTATATAGAGAGAAAATATATTTCATACCAGATGTTTAATTGATGATAAATGTTTTAACATGGGCATAGATAGTGGTAGTTGTATTAATGCTGCTAGTACTCTATTAGTGTCTAAATTGGGTTTAATAACTACTAAACATCCAAAACCATATAGATTACAATGGCTTAATGAGTTGGGAGATGTCAAAGTTAGTCAACAAGTTTTAGTAAATTTAAAATTAGGAAAATATGAAGATTCTGTTTTATGTGATATAGTTCCTATGCATGCTGCTCACTTGTTGTTAGGTAGACCTTGGCAATATAATAGGAGGGTAATACATGATGGTTATAAAAATAGGTATACAGTACAGAAGGATGATAGGAAGATTATCTTAGCACCTATGGCTCCAAAAGAAATATTTGAGGATCAAATTAAAATTAAGTCTGATTATAAAGAGTTATCTAAACCTAGTTTGGAGAATGATATTAGTTCAAAGGGCATGAAAGGAACTTCTGGGTTTTATGCTAAAAGTAAAGATGTAGGGAAGGCAATGAAAAGAAATGCCAATGTGTATTTAATGGTTTATAAGGACTGTTATGAGTGTCAGTTAGAAATAAGTGGAGAAATACCTAGTACAGTGAAACAATTATTGGAAGAATATAGTGAATTGTTTCCTGAGGACATTCCTAGTGGATTACCTCCATTAAGGTGAATAGAACATCAAATAGATTTTATTCCAGGAGCTGTTATACCAAATAGACCTGCTTATAGGGCTAATCCGGAGGAGGTTAAGGAACTAAAAAGACAGGTCTCTGAATTGTTAAGTAAAGGATACATTAAGGAATCTATGAGTCCTTGTGCAATACCAGTGTTATTAGTCCCTAAAAAGGATGGTAGTTGGAGGATGTGTGTGGATAGTAGAGCAGTAAATAAAATAACTATAAAGTATAGATATCTTATCCCTAGGCTTGATGAAATGTTGGATCAATTGCATGGTGTTGTTATATTTTCAAAAATAGATTTAAAAAGTGGGTACCATCAAATTAGGATGAAACCACGAGATGAGTGGAAGACAGCTTTTAAGACTAATTTTGGATTATATGAATGGTTAGTGATGCCTTTTGGGTTGTCAAATGCTACTAGTACTTTTATGAGACTTATGAACTATGTTTTGAGGGAATTTATTGAAAATTTTTTGGTTGTTTATTTTGATGACATACTTATATATAGTAAGTCTTTAGAGGGAACACTTGAAACACTTAAGGATTATTTTGAATGTGTTTAAGACAGAACAACTTTATGCTAATTTAACTAAGTCTAGATTTTGTCTGGAAAGTGTGATTTTCTTAGGATTTGTGGTAGGAAAAGATGGTATATCTGTAGATGAAGATATGATTAAAGCTATTCAAGAATGGCCTGTACCCAAGAGTGTAACTGAAGTAAGAAGTTTTCATGGGTTCTGTTCTTTTTACAGGAGATTTGTGAGGAATTTCAGTAATATAGCTGCTCCCTTGACTGCCATAACAAAGAAGGATAATGGGTTTAGTTGGGGTTTAGAAAAACAAATATATTTTGAAACACTTAAGACTAAATTAACCCAAGCACCTATGTTGAGCCTTCCTGACTTTGAAAAGATGTTTGAATTAGATTGTGATGCTTCAGGGTTAGGAATAAGGGTTGTACTATCTCAAGAGGGCAAGCCAATTGCTTATTTTAGTGAGAAGTTGAATGGTAGTACCTTGAATTATTCTACTTATGAAAAGGAACTATATGCTTTAGTAAGAGCTTTGGATGTTTGGCAACATTACTTGTGGCATAGATAATTTGTAATTAATACTGATCAGGAAGCTATTAAGTATTTAAAAAGTCAATCAAAGTTAAATAGAAGACAAGGTAGATGGATAGAATTTATTGAGAGTTTTCCTTATATGATTAAGTATAAGAAAGGTAGTGATAATATAGTTGCAGATGCCTTATCTAGGAGATATGCTTTATTAAATGCTGCTGATACTACTTTGTTAGGTTTTTCCAGTATTAAACTATTATACTTAGAAGATCTTGATTTTAGAGAAATTTATAAAAAGTGTGAAATTTCTACACAAGGAATGTACTTTATTAATGAAGGTTATTTGTTTAGGGAAAATAGGTTATGTATTCCTGCATGTTCTTACAGAGGTTTATTAATTTAAGAAGCTCATAGTGGTGGGTTAATGGCACATCTAGGATCTCAGAAATCTTTAGATGTTTTAACTGATCATTTTTACTGGCCGCACATGAAAAAGGATGTTTTAAAATATTGTGTCAATTGTATTGCTTGTAGGCAGGCAAAAACTACTTCAAAACCATTTGGTTTATATACTCCCTTACCTGTCTCTAACCACCCTTGGGTTGATGTTTCTTTGGATTTTATTTTAGGATTACCTAGGACTAATAGAGCTAAGGATTCAATAATGGTTGTAGTAGATAGGTTCAGTAAAATGGCTCATTTTATACCTTGTAATAAAACAAATGATGCTGTGGCTGAATTATTTTTTTCTAATGTAGTTAAATTACATGGCATTCCTAAGACTATAGTTTCAGATAGAGATGTTAAGTTTTTAAGTCATTTCTGGAAAGTTTTGTGGGGGAAATTAGGGACTAAGTTATTGTTTTCTACAACTTGTCACCCTCAAACTAATGGACAAACTGAGGTAGTAAATAGAACATTAGGAAACATGTTAAGGGTCGTCCTTGGAAAGAATCTTAAACAATGGAAATATGTCTTACCTCAGGTGGAATTTGCTTATAATAGGACTTTGCATTCTACAACTAATAAAAATCCATTTGAGATTGTGTATGGTTTTAATCCTTTAATTCCTTTAGATTTAATTCCTTTACCTCATGCTGAATTGCAAAATTTTGATGCTGAGTCTAGAGCTGATAATATGAAAAAGTTACATGAATCTGTAAGTCAACAAATCAATAAAAAGGTGCAGTAGATGGCTGAACATGCTAATAAAAGAAGGAGAAGAATGATTTGTAAACCTGGGGACTTAATTTGGGTACACCTTAGGAAGGAAATATTTCTAAATTTTAGAAAGTCAAAATTGGATTCTAGAGGAGATGAACCATTTACTGTGTTAGAGAAAATTAATGATAATGCTTATAAGATTGATTTACCTGTTAAATTTGAGAATGTGAGCAACACTTTTAATGTGGTTGATCTTAATCCATTTTTGGGACTTATTCAGGTTTCAGAGGCGAAACCTTTTCAAGAAGAGGGGAATAATATGAATCTTAAAAATTTATACTTAATTAATTTTGATAATTGTTGTGAATTATTTACTTACAATTGTTTGTCTTATTTGGTGGATAAATAGGAGTGTGATGCAGCATATGGATTCTGTGGATCTTTGGATGCAGCTGCTAGAGTGTGCAGATTATGTAATTTTTGTTAATTAATTGCAATCCCATATGATGCATTCGCCGGTCGAATTGGCTAATGGAAATTAGGCCGGTTGTATAATCCGCCACCCGGTCCTTAATTATGGACTTGTTGGATTGTGGATTAATCAATCCTTAATAACCATGATTAGCTAAAATAGTTAGCTGATGGGAATTATGTCCTAAACTTACCTTGTATTTGGGGGAGTTCTATTGTTGTAATCTTGGGCTGGTCGAACCTATTTCTGTGGCCCAAGAATTGTCGACCCTTCCTTCCCGTTTCGTTGGGTTGTGTGTTGTCTGGGTTGTATTGTGCGGGTATTTTATACGCTCTGTTATATGGTCTATAATGCTGGTATAAATAGGCCATATAACGTGTAATACGTAGATAATTTTTGACAGAATACAATTGCTGAGTTTTCTCTCGATCCTTCTCGCGACTTGTCTCTCTCTCTCTCGGCGAACCTCTCACTCGCTCTTCTTCTCTATGTCTGCTCTCTCTCACTTGATCGAACTTGATCATTCTTTCTTCGATTTCAGTCGCCGTTGTAAAAGCTGTGCCTCTGAATCTTTGGATCTTCCTTTGGAGTTTTCCTTAGGCTGAACCGGCGAATCGAACTTTGCGCTCGATTAATTTCTCGATCCTTTCGTGAAACCCTAACAGGTTTCCATCAATTTTACTTATAAAATTATCATTTCACCCCTTTCTTTTGAAATTAATAAAACACCCTTTTGCTTACAAAATCATCGTTCTACCCCTTTCTTTCAAAATCACCAAAATACCCATTTACTACAAAATTTCCAAAATACCCCTTTCACTTATAAAATTATCACTTAACCCCTTTATTACACCACTTTCATAAATTTACCACCACTACATAAAATAATAATATTAGCACTTCATTCTTATCATTTAACTTCACCAACTTGTCATTAGTCAACATAATACTCATTAGCAACTACATATATTAGATCACATACTTACATAAGTATATTACTAAAATACCCTTAGACAATAATATTATTCATGCATTAGCGACATAATACATCATAGACAAGCATTTAACATTTCCATCAAATATCAAACTCATTCCTTAAGTATCCTCTCTACACATGGCACAAAAGCTATCATCATTTTCTTTTCTTTTCTTTTTATCAATCAATATAAGCAACTATATATATATCATGCTAGGCAACACAAAACATGCATAAAATCATACTAAAATCCCTAATGTGCTAGCATACGTTTTTCCATGTATTTAAGGGAGGTTTAACGATTACCTTAACCCCGTAAAAATCGAACCTTACCGGTATCCCAGTCAAAGATTCAAGCTTAATTACCAATTCAACACCTAAAAATAATATCAATAATTATTATGTTAGAAGTAAGAAATTAAAAGGATAAAACTTTATTAAAAAATTATTTAATAATAATACACTTTAATTAATTATTAATATACCTCAAAATTTAGATAATAAATTTCCAAATCAAGTAGGAGCTCACGCTGCATGAACAGCGTGAGCCACATGCAGAATAAGAGGAGAAAAAAGGGTCAAAAGGGGTGAGATATAAAGGAGGAGAGATGGCTCGGTTTAGGGTCTTTAGGCTAGAAAAAGAGGTAGATGGGGGAGGATTGGAGGTAAGGTAAGGGTGCAGAAGTGAAGAGGGGGTGTAGGTGGAGGCTGGGGATGGTTTCACGGCGGTAGAGGGCGGCGGATGCGGCGGTAGCAAGGCCGCGAAGATGGCTGCCGAGGTGGGTCGAGGTGGAGAGGCTGAGAAGGAAGGAAAAGAGGAGGGAAAAATGAAGGGGTTCGAGGACTTTTTTCGGCCAACCAATGTATGGGGATCATAGAGGAGGTTGTAGGGTGTCGAATGGTGGGTTTGGTGGCCGCATAGACAGCCGAACGACGGCGGAAAGAGTGGTTGCAGATGGCCTGCCTATAAGGGAGAAAAGTGGGGAGGAAAAGAAGAGGGGGAGAAGGGATGAAGTGCATGGGCTCGAGGGGGTGGCGTGATGGTGCAGGGCAGTAGGAGGTGGTGGTAGAAGGCGGCACAGGGGCTTGGTGCGGTGGTTGGAGCGGCGGTTGGCGGCAGTGGTGCAAAAACCGGGGGAAAAATAGGAGGGAGGAGAAAGGAGAGAAGAGGCTCGGGGAAGGAGATGAGAGCTCGAAATTATGGGGAATGAAGGGTTGGTGAGGGTAAGAAAAAGAAGAGGGAGAGGCAGGAGGAGTAGGTGGCCGATCGGGCAAGTTGTAGGGTGGCAGATGGTGGTTGGGTGACAGGGAGGCGAAGGGAGAAGAAGAGGAAAGAAGTCAGGCATAGATGGAGGGTGCAGAGGATAGTTTGGCTCGAAATAGGAAAGAAAAGGACGGGGGAGAGAGAGAGAGGGAGAGAGAGGCAGGGGTGGTTAGGATGGCAGCTGCAGGTGGTGGTCGGGTGTGCGCAGGGTGTCGGGCATGGGCGGCGATGAAAAAGGAAGAAGAAGAAGAAGAAGCCAGCCGGTCGAAGGGAAAGGAAATAAGGCTGAACCGGCCGGTCGGGGGAGGAGAAAGGCTAGGCTACATCGTGTGTGGGAGAAGGAGAAGTGGGGAGGGGAGAAACGGGCATTTGGCCCAGGCGCGTAGGGGAGGGGCTGAACAAGCCGATGCGGGCAGCCCAAGGAGGAGGAAAAAAAAGGGAAGAAGAAGAGAAGAAAAGGTAAAAGGGGAAATGGGTAAAAGGGGGAAATGGGAAAAATAGGGAAAATAAAATAAATTAATTTATAAAATCGTAAAATGTAATATTCTTGATAAATTATTTAATCTAATAATTTAATTCATTATAATATAATATATATTAGTTTAAAAAGGATAAAGTTAGTAAAATATTAGTTTGGAAAATTATTTAAATAAAAATCGCATGATAAAATAACAAAATATCTATTGTAATTTACTAAATATTCCCGTCAAAATTTATATACTAAAAAATCCATAAATTAATTAAATTAAATAATTTTAAGAGCTAATTTATTTCAACTAAAAGCTATTTATTAAATTATTGGTTTTCTAAAATTTTAGGGGATTACAATATCACCATATGATCAATAACAGGTTATTCCACATATATCTAAACTTTTATACTAGCCATTTATAAGAGTATTCCATTAGGTCAATTTTACAAGTTTACATGATCCCTTAGATTAATTATTTACAAGCCATTATTCCTTTTCCTTTTCCCTTATAAAGTGATGGACTGATTACCACCCCCATGGTCTTGCATACCATGGAATCCTATCCAAAATAGAGAACATAGAGTCTAGCCGAAGCTAAATAATTGCCAAATGGACATAGAACTCAGTTGAAGTCAAAAACTACCTAGGTGACCAAACTCTTTAGTACTGCTACCCTCTAGTACATCATCAATGCCTATAGTAGGTAAGGAACCGATATGTAATAAGATCCTAGCCTAAGGCAAAGCTCAAAGGCACTAATATATGCTCAAAGGCAAACTAACCCTCAATATATAATCGAAGAATGGGTAATCTAGACCCATGCACAACTCGATCATATTTTACTTTAAGTGATTAGTGTGTTATTCTCTGAGTTTATGTCATCATATAAAGCCCATGTAAAATCCAAGTAACGCATCCACATAATAATTCCATCTTAACCATTATCACCCTCCAAACAATGTGGTTAAATTTCCATCAGTACTTAGCTAATTTTAAATCAACCCATTAAGATCATCCATTTAGGTCAAGAATATAGATTACATCATCCCTTACAAAATCATAACATACAAATTATGTTATTTTTTTCATTAAAACCTTCCAAATGCACTTATTAAGAGAACCATGAATTATTAATCATTTAATCCATCCAAGAGGTCAGTTAATTCATGCTAAGATGTGTGATCTCATTATTAAAAAATCATATCATATAATAACATAAAGTCTCAACACATGTTGATTTCAAATAAATAAAATGACATGCTCTAACCAAAACCTTAGAATTCCCTCTAATCATTCGATAGGTATGTTCGTACCATTTAACTATTCTAATACTAGTCGATTGATTCTGAAAAACTAATCTATGGGTTTAAGTAGAGAGCAACCAAGGTCACCATAGACAACCCAGTTGATCGATTTGGGTCAACCAGTTAATAGTTCTAAGGACCACTAAATTGGTTTGACTTAACTAGTCAATCAATTTACTACCAGACAACACATAACAAATAATTTAAATGAAATTAAAGCTCTAATATCCTACCATATCTAAACCATAACACCTTCATATCATAAAACCAAGATTTGATATGCTCATATACAGAATCATGCTCATTCACAAGAAATCAACTCTACTCCTTATGAATCAAGCCCTTTTCTCATAATTCTTAAGCACTCCAATTATGCATTATTAAAATACCAAAAATCTCATATGCATATAAAGATTTGAATGTTATAGAATACACTGACTCACATACTTATTCATGCCACATTTTGAAGTAAGAATGAATTACTTGGAGCTTACAAAACTTTCCACAGAGAGGCAAAAACCTTTAGCTAACGGTTTTCAACTTTCAAAACCTTAAAAATAAGAGTTTTAAACTCAAGAATTTTCAAATAATATTTACAAATCAAGAAAATCAATTTAGGGAAGAAAAAACAGGGAGAGATTTAGTTGAATGTAAAATATAACTCTTTCTTGCTTAAGAAAAAATAAAAGGGATCTACATAAAGGGTAAGAAGAGTGAATAAAATTAGAAAGAAATCTCAAAGTTGAGAAGAATTTACACAAGTGTTGAAAAGCTTAGTGTATCTCGGTGGTTGAAATAAAAGAAAGGAAAATAGATTATTAGTGTTATTTATAGCCAACAAATCTATCAAGGAATGAGTGATGATATACAATAGATCAAAAAACCTAATTTTACTGTTCAAATCTGAGCTAAAGAGGTGAATTTATTAAGAATAGTTTGACTTCCATTATAGAGTTCAAATGGTGATTTTCTAGATGATGTAGGTTGCGTTCATCCTAAAAATGTCAAACATAAGAAGGGAAATGGTAGATTAGTGAGGGAAGCAAATCTCCCAGCCGTGTAATGATAGTCTGGAATCAAAGCATAGGTTTTGGAGTCATGTAGAGGATCAGGGAAGAAGAAGACAAAGAGAGAGGTCATCATCCCCCCTATTCCATTAAAATCAAAACCTTAAATCTGTTTGAGGCAAAATTTAAGCTAGATAAATGATCAAAAGGGTTAAGGATTACTCAGGAACAACTCAGAGTCAGATTATCAAAGTTCCATTTTGATGCAAGAATTTCTGATAAAACTTAAGATTCAAAACGCACTCAGCCCGACAAACTAGTCGATCAATTATGTTAAACCAATTAGCTATTTTACTAGCCATTCGATTGGTTTATCCAAACTAGTCGATCAGTTCTGTTGAACCAAAACCCTAGCTAAAATGGTGGACCAGTCAATCTATTCACTATGAAAACTCATTTTATTCCATTTTCCAAAACTTTTCACATTCTTTATTAAATAATCTAAATTTCATTAAATATAAAGATTTTTTGTTTTATAAATCTTACAAGAATGGGGTTTTACATAAGTGGTTATTAATAACCTAGTTATATCTATTATGCATATGGTTTCTTTACGTTTCCATTTATGTTGTGCTGCATAGGTCTAACATGTTTTTCTATGTTCTTGTAAAACATGATTCATATGTGTTGCATGGACCTAATCCCACTTGTCGGGTTAAGTTCTCTTACTTAGTAACTTTGTATTGGTTGCTATACTATGGCACTATTACAACCCCATTCATTGGGCAGACTTTGATGATTTGTAGGGTTATGACTCCTAACTTGAGTATGACAATGACATTGCTACAAATGTGGGCCTCTAGACGAGCACTACTTAGGGATCGAGGTTTATGTTTTTGTACTGGTCGAGAGTTAGGTTATCAAAACACCTAGTTTTTTTTATCCACAACACTAGGTTGTATTTTGTTCTTTCAGTTATTTAAACTCTTAGCTTTAATCCTATAATTTGATTATTTTAGACTATATCATATCATGTCTATATATCTATTATTGTTGTCATCTCATTCATTTGCTTGTGTTTAGTTTTGCTTGCATCAATCATAAGTTAGGTGAATAATTATACTTCTCTCAATGGTTAATGTAGTGGTAACATTACCCAGTTTTACTTTTTAAATGTTTTTTCGTTGTCTTAAAAAAATTGGTTATGAAAATTAGGGATGTTACAATTTTTATAAGCCCTACCTTCCTACCATTGACACAATCAATACATAGGTAGCATATTCGTGAGGGATCTACGACATGTTAAACCACAAATTTTAGGAACTCATCTATTCCATGTATATACTCTTTGGATAGCCCACTAGAGTATATCCACGATCGATCCATTATATTTATATTAAAAATAAAGTTGAGCACAATAATTTACGAACACCTATAACAATGATTTACATACCAAATATATATATAAGATATATATATATAGCTAATAAGGTGATGGTTTATCATATAATACACTAATAACAATAACAATGATATCAAAGTTACACTTCTAGAAATATATCAAACACATGACGTAGAAAAAATGAAGTAGCACAATGATATTCTAAATAGTCAAAGTATTGTTAAGATAGGTAATATTATGTTAATAGTAAAGAAAAGAAAAGATGAAAAATTCAAACATATAAGAGAGTAACAACGACAATAGGAGAAGAAGAAAAAGGAAGACTTTCAAAGACAACTACAGAGTTGCCTTGGTGGAGAGAAAGAGGGAGGAGGTGGAAGAAGCAACAATGGTGAAATATAAAGGGAAAAACCACTTTGCTTGACAATTCTTTGTGAGTTTGTGAGAATGATAAGGTTAGAGGGAGACCTATTAGGCTATAAGTAAAAATTTGAAGAACGAAAAAAAATTCAATAGTTATAGAAGACGGTTATAAGTTGTAACTCCCTCCTATACCTCCCAAAATTTGAAAAAATAATAATTCTAATTTATATTAGATGGTGGCTGTAACACCCCCAAATTTACTACTGAAACTTTTTGTTTAATTAAAAGGGTTTAGCGGAAGTGAAAAGATAAAACCATAAACTTGGGGGCATTACCTCCAAACTTAGTACCAGATTGGTTCACTCTTACCGTTCTAGTACTAAGTCCTAAGGCTAAATAAAGTTAACATTAAACACGAATCATTAATAAAACACAAGTCATATAGAAATCAGAGTGCGATTTAGGATTACAAACCAAAGAGTACATGACTAGAGTTTTTCAAACACAAAGTATAATACGAAAAACACAACTAAAATATGATAATACAAGATCCAATAAAAGAACAGAGTCTGGTCGAGTCGCTCTCGATCCCTAAGTCAGATTTGGGCTCAACACTCAGCCCCACCCGATACCTCGTAGGTATCGTAGGCATCGAAGACATCATCCCCTACCTGCACAGAAATGCTCCGAAAATTCTAATCTTCTTATCTATTATTAAATAATATTTTTATTATAAAATTTAATCAAATAATTTTTTTTATTAAATTAAAAGGGTAATTAGTTAGGAAAAAAATTAAGAAGAAATTTATAAGTATATTAAGAGAGAATTTAGGTATTTTAGCTAATTAAGCATTTTACTTTAGAAATTAATTAAATAAATTGTTTTATTTAAAATGAGAAGAAGAAAGTAGTTCCAAATTAATATGAATTTTATAAATAATTTAATTGGAGAAAATTAGGGTGTTTCGTTAATTAAAGTGGAATTTATGGAAAATCTTTTAAAAATACTAAATTTAACATAAAAAGGGATTTAAATATTATTTTATTTAAATATTACTATTTTTAATTATCCCAAATATTTTAATTTATTTATTTAACCCAACCCTCCTATTTTTCTTTTACCCTTTTCCCTTTTTCCTTTTCTTCTTCTTTTTTTTTCTTTTTTTTCTTTCTTTCTTCTTCTTTTCTCCCATCGGTTGGGCCTGACGCGACCCAACCCACCTCTCCTTCTCCTTCCTCCATGGCCCAGCGTCGTTGGCTCCTTCATGCGACATCCCAACGCTGCATTTTGACTCGCTTCCTGTTGAGACGTTGCGTCTCATTTAATGACCAAATTAACCAGCGTTGACCGGCCCGGTTCTCTCCCTTTTCTTTTCTTTCCCGACCGACTGGTTCACCCCCCTCCTTCCTTCTTCCTCCCTTCTCCTCCGTCGACGCAGCCTGCAGCTTCTGCCCCCAAAAATGGCTGCGTCGGCTACGAGGACTCTGACCGGCCAATTCA
Source organism: Tamarix chinensis (assembly GCA_030549775.1). Lineage (NCBI taxonomy): Eukaryota > Viridiplantae > Streptophyta > Magnoliopsida > Caryophyllales > Tamaricaceae > Tamarix > Tamarix chinensis. The sequence goes on along the minus strand of CM060179.1, from coordinate 63,878,556 downwards.
CCTCTCTTTTTCTCCCTCTTGACTCGCACATGAGTTTGGCATGATCAGTTATCCTCAACTCTTGCTCATTCTCTCTCTTTGGCTTCGCGAACCTTCGACCCAACCCAAGCAATCGCCAGCCGATTTCTGACACCGGCCACCCAAACCCTAGCATCCAACCCCATCCTGCCAACCTCCAAAACCCTAATAACCCATCTAAACTCTATAAATAGCCTAGTCATGGATGTTTTTGAAACTTCTTCATTCTCGAAACCCTAAGTGAGAACCGCCCGCCACCGTGATTTCAGACACATATTCCGCCGCCAATAGCCAGCCTCAGCGCCACCTCCGCATTCCAAATTCTTCCTTGCAATTTCCTCTAGCTAACTAAACCATTCACATTCTTCGATTCTTCTTGCACGAGCTGCCATAGCCGTCCGAAATCTCCTGCCCATCTGGCAAAAATCTGTACCCCGCAACCTTTAAGCCGCCTTCCGCCACCACTTCCGCCACTTCTATTGCCCCCTGTACCACCCAAAAACTCCCTCTAATTCTCCTCCACCAAACCATAACTTTATTTTCTCTTTTCCCCTCCTCCTTCCCTCTTTTTCTTCATCTTTGCCCTCTTAGACTCATTTTCCGGCCACCGCCGTGCACCACCCCTGGTGCCGCCCATTCTTGCCGACTCAAGGTGAAACCCTAGACCTTCTTAGACCTTACTTTATATTTATTTACATTTATTCTATTTTATTCAAATTATTTTATGGTTAATTGATTATTATTATTATTATTGTTATTATTATTAGATGGACTATTAATGCTAAATTTTCCTTGCAGGATAGGGAGTAGGAATAAAATAATTAGGGTTATTAGTTTCGAAGTTTAGGTATTATTTGAATTATTGTATGTTTTATTACTATTATTATTATTATAATTATTATTAGTATAATAAAATTTTTATTATTATATTTAATTATTCTGGAAGGGCATAGACCTTAATTATTTTGTAATTATTCCCACTTATACTTTATAGTATTATTATTACTAATACTAATAATATAATTATTATCATTATTATTTTAATACTATTATAAATAATATATGTTACTTATACTATTGAATAGTATTTCATTATTTAGGGGTAGGGTTGAAACCCCACCTTATAATTTTAAGGCCTAGATTATTATTATTATTATTATTATTATTATTATTATTATTATTATTAAGATTTCTATTAATATTACTATTATCAGTAATAGTTTGTTATTATTAAAATTATTATTATTATTATTATTACCTTTATTAACTTTATTTTGGTGGATGGTAGAAACCCTTATTTCACCTTTTACTCTAAATTATAATAGTATTTTATTAGTATTTTAATAGTATTTGGTGTAGTTAATTAAGAACCAAGGCTTAGGATAAGTTAGAAACTAATAGTATTTTAGGAGGGAAGCTAATTCTAGTATTTTTCCCCATAATAGGTGAGCCCAGTCAAAGCCCTCAGGTGGAATAGGAGCGTGCACTAAGACCGGTGACCTATTAGGTAAGGGTTTACTAAGGCTATTGGTGTGTTTATATGCATTGTGTGTTTCATAATCCATGTATTCTATGTCTATTATTATTATTAATTATTTCGTATGTGGCATGATTATGGAGTTGAAGTAGGTTGGTGTGAATAAATTGTGGCATGAGAATCATATGTATAATTATGTTATTATTGTATGATATGGCCTTAAGACATGCATGTTAGGGTTGCAAAATAATGATGGGTAGTGTAACAATGTGGCGATAGGGTTTTGCATGAAATGGCATGGTGTTAGGGTTTTACATAAAGGGGTATGGTGTTAGGGTTTTGCATGATATGGTATGGGTATTGGTTTTGTATGAAATGGTATGGTACTATGGTTTGTATGGAAGCATGTCTATGTGGTGTTAGGGGTTGCATGGAAGTATGTCTATGTGGTGTCAGGGTTTTGCATGGAAGTGTGTCTACGTAGAATTGGGGTTTGTATGTGAATTAGGGCTTGCATGTGAGTTAGTGTCTGCATGTGAATTAGTGTCTGCATATGAATTAGAGTTTGCATGGAAATGCGATCTACGTGGAGTTGGGGTTTGTATGTGAATTAGGGCTTGCATGTGAATTAGGGTTAGTATGGAAATGTGATCTATGTTGAGTTGAGGTTTGCATGTGAGTTAGGGTTGTCATATGAATTAGGGTTTGCATGGAGTCATGGGTTATGTGGAGTTATGGTTTGCATGGGAGCTAGGGTTTGCATGGAAGTGTAGCTTACGTGGAGTTAGGGTTTGCATGGAGTTAGTCATGCATGTCTGGGAAAATGTTTGTGCATGGAAAGTGTTTATGAATAAAATATTTAAGACACTAATATTTTAAAGTGGAAGATTATTGAGCTGGGTCCAGACTGATCCACCGGTCAGGAATAGTGATTAGGGTTTTACCCTATGTGCGACCGATCCACCGGTTATAATAGTGGTTAGGACATGAGGTCCTATATGTGACCAGCCCACCGGTAAAAATAGTGGGGCAACTCGATCTCAATAAAAACAAACCAGAATCGTTAAAGCTCTTAAAAGATACTAATTACTTACAGTGGAACACCATGCGAGCAGGAACCAGACCGATCCACCGGTCAGGAATAGTGGTTAGGGTTGTACCCTATGTGTGACCGATCCACCGATAATAATAGTGGTTAGGGCATGATGCTCTATGTGTGACCGACCCACTGGCTATAATAGTGGGGTGTTCTTGTACTCATATGGATTAATAAAATGACATGACGTGTATCGACTTACGATGAAAGAAAGATTAAACCATTAACCCAGATCTTTTTGGGCCTGATATGTGGACTTGTTGATATTATGCTATGGATTTCATTATATGCTCTAATGTATCACATGTGTAGTTTGAAATTTTATGCTGATTATTATCTTACATGATTTGATGTGTGAATGTGTCGGCCTTAGTATTCGGTTACCTTACTCAGTACGTAGCGTACTGATCACCCCTTTCATGGGTGCTGCTCATTCCCACGAGTAGAAGACCCATCTGCCTTACTGCAGGTAGGAGATGTTTATTTTGATGATATTGATGTCTATGGGACATCAGGTGGGGCCGAGTGATGATTGGACTGCATCGATTATCAGAGTGACGTGGCCGACTTTCTATTTAGTTTATCATTACTATATTATTTAATTAAGATTAGCGCTTCAGAAATAATTTCTTTATTGTAGCTATTTCTTCTTCCTGAAAAACTAACTCTCGTAGTTTGGATTGTGTAAAGACTGTTGCGCACCTAATTCTCGTATTTATGAATTTAAATTATTATTAATATTATGAGTGGTTTTCTTAGCCTTAGCACTTGGTACTGGAACGGTAGGAGTGAACCGGTCTAGTACTAGGTGTGGCGGTAACATCCCCAGAATTCACAAGTTTTAAGTGTTTCTATTTTAATTGCTTCCGATTTTTTTTAAAAAAAAATAGTGAATTTTGAGGTATTACATGCACAAACTCAGATGGGTCTTCTGCTCGTGGGAATGAGCAGCACCCACGAAACGGGTGATCAGTACGCTACGTACTGAGTAAGGTAACAGACGCACTAAGGCCAACATACATACAGATACATGACATAGCAAACATGGCATGATTAAGTAGATAGCATGTAATAACACAGATAAACAATATCGGTTATGAACCAGATAACTTTTTCATTAGATCTCTGATAATTATAATCGATTCACACCATAGTCTTTATCAATCCATGTGAGTGCGGGAACCCCATTATTATAGCCGGTGGAACGGTCACGAGGGCCATGCCCTGCCACTATTTTAGCCGGTGGACCGGTCACGAGGGTAACATACCCTGCCACTATTATTTGCCGGTGGACCGGTCTGGCCTCGACTCACAAGGTGTTCCACTGTAAATATTCGTATCTTTCCAATGTCTTATCATTATTATGATTGGTTTGTTGAGCACATAATCCCCCATTATTATAGGCGGTGGAACGGTCACGAGGGTCATGCCCTGCCACTATTTTAGCCGGTGGACTGGTCACGAGGGTAACATACCCTGCCACTATTATTTGCCGGTGGACCGGTCTGGGTCCTGCTCAACATCTTTCTTCGTAAGTGATTAGTGTCTTAACATATCTTATTCAAAAGACTTTCACCTTTGACATGCATGGCTAGCTATACCCGCACTTATCCTCTCAGGAGGGCCTGCCTCATATCTTGAGACTTCTGCACCTCCTAACTTACCTCGACACCCTTCCCATAACCCACTTTCTCACACCGGGAACCCAACTTCTAAGTGTGTGGGTCAGGGCCCACCACCTTATATCCCAAGGTCTACTCACCACCTTACCCTAGGGTTTTCACCAGAAACCCTAATTTGGGCCTATGTAGCCCTTCCTGTCCTGCCTCCCACAACCCACACTACTATAACGCCTCCCTCAGACTCAACTCTCCCCTTATACCTCGCTCCTCCTTGTTTATTTTTATTTTTTTCTTTTCCACTTTCTCAAATTAGGGTTTCTTGAGTCACAAATCCAAGGGGATATAAAATATTAATTTGTGATGAGTATGAAACAAATAGTAGCTTAATTAGAAATATTGTTTATACATATGTGTTTCAAAATATATAATCCCTTCTTTTGTCTGTTCACTATTTTTAATGTGTATTTATTGTCTATGTATAGTTACGCATTTTTAAATTAGGTTTTGTCCTCCTTAAAAAGTTTTATATGCTTAGAACATGCTCTCATTCATTCCACTTGCATATTGTTGCTAGAGCTAGCAAAAGTTGACCCGTCTAAAAAATCAGACGAATACTAACTCGATCCGTCTGAAATCCGATCCGATTTTATCTGAATAATTAAAAGCCTGAAACCTATCATACTTGATCCAATATATATCCGATATTCGATATAACCTGAGAAATTGTAAGGTTGAAATAAATCTGACCCGTCCCGCTACTCACTCGAGACCTGATATAACCCAAAAGAACTATAAATCCAAAATGACCCAACCCGATCCATTATTTATTCGAAATCCGATATTATCCGAAAAATTATAAATCTATAAATATTTAACCTAGTACTACCTGTAAATTAACATTAACCCATAACTCAAATTTTCCAAAACTTCATAAAACATGAAATAATATATATGTGCAACTGATCCATATTAGCACTTACATCAAAATCTAGAAACAATATACTTTCTTAAAATTTATATCACTTATGTATATACAAATACAATATCCATTGATACCAATATTAAAGTATAGAAATAAAAGTAGAGAAAAAAAGAAAAAAAATCTACTATGTCATCTAAATATTAGTTCACTTTCATGATTTTATCTAGTACTATAAGATTATAACAGTGCAGCCTTGAGCACCATATGTTAGTATCTATACAGCCATACCTTACAATATAGCACCTATAATATCATCGGAAAGTAGGATAAATCTAGCGTGAGAATGTTTGTTATTCATTATGAAAATTGAAGATTAATATTTTTTATTACATCAATAATGTCAAATAGTAAGAAGTCAATATTAGTTGGTCTTTTGTCAATAATAGTCATTATTACTTACTTTATCTAATTTGTATCTTATTTAGTTTTATATGATCTAAACAAAATATATAAAAAAAACTAATGTGTTATTATTATTTTTGCCATAATTGATATTTATTAATTACTATTATTATTGTTATCATTATTTTTGTATTATTATTATTATTATTATTATTATTATATTCATTAAAATTATGTTGATATGATATGATCAATCTCTTATAAAAATAATATAAGAAGTACAACCTTAGAAGCCTTCATTTGTTATCAATTATCAATGATTATTATAGCTTAATATTATGTAAGGAGCGTACAAGATATAAATATAATATAAACTTAAAATAATATTCGAACTCAATATGACCAAGCTAATAATGGAGTTGAATTATAAGCTATACCGTAATATAAAAAGAAAAGTTATACGATTTAAAAACTTTTAAATTTCAAACGTCAAATACATCTCCAAAGATGAAATAATGACAAAAAATTTTAAGGCCCCAAAACAATTAATATAATAATTTGCTTTTAGTTGAATAAGATAAATTAAAATAAATGATATCAAAATAATTAGCTTTTAATAACATCTTGGAATAAAAAAAGAAATAAAATGACACTAGCATGACTCAAATATGAAATGACCTAAATCTAATCCAAAATTCGATGCAAAAATATAATAATTCAAACTCACCTGAACTTGATCTGAACCCGAACTGAAACTAGAACAATTCAAATGTACTTGAATCCGACTCCATTTGATTTCAACCAGATTCGATCCGAGAGTATAAAATAACTCGAGATCATCCAATACTCAGTTGATCCGAATCAAACCCGACCCAATCTGACCCGACCAAATAATTCTAGATTATTCGAAACCTTTATAACTTAATTATTATGTAGTCTGATCAGATAGTGACCTGACCCCTCCGATTGCGCGCTCTAATTGTTGCTATGTTTGTGAATTGTGGTGCAGCTGACTCTGAGTAACTTTTTTTTTTTTTTGAGCAATAGACGGTGTAACTACTAACTAGTGCAACCTCAGTTACTTTTCTTAGATTACTGCTCCGTGCTGCCGGCCGCTAGGGTTTTAACTCTCCGGCACCCCACTAAACTGGTTTTCCTTCGCTCCGAAACAGGAAAGCGAGTGAAAGTTGGTACAATGGAGAATTTTTGATCCCAACCGAGCTGACTTGCCACTCTCAGAACCCGCTAATCAGTTATAGAAGTTCCTTCTGTAGCTTCATCGGCTTGCAATTCATTTGATCGCTGTGACCGGGCCAACTGACGCGATGAATGGAGTAAAGCCTGTCGATCTCAAGCACCAAGCGGCTTCCAAAACTTTATTTCTTTCGAATTTCTCCTTCAGAACCCTGAAGCTGAAAACCAAACAGCAAGAGCTCCTTATTCGACTCTCAGTCCTAGGCCTTGTTTATATCCTTGCGTTTATTACTCGACTCTTCAGTGTCCTTCGTTATGAGAGCATGATCCATGAGTTCGACCCCTACTTTAATTACCGCACCACTCTGTTCTTGACTGAGAAGGGGTTCTATGAGTTCTGGAATTGGTTTGATTCCGAGAGTTGGTACCCACTCGGCCGCATCATCGGTGGGACTCTTTACCCTGGTCTCATGGTCACTGCTGCAGTCATCTACTGGGGTCTGAGATTTCTCCGTTTCGCTGTCCATATACGCGAGGTGTGTGTGTTAACAGCTCCATTCTTTGCTTCCAATACGACTCTTGTTGCGTACTTTTTCGGGAAAGAGATTTGGGATACTGGTGCTGGCCTTGTTGCTGCAGCATTGATCGCCATTTGCCCTGGTTATATTTCGAGATCGGTTGCTGGGTCTTATGATAATGAGGGGGTGGCTATTTTTGCTTTGCTGCTTACGTTTTATTTGTTTGTCAAGGCAGTGAACACGGGATCTCTATCTTGGGCTGTCGCTTCAGCTTTTGGATATTTCTATATGGTTTCAGCGTGGGGAGGTTATGTGTTTATTATCAATCTGATACCTTTGTATGTTTTGGTGCTTTTAGTCACGGGGCGGTATTCCATGAGGCTATATATTGCATATAATTGTATGTATATATTAGGGATGCTGCTCGCTATGCAAATTCGATTTGTTGGATTTCAGCATGTGCAATCTGGTGAGCATATGGCAGCGATGGGTGTGTTTTTCTTGATTCAGGTACTGCCTTTCCGTTCTATGGTTGGGAGCTTGCCGTTTTCATTTTATAGTGATTGATGCTACGCTATCCGTTCCTTGAATATCAGAGGCAAGAACCAACAAGGATCAGCTTTTCATAGTTATTTGAATCGGCTTACTACTGCGTTTGAACTAAACTGCATATCTAACTATTCCAAATAGATTTGTATGATTCTTCTTCTTTTCCTAAATTTTTGCTGCTAAGAATGTGGACAGAAGAAGCATTTATGAACTTGTGGCTGCAGTCCTACTGTTGCTTTCACTCTGGAATTGTTTTGTTGGATGCTTGGCTGGTCACTGTTTTACGGTCTCTATCTATTGGGTATCTGTCTGCTGTAATGATCATGGAGGATAAATCGTTTTCTATTAATATTAGTCATATTACTTGCTGGTTCTAATGTTTTCCTCTTTATGTGTAGTTGAGAGCGACTTTAGCTCTGAGCTTTCTTTTACCTGCTAAGTTCGCACTAAATACGAACCACCTTCACAGGTATTCTACTTCTTGAATTGGGTGAAGCACCTGCTGAGTAATACGAAGATGTTTCAAGACTTTCTGAGGATTACAGTTACCTTTGCAGTCGCTCTAGGTGCTATTGCTTTGGGAGTTGGCAGTGCGACTGGATATATATCTCCATGGACAGGCCGCTTCTACTCTCTGCTTGATCCAACCTATGCGAAGGATCATATTCCTATTATTGCTTCTGTCTCTGAGCATCAACCTACAGCATGGTCATCTTTTATGTTTGATTATCACATTCTCCTCTTCCTTTTCCCAGCTGGTCTGTACTTTTGCTTTAAGCGCTTGTCAGATGCTACAATATTTATAGTTATGTATGGGCTTACTAGCATGTACTTTGCTGGTGTTATGGTTCGCTTGATTTTAGTTGCTACTCCTGCAGTATGTCTTATAAGTGCTATTGCAGTTTCTGCCACTATAAAGAACTTAACTTCATTGGTTCGACATAAGAGCAAAGTATCCCATTCTGGTTCAAGTAAAGGGAGTACCGTCACGAAGTCGTCTTCCAAGGTAAATAATGTGTTTTGAGCTGATTTGGGTGTCATGTTTGAGTCCAAAACTGCATTGCAAGATGCATGTAGTGAACCATGGTGTATGGATAGGGTCTCAGCTCCGTGTTATGTTTAGTAGAGCGTATTTTAGGGTGATTATGAGTTTTTATCTGGACTCATGACTTTAAGGTCTTTATCATGAAGGGCCTCTTGAAATTTAAAATTTGAATCAATCAATTATAATTTATAAGTTTTTGGCTATCTAATTCATTTGTTGAAAATTAAATTATTATTAAAATTGAACTTTTAGCATGACATAATGACATGACTTGCAATTTATCAATAGTAGCACGCGTGTTTAGTATCATTGCGTTCCTACCTAGAGTTTTCAGATTAAACAAGTACAATGTTTTTCAACTTGTCATATTTACCCTATCCAGGCGTTGCTTTGGGATGGATGTGATATTTCTTGTTGCAGGTATTTCTTCTTATGGATGGTTGAATAAGCTATGTTATTTTGCCTTAACTGATGTGAATTAAGCTTTATGAGCTCATCCAGAGATTTCTGCTTGCTTTGATTCCTAATTCCTATGTGTAGTTGTAGATATTGAATGCAATTGGGTTATTATTTGCTTGAGAAGCTAGTTTCTGATTCCATTTGATTCTTATAAGCCGATGAAAATGTGTTGGTTTTAGATGTTTGTTATGCGTGAATAAAAATATCAAAAAAATATATTAATCATTTCTTCTATTTTTGAGTCAGTAGATTTGTGTTTCTTTGCTAGTGTTTTCTTTTGGTCCCAATTCATTCTTGGTTGGAAGTTGGTTTTGCAGAGGAAATTGGAAAAAACATTACTCTTGATTTGCTTATTCTTGATGCAAGCATGACAATTTATTTTGTTGGCACTATGCTGATATAATGATATTTAAGCACATTTATTAATAGTTCAATATCTGGCCAATGTTTGAACAGGAGATAAAATTGTGGTTGCAGTATGGGGGTGTTGCAAACAATATTTTATTATACCCATTTTTTCCCACACCAAATATCTACAGATGTCGCAAACATCAGCAAAATATGGGCCATTAACTTATGTATTTGAAAATTTGAAATGATCTTGTATTGCTTGACCTAAAATTTGATAAATGTGAGCCGTTATTGCATATCGGAACCGATATTTAATTGTATGTGTGAATGCAATCCTTGATCTAAGTTGATTAAGAAAGTTTATGGAGAACTGCTATATCACTGATGGTGTTTAATTATGTGATTTCTCACTTAGTTTCTTAGGAAATACTCTTTTTTTTTTTTTCGTTGTTCAACTGCATTAGTGTTTCTTTATATTTGTTGCCTGTACTAGGTTACTTCTGCTTCACCTATTGCATCACAGGTTTGTTTGTTAATTTGGCTCCGAATACTGACTTCTACTTGGTTTTCATTAGCCCCTTCAAAGCTCTACGATGGATTGGTTATTCTTGGCTCTTCAATCTCAGTTTTTCCGCAAAGCTATTTCATTTTTACTGCCCCTCAATGCTTACTGTATGGGCTTTTTTTTTTTGTTTTTGTTGATTGGTTATTCTTGGCTCTTCAATCTCAGTTTTTCCGCAAAGCTATTTCATTTTTACTGCCCCTCAATGCTTACTGTATGGGCTTTTTTTTTTTGTTTTTTGTTTCTTTTTGGTTGTTGTTTCTATTCCCTTTCTGTCAGTTTTTCATTCAGAAGTTATTTTCGAATTTGGCTATTGGTCATGCAATGTTATTTTTTTTATTTTTTTATTTTTGTACAATTTTTGTTAATCCAATTCTTGTGGGGCTGGTGCTGTAACAGGCTTCACTTGACCACTCATTGCCGTTTGAAAAGAATGTTGCTACCGCATTGCTTGTGGGAGCTTTTTACTTGCTTATGAAATATGTGACCCATTGTACATGGGTCACCTCTGAGGCCTATTCATCTCCATCAATTGTGCTGGCTGCAAGGGGTGCTTATGGACAGAGGGTGATATTTGATGATTATCGTGAAGCATACTATTGGCTTAGGCAAAATACCCCTCCTGATGCTAAAGTCATGTCGTGGTGGGATTATGGTTACCAGATTACTGCAATGGGTAACAGGACTGTTATTGTTGACAATAACACTTGGAACAACACCCATATTGCTACAGTTGGACGTGCAATGTCATCCTATGAAGATGAAGCTTATGAAATAATGCAATCACTTGATGTGGATTATGTATTAGTTGTTTTTGGTGGTGTCACAGGCTATTCTTCTGACGATATAAACAAGTAAGTATTTAAAATGTCATTTATTCATCTATAATATGATCTCATGATAGAGGAGATGCTCAAGTATGCTTGATGCCGTCAATAATCATTAAAGTACCCTCAAAATGATTTTATCCTCAGCGTTTACCTGTGATGTTTCATCATGGCATGCATCTTTATGGTTGACATATCCTTAGTTATAAATGTTTGTGTTGTGCTGTGGCTGTTTTTGCGTTGCTATTATTTTTTATTTTGTGCTATCAGTATTGATATTAATCGTGTATTTGGTTATATATGCTTATGATTTGATTGTTGTTTGTGTACAAAATTCACATGACTCATTTGACTACCTTTTGTACTTTTACTGTAAGCTTGTGATTAGTATCTCCTTCCTCTGCATAAACATTTTTCTTAAATAGTTTTGCTTGTGGGGCTATTACTCTATTGAAACTGTCCATCGCTAGTTTCTAGTTGATGTGAAGCCGCATACACATGAACACCCTGGCAGAAGCTGGAATTTATAGTGGGTAGTTGTTGTATCACATATATGTATATATGCCCTGTACTGGTCTTACTCTCTTTCATGTGGGGTTTTATATCATTCATCTGCATAGTCACGAGCAATAATTTTTTTACCAGGTTCTTATGGATGGTAAGGATAGGTGGTGGGGTTTTCCCGGGAATCAAGGAACCAGATTACCTGGTTAATGGTGAATATCGAGTTGACAAAGGCGCAGCTCCAAAGATGCTGAACTGTCTCATGTAAGTTCAATGGCAACTCATTTTGAAGTTCGATATGCGTGGGATTTGTTGTTGTCTGGATTTTATGTTCTCCTGCTTTTGCTAGTCCGACTAGATCTCTTTTTAGTCCAACTTTTGTTTTTGACATTTGGTTGATCAATATGGAGTTTCTCTTATTGTTGAAATCTGTACTGTTCTGTGGGAATTATATTTCATTTCATGATATACGCCTGTAAAATGGAAGGGCTGCTAATGAAGAGTTATCATTGCTATTACTTTTGGTAAAATCTGACACTTTATAATCATGGTCATTGGTTACATCCTTGCTGATGGTTGATGGTTCGTATAAGTGATGTTGAATTATGACTTGTGAATACTGTTTCTGAGACATAATTTCTCAGTTCCTCAGCTTTATGCCTTCTGTAAATGTCAAAGAATGAAAAGATACATATAGCATGAAAAGACTGTAGCAAAGCTGTTTTTAAGCAGAAAGAGAGAGAGCAGTGCTATTACGTGTATACTGCAGCCAACAAGAGGATATTATTTATTTAGGGAAACATTGGAACACAGTTATCCAAGAAATGTATCATGGTGGTTTACTACCAAATGCTCATAAAAAAGATATTCAAATAATCTGTCTTCAAATCCAGCTAGATATCTTGCTTCATTCCATTTGAGAGCCTCACACTTCATTTGCAAAGGGCTCTTCAATCTTTTAGACAGCTTTTTTAGTCAACCACAAGCCATTATATGCATGGTGGCATAGGTGAAGATTGATGGCTGTAAATTCTGATGCAAATGAAATATTCAATGATGCTCTCCTGAAAGTCAAGGAAGAAATGCTGCTTATTCGACAGTTTCACAAAAATATTATGCGCTTTCCTGCACAGAGTTCCACACCTAATGAGCTCCCTTTCTCCCTTCGAGTATCCCCGCTCTGTTTCTCTGGCATGGCTTAGTGCTCTATGCCTGGCATTATTTCTCTCATCCCTTTGACAATGCTATCTCTTCTATGGTACTTCCCCTGATCTCTGCCTGCTGCCAGATTTCTATGCTCGTTGACAACTGCTATTGCACCTAAGTGTGGCTGCTGCTGTGTAATCAAATACTTGTCTTGCCAGCAACCTTCAGCATCTCTGCCTCAAATTTCAAAAATTAATCCCTGCATTTTGGATGTTATGATTTTGAATGAAAAATACAACTTAAGAGAGTTGATATGTATTGTCTTTGCATTCAACTTTTTTTAGTTTTGATGTTTTAATTTTATTTATAATATCCTGATATCCTGACAAGAAGTATGTAAGAATTTTTAGTGTTTCATTTTCGGTGTTTTGTGAATTATTGTTTCTGGTGCTCCCTGTTTCTTATTTCATATCATAGTCTATTGTTCTATATTTCCTGGCAAGATCCATTATATTTATCCTGAAAAGATGTGTTGTTGGCATTAGGTACAAACTGTGTTATTATCGTTTTGGGGAGCTACGAACAGAGTATGGTAAACCTCCCGGGTAAGTTAATGTTTTCTCTTCCTTATCTTGTGGTGTGCTTTATACATTGTAAAATATCAAGATAAATATGAGTACAGTCAGCAGCACAGCACTCTGCCGTTACGGTATGATAATTGTTGTGGGCATGCTTGCTTGCCTGGCGTTTATGTCATTTATTAATTTTGAATAGCTTCTGAATTTACTGCACCTTGTTTCATGTGACCTAGAGAATCGAACTTCAGATTATTATATGAACCAGAAAATCTTCTAAGAACAGCCTTGAAATATTTTTTTTGTCCAATGTTTACGTTTTACATTTTTTTTTTACCATTGAGGTCTTAGTCTAGTGGTTAAGAATCTGGATGATCCTACGCTAATTTCTAGTCTTTATCAAATAAAACGTAAAGGTTTCACACAAACCTTAAATACTCAACTTTAAAAATCTAAAAGACCAATTCACACTAAGAATGATAAGTTTAAAGCCTATATATCTGCTAAGGGACTAAAAAAATAAACATAATTCCTAACAAAATAAGATCATATCTTTGAAAGATATTAGTGAATATTTTAAAAAGATAATTATTCCTAAAGATACTAAATCCAAATAAATGGTAAAACTAATAACTAATAGATGTCTTGAGCATGGGCCTACAAAAAGAACTTTTCTGTTCGGACTTGGGGGTTATTTTTAACAACTTAGTAACAAACTAAGATTACAATTATGGGCCTATGCTGAGGTGGTACGTAGATTGTATTATATTTCCCCAACTAGAGGATGTATGACCTCGAACTTTGATGTGGGGGTAGAGGCTAGCTTGGGCAAGTTTGATGAAAATGGTAAAAATAACGATACTTGGAAAACTTTGTCTTCGTGGATTGACTATGACATTGTGGGGGGGGGGACGACTTTGAACAAAACTAGTCTTCTTCTTAGGCTTGAGCTTGACACTAATAGTCGGATAAAATGCTCAAGTAAATACTAAAGTGGGAACACTAATTGGCAGCCTAGCAGGCTTGATGCTTGGGTAACATTTATTATATTTGGTCTTCAACATATTTTTGTAAGAGCTGCTTAATATCACTTGTCATCTCCTGTGAATTTGGCCCTAATTTTCAGATTTTCAATTTTCCATCTGCACTCCTAATTGTATTTGTTCCTAACTAGTCACAAAGAACTAAAACTAAAAATTACTATTTTTTTTTGTTCTTTTCCCGCTGTCGGTCGTTTTCTTTTCTTTATTTTTTGAAAAGCTAAATAAGTTAAGTAATAAAAGTAGTTGAGCAATTTGAACATAAGATGTGAAGAAGAGATGAGTTTGTTTGCCTGCCTTCGTCTTCATGCGATGACCACAGCAAGAAGGCCTAATGCAGCGATGGATAAGGGGTGTTTTTAATATAGATCAAATAGTAAATTGGTGCGAACCATACTGTATTTTATGGTTTGGTTTTCTGTTTGAAAAATTATTGTTTAATCTAGAATTATTAAAAATAATTTGGTTATAGTTTTAAAAATTAAATTATAGTTTATAAATCATTACCCCCCTAAACACACATACACATGTTATATTTTATTAATAACAACTTCTAACTTTCAAGTGGTAAGTTTTAGCCTGAGCTCTAATTTTCTTCTTTCTTTATGTGTGTGGGTGTTTAGGTATTATCAAACTTATATCATGTTAATCTTGTACGAAGTGTTATAAGTGTATGGTAGTTTGCTTGAGGAAGTCAACTGCCGATGAAGGGTCAAATTTCAACTTGTTTGGTTTAACGTAAATAGGAAAGGAAAAAGCAAGTGCAATCTTTTGTCCCTTCTACTTTCTTAGTTAATGAATAATCTTCTTCTTTAGTGATACCTTAGGAAGTAGCATTTCCTTTTATTTGTATATTTATTTTTTTCTCACCTATAATTATAAAAATAAAAGTAAATAAATTTTTCTCTTCCTACTTCCATGTAAACCAAACACATATTAATCAAATTCTCAAGGACTTACCTCCCTGGAAGTGAAGTTACAATCAATATACCAAACGAGGCAATAGTTTGAACTTTAGATTGATTGTAAGTTTGTAAAACATATTGTAGGCTTGATTTTTTAATTTTAAGAATATGATTTTTCTTATCTAAGAAAAGTATTAAAACACAAACTTCATAATGTGCAAGTTGAATTGAACCACAACACTATAATGATGTGGTTTATGTTATTTTGATAATGGTTTGGTTTGAGATTTTTTCAAATCACAAGGATTTGGTTATGTGCAATTTAAAGCCAAAATCAAATCAAACCAAACCATGTACACTCTTAGTGGCGGAGATAGTTGGCGCTACAAGTGGCTTTGTTTTGGTGTGGTTGGTAGCTAGAGGCTAGGCAAGACAAGGATTGATGTGAGAGCATCTACCATAGGTCAATTCTTGATCCATTCATCAATTTGGAATTTTCTTGAGGAGGGTAACAAGAATACCATTCTCTTATTGGAGCTGATGGTTTGAAGCAATCCATAAAAATTCTTGAGGCCACATACTAAATTGGCACCTCAAATATGGCTCTTTTTTGTTTTGACTATTTTGCCTACATGGAGCCATGATTGATTTTGATTGTTTTTGTTATTTTTCAGTGGGTATGTTTTGATGCCTTGAGGGTGAAGATTGTTAGCCAGCTTGTAATAATATACATTAGATAACTTTTTATTGCTTTTCAAAGGTTCTAAACCTTATTAGGAAAGGCTAGATTTCCTCCTTGGCTGCCGTGAACATGATCAAGACATTTTTAGCTAATTTAGGGTATTATGTCCCATTTGTAAATTCCCTAGACAATTAGATGATTAGTCTTCCACTATTTTAGTTTAACCATCCTAATAGGATTGTAGCCAAATCATGTTCTATTCCTCTTCTGTAAAGGACTAAACAAGTCATTGAATGAGGCCAACTAATTTGATGCATAGTATTCCATCTTGGTCGAGAGCCTTCTTAAAACATTATCTTTTTTATTCTAATTTGCTTAAGCTTACTTGTCTATCATTTCTTCTTATTCCTTGAATCATACTCTATTTTGCTCTTTTGTTGGGATTAACTCAACCACATCAATCTAGCTTGAACCAATTCTGATCTCATATGCATTAGATTGGTATTAGAGCTTTTGTTGGTAATTGAGTTTGATTCATGATCTTTCTCTTAACCTTGTCTAAGCCAAACACGTACAATTTTTATTTTCTAACTACCTTATAACCAACACATCTTGTAGGAATTTCTTGAAAAATCAACTCTTATGGATGGACAAATACCAAAGGGTTTGAGCTTTGAAGAAGCTCAAAACTTGAGAAGGATAGGGTTATTGAAATCCTTAAAAATGACAATAACCGTTCTTTAAGCAATTTGGGGGTAAGTGGTGCACAAACTAGAAGAAAGAAACATCCACAATTCCCCTAGAAGAAGAAGTTGAGATTGAAGAAAATGTAAGTGAACGCAACTCATGTGCTAGTGAATCCTCATATAATCAACAAAGAAGAAGGCCTAGAAGACAAAACAATCAAAGAGATACCAAAACTGAGCTTCTTGAATTTGATCGAAGCTTGGGTGTCAAGGATTTTCTAGGGTGGGAGCTAAGCTCTTCTCACATGTTTGAAGCAAATGGGTATTTGGGTGACAAATTCTTTAAGGTAGTTATAGAACTTGAAGATTATGCTTCTTTATGGTGGGAAAGTTTGTGTCATCAATGAAGGAGGGAAGGCAAGATCAAGGTGAGTTGATGAGGGAAAGGTTCTTTCCACCATCTTACAAGCAAGAACTTTACATTTAAATGTCCACACTCAAATAAGAATCTATAGGGTTAGAGGAGTATACCAAGGAGTTCCAGCGGCTCATGATGAGGCTTGAACTAAAAGAAGTTCCCAAACACACTATGTCTTGATTCATTGGAGGTTTGAGACAAGATATTGCTAGGAAGGTTGAGCTTCAACCTTATTACACTCTGGATGTGGTTTTTAACCTTGCCATCAAGATTGGTACAAGGAAGCATATGAGGTGAGTTTCTAAATTGAACCCAAAGGGGCTGTTTATCCCTAGGGGTCTAACTCCACTTCCATGGTGACAAATTCTCCTAAACCTTTTGAAGTAAGAAGCAAGGGTAAAGACGTTGAAGGAGAAAGAAAGTCTAAAGGCGTAAGGTGTTTCAAATATCAATTGAAAAGGGGGATAAATCACCGCATTCAAGGCATAAGGCATTGTTAATTTGAATGTTCTAACAAATGAATGATAACTTGTGGCCATGGATGAAGCTATTCAAGAGGAGATGGAAGGTGCACAAGCCATGACTAGTGAAGGAGAAAAACTTGCTCCAAGGAATCAAGGGGAATCCTTGCTGATTAGAAGGGTTCTACATGAAAATGAGATATTACATGATGATACTCAAATAGAAATTATCTTTCAATCGAAGTGCACTATATTTGGAAAAGTTTTCTCATTGATAATTGATGGATTTGCACAAATGTGGCTTCAACAACACTTGTGGGCAAGCTTAGCCGTCCCATTACATTACACCCTAACAAACTCCAATGACTTAACAATGGAAGCATGATAGAGGTGTTAAACCAAGTACTTATCTTTTTTTCTTTTGGAAGAACTTATCATGATCACGTGCTATGGGAAGGTTCTAAACTTATTAGGAAGATTAGATGGTAGCTATTTTCCTCCTTGCGGTGAACATCAAGATGTTCCTGTCAACCTTGTAAAAAACCTAAAAACCAAACGTCTTGATCAAGTTAGAGATCATGTGTTAGCTTGATTTAGGGAATTATGTCCCGTTAAATATCCTAGATAACTAGAGATTAATCTTCAACTGTTTTAGTTCGATAATAATCATCATAGTTAGATTGTTACTAAATTATGTTCTAGTCCTTATGTATAAAGGACTAAACCAATTATTGAATGAGAACAACTAACTTTAATGCACAATCTCCCCTTTTCATCAAGAGCCTTCTTGTTAACTCAAGGTGTTTGAGTTGTTATCTTAAAATCTCATATTCTTTATCCTAAGTTGCTTAATTGTTAGTTGTTGACTCTGTGTATACAATTTAGGAGATGCCTACCTAATATTTCATTCATTATTGCTATCTTCCCTACCAAGCTCTATTTTCCTTTTTTGGTGGAATTAACCCAACCACATCCAATCTAGTTCAAACCAATTTGGATCTCACAGCCTTTGAGTATATTGGTTTGCAGGTTGGATGATGGTTATTTTAGAACAAAGGGATGGTGACAACTTCTCTAAGCTAATAAATGATGGTGGTGCTTTGAATGACACTAGAGATGATTTCTTTGCTGGTTGATTGTGAAAACAAACCATTGGCGGATGCTATGAGTGGTAGTAGAAGGTGTTGTGAGACTTTCTTGTGAGGTCAGTGATGAATATGGTGGTGCTAGTGGCTGAGGTAGATTGGGGTTAGGGTTTGATTGGACAATGGCTTTTTTCATTTATTTTTTATTTTATTTTATTTTATTTTAGATGGCCAATATTTGGCTATATGTTTGTGGGCCACTAGTTTGCAAAAAATGGCTAAACTGAGCCACAATAGAATGAGTTTGTCTTTGATACTAATGCATGCGGGAAACAAATTGGATGGATGTTGGTGGTTTTAGGGCTGTTACCATTGAATTAAAACAAGAGAAGGAGATGAGAAAAAGAAAAAAATATGATCAATCTGCACCTCCTATGATCATATACTTACAATCACTATCCAGGGTATTCAACTCTTGGAACAATGAAGGTAAGATTTTGAGAAACAAGTTCAATCAAACTCTTTGCTCAAGTTTGATGGTTCATCTCACCAAAAGGGAGGAAATATGGGCACGCAAATTTGATTTTTCATTCATGAATGATCCCAACACTTTCAGGAGTGTGTTTTCTTTCATTAAGTTACAATCTAACTAACTTAAAAGTTAAGATTAGACTAACATAGCTAGTTTAATTATAACCAAAAAATAAATCAGCCATTGACTTTTGTGGGTTGTCATATTCATCCAAATCAGTCCCCCATGCCCCCCTCTGATCTTGAGGTTCCTTGCAAGTTAAAGGGCAGTAAAAAAAACTAGCTAGGACATCATTTGACTTTGCAAAAGCAATACTAGGCCTAAGTAGCGGCTGTGAGGGCGGCAGATTTAAGTATAGTAATGACTGAATAAAGCTTGATTGCTGAATCAAGTCACTGGTCTGATATTGACCCATGTTGCCTCTGCATACTCTACACCTGATGTGGGGGTGTTTTATAAGTAAATAAGCTAAGCTAAGACTAAAAAATCATTAAAAAGCAGACACAAAGGTTAAAGTAAAAAGCTAGAGTATTCTGCTGCAGAGCAGAAAGTACAATCATGATTTTAGAGTTCACTTTTCTTCTAAAATGAGAATAAATTTTACTTTCTTCCATAATCACTGCTGCGCTGTACTTGTTGTCGTACTGACTTCACCCCTATATTTCTGTACCCCAAATACTCTAATAGCTGAATAAAAAGTGCTGGCAGCTTGTGTTTGTTGCTGCAGAACCTGCAGTCAGTTAAGGCTACTGCTGCTGCTGCTCTTTGTGCTTTTTGGCTAAAAATGAGGCATTGTTTGAGTCATTTTTTAAGCCACCTAAGGTTGGCAAAAGGGGCGGCTTGATTGCAGCTTGCATGACTCTTTATGGCTTGATAAATCAGTCCGTTAATCTTGTCTAAGTAAGAAAAGTTTTGTGATCTACAAACTTAGGAAAAAAAAAATCAACATATTATCAAATGGTGGGGCTGACCTTGTGTCATGGTTCTTGGTGTGTGGTTAAGACAAACAATTCATTATATTTTTTTTAATAATAAATATTAAAATGAAGGTGGATGCTCCCTTATCAGATACCAAACCAATGCTAGGCTAGATAGACCCCAAAGGATTTAAACCAACCTCAAATACTAAACTTTATTAATCCAAAATACACCAAAAAATAAAAGCAAAAAATCACATATGTAAGCCAAAACATTACAAAAGATAAACTTAAATTTTAACAAATAAAAATCATATCTTAAAACAATAGCAGCAAATCTCCTAAAATGATAATTATTCCTAAAAATAAATTATAAATTTAAATAATTTGTAATACTCAAAACTATTGATCTCCTGATCCTTGGCCTACAAAAGGAACCATGTTTCTTTGGACTGTCTTTTCCTAATAGTTGTAACAAACCAGGATAACTATGGGCTGCATTATAATATGATAGAACAACATAATACAAAGTGATTAGGTAGTGCAATACTGTGAGGAAGGAAATATGTACAGTGAAATATACTAAGAACTGAGATGAAGTTGATGTACAGCTATTGACACAATGATCGATTTAACAATTGTAAAACTAGACGAATCAAATGAAAAATAGCAAATAGGCTCTCTCAAGCAAGTTGAAGAGAAGATATCAAGGGGAAAGGACTATGGGAGGGGAACTCTCAATTTCATCATGCCCTCAACATTCATCCTGCTACAACATGCAATGAGTTACAACATCTATTGGGTTTCACCATAGGTGAAACATGTTCTTGTGGTTGTCACCTTCTCAGGACATGAACCATCGACAATGTCACACAAGGAGCAATAAATATTCATGCCTAATCTTGAACATATGTCCATGTCAAATCAAACACCATTTTGTTATTGTCCACCAAACTTATCTATGTCAAGATCCATTTGGGCAGGTAGATGCCATTTGTGGCCAGCAAACAAAGTACGTAAGCAAATAGTAACACCAAAGAAGAAATATGCAATTCACATTAGCAATACTAAAACATTCAAAGTGTTACAAATCATCTCGATCCGCCCTACAACAATTGATTCAACTCATACTGAAATCCATGATACAAAAACAAAGCATGAAAATGGAGAAGAGAAAAAACAGAAATTTGGGGAGGGGGGATCAAGTACACTTGTTTCCAGCTCAATCTCTTCTTCCCTTCAATTAGGGTTTCTTCTCTGGTTTCGTCCTTCCTAATCTTCTTGATTTTCTCCTTGTATTTGACTTCAGGGATGTTTATATAAGACCAAGGAGGATGAAGGGTACATGTGGCAATGGTAGAGGGGTTGCATATGTTGGTATCGTTAGACGTCAGGGACGAAGAAAATCTTTAAGATATTGTTTAGGAGGTTGTGCATTGAGAGTGACAACTTTGAAATTCTACATGCTCCGGTCCCCCTTAGTAGCATGTCTTGGTACTTCAAGATCTTGCAACACAAAAAGTTAGATTTTCACCATAATGCAACACATATTTTGGGCACTTGGAGTGTGAGTTCCAAATCTCCTCATGCACACGTATTGTTATCCTATAGATAATTCTCACCTTACAAAAACTCATGTATAAATCATCTTCACAAGGGGCTCAAATTATACACTCTTGATAGTGTTATCAAGGGCCCTATAGTTAGATGGTAGTATTGGTTTATGCTAATGGTTGTGCTTTGTTCCTATTGTATGAATCCAAACTATTATATATATATATAAAATTTGCCACATTTTAGTTACATGATTTGTATGTTGTTACACCAAAAAATTTACTATTGAAAAATTTTGTTTAGTGGAAGTGCAATAACAATATAGTTGGGTGTTATCATCGTATTTGATATAAGTGTGGCGTACCATACCATCCTTACATTAAATATAAGGTAAAATATTTTACAATTAAAACATGATAAAACAAAGAATGAGATATATCCATAAACTTAAATAAGAGTTTGTTGGTTAAATATGAATACAATATCTAAAATACATCAAAAGGAATACTTTGGTACTAAGAGTCCCAAAAACTATTCGGACTAAAGGTATAAATCGGATAACATGACTTTACGTCCCAAACTCTAAGGATAATGTCACTCTTCCCAGGGAAAGCATCGTAAATAACAAAGTTATTTAAGGGTTTGAATAAGGGTACAATATAGTTATAACAAGGTTACACAATGTCATAAGGTCGCATGGAGGAATAAACATGCCTATAGATTTACATCTTATGATGCAAGATAATTGATTCCAGCAACCCATTATTTAATATAATCATAATCAGGTGAAATGGGCTAAAACACCACTTAGGGCAAAATGCTCATGAGTTACTATTATCGTCCAGTGGAATGGATACAATAACTACTAGGGTAACACACTCTTGACCACTATTCTTATATCGGTAGAACGGTTCGAAGAACCTTTTAGGGTAAAATGCTTCTGAATCATTATTATCGTCTAATGGAATAGATATAACATCTTGGCTTTGACTCACGTAATATTTCACTTTAAGTAATTAATGTCTGGTCTCAAGATCATCATGTAGACACACATAGATGTACTAGATACACAAATTAGACTTAACATAATTACTCTTAACACAAAATACAACCACATGAAGGTTGGGACATCCCCAAAGAAAAATGCTATATTTTCCTTAAGAAAACCCTAGTTTCACAAGGTGAGCATAAGTTCTCCCATGATACTCAGCCATCAAATTTAGTATACATTCCTAAAATATTACTGTTAACATTGTATCCAAAAATCAAGGTCTAACTCTAATGTCTTACGCATGAGATAACGACCTTGTCATTCCTTATTTTTTACGAAACCTGAATTTCACAAGTTAGGCATAAGTTTCCTCATAAGGCTCATATAGCCACCAAATTTTTTACATATTTCTAAATTATCATTATTAACAACATATCAGAATATGAAGGTCTAACTCCGATGTTTTACACTTGCGATAATTACCTCACGTCCCGAGTTACTATTCTCAATTTAAGCCATTTCGTCATATTATTTGGTTTATACCACCTATAATTACTCCAAGTATTCCATATGATACACTTAGCATATTTTAATCCAATTGACATGTTAAAATACCAAATATATTATTTATGGCCCATATTGGCCAAAATACCCTTATTCTTATAAATGCCTAAATGCCCATCTTTTCATAGAAATCCTACTAGTCACAACTTGATTGATTTTTCATTATTCAACACATATCCTCATAAAGTACTTAACCACAAATATATATTTACGAGTCAAATATCATAGCTCAATTTAGATAATGTTTCATGCCAGTTGCTACAAAACAAGCTTAATTAAATGATACTCATAATTGCATGCTTTCACGTTTTATTGATTTTTCCACAATACAACATAGCATAGCACACACATTATCACCATGACATAATTCATACATTGATACCAAACATGAGATTTCATACAAAATTTTACATTGCATATAAAACCCCAGTCATGACATGTATTACTTAAAAAGTCTCCTGTCTCTAAGCACATATAACCCTAACATTCCTCTTATGAAATCACTAGAAAATCACCTAAGAATAAAAAATAATACATCAGTAGAAATTAGAAAAAATATCCTAGGAAAGGTAGATTAAAGAAGGATGGAAAATGGAGAAAAACCAAAGCAAATGGATTTTGGCATGAAGGGATCTACTTGCATGGATTTTGTGGTGCAACCAAGGAGGGAGTTGAGTGAGAGACTCATGTAGCAAGCCCCTAGCTGTGTGAGGTCCTCATGTTGATGGACGGGGCAGTGTGAAGGCCTCACATTGCTGGGGTGTGTGCGACATGAGGTTATGGTGTATTTGGGGTGGTTGTTGCGTGAAGAAGTGACGTAAGGGGGTGATGGCTGTGTGAGTTTGAGGGTATAAATGAGGGTGGTGTGTGTGGGAATGTCACACAACTAATATGTGTTTGTGGAGGAGGAAGGTGGGATGAAGGATGGACGCAACTAAGCGGTGTTGAGCGTGAAGGATGGATGCAGCTAAGGGTGTTTGCATAGGTTTGTCACATATCAAGTCTTGACCAACGTATGAAAACTTGCTGCACGATAAAGATAGAGCTTCAACTGGGGTGATGCGGAATGAAGCTCAAAATGGAGAAGGGGCGTTGAGGAGAGTTTGTGTAAGTTGTGAATTGAAGTAAGAAATGGAGAGGAGTATTTAAAGGAGGAATAGGGGTGGGGATGCAAAATGAGAAATGATCGAAGATGCAGGTGTCTTTGGCATGTGTTTTTCTCCATGCGGCACAAGCTGGGAAGGAAAAGGGATTTGGTGTGTTGGGCTACTGCTGGCTGGGTTGCAGGGGTAGGCGCAAGTGTAGGGGGCAGCTGTCGGGAAGGGAAAATCATGCGTGAGGAGGTGGCATGGCTTGAAGAGGAAGGAGGAGAAGGCAGATTGGGACAGGAGGAAGAGGAAAAGGAAAAATAAGAGGAAGAAAAGGGGAAAAAGAAGAAGGAAGAAGGAAAAAGAAAAGGAATTTAGGGTTAGGATTATAATTAGGTTTAAATTTAAGATTAAGGAATTAGAAAAAAGTTGATATATCAATCATTCGATGCTAAGGTTAGGTTAAAATATTAATTATCCAATGTTAGGATTAAGTTAAAATTTAGGGTATTACACGTGCTTATTACTAGGTGCATTATGCACTAGGTGATGTGGTGATGCTGCGTAAAGAAGAAAAAAGGGGACTAATAAGATATGCAGAATATTCTACATTGCTGAGTGTGTAAAAATCTGACAACAAAAACAAATAAGTAAAAATGACTCTGTCTCGTTTGATTAGGTGTCTTTTTCTTGCATTCAAATCCCACTAGAGTTGCGCATTTTATAGGTTTCCCCCCCTTAATCATTAAGGATAATCACCAGCTTGAACGAGAATAGTCATCACCTTAAGGAGAAATAATCGCCAATTCTGTAAGTTAAATAAGGCATGGAGAAATAATTAAGTTTTAGTTAATGATTTGTGAGTTCCAAATGATAGTCTCTTTGGTTAATTAAGTTTTTGGTGATTATTTGGGTTTTAGTTATTCAAGTAATGAGTTTTCTTCTTTAGGTTAGTGATTATTTGATTTTTAGGGATGATGATTTATGTGTCAAGTGATGATTTTTCTTCTTTGGGTTAGTGATTATTTTATGACTTAGATCGGTTCATGATTGTGTGTTTTAAGTTGCCAATTTTTCTTTTGAGTTCTATTGTAGTGTATATTAATAATTTTTCATTTTTGGTGATTATTTGTGTTTGGGATGGTGATTAGGCAAACAATGACACTTTAGTACAACTGTAATAGGATTTGAACTCAAAAATTTTAGCCTAATGGAGGCATGCCTCATCTAGTGAGGCACATAGTTGTTTTTGCTTATTTTATTTTCATTGCCGTGTTATAACATATTTCGCTAATGTCGGGTTTTCAACAAATTTGGGCCGCCACCACCATATAAGATGCACTTGGGGGCATATGGTATAATGATTGATTTGCATGAGTAGATCTATTTTCCCATGTAGCTAGGGCTGTAAACGAGCCGAGCCGAGCCGAATACCTCCAGGTTTGGGTTCGGCTCATTTAACTAAACGAGCCTAAAATGCTGTTTGGGCTCGGCTCGTTTAACTAAACGAACGAGCCGAACCGAGCTTTTAACGAGCCGAACCGAGCCGAGCTCACGAGCCAAAGCCAAAAAATGAACCGAGCCGAGCTTTTCCTTGTTTGAGCTCGGCTCGTTTAATAAACGAGCCGAGCCCGAGCCTCATTTTGAGGCTCGTTTAATTAAACGAACGAGCCGAACCGAGCTTTTAACGAGCCGAGCCGAGCCGAATCCTGAACTGGCTCAGCTCATTTACAGCCCTACATGTAGCTACTAACTGGGAGTGCAACTTACTAAGACTGTTTGACTTGTTTATCATGGCCGTATAATCTTTGTAGCATGTGATACTATTAGAGAATACAAAGGACCATTGTATTGCTGACTGTGCATGCACCTCACTCACTAAGCACCTTAATAACATAAGTCATGGATGCATTAGGACTCATTAACACTTAACAAAAAAGATACTTGTACATAATAAATAGGAACATGTTAACAATCCTCCATTGAGGATCTTGCCATTGGGCTTAGCTGATTTCAGACCGATGTCATTACTGTTGCCGTTGCCTTCCTAATTTTGTGAGTACTTGGCGGTTAGAAGTAGTGGAGAAGGGAATATGTACAGCGAATAAATTGATAAATAACTATCTTATCTAGCTATTATTTTGTTAATAGTTAGTAGAAAATAAATAATTAGCGATTATTATTATCATCTTTTGGACATCAGCTAGATTAGGGTTGTGCTAGTTGGATAATTCCTTTTTTCTTAGGATTAGATTATAATCTTTCTTTTTGCTAAATAATTGTCTCTAGTTCTAAAAAGGATAACTATCTCTAGCTAAGTGATTGAGTTTTGATGTAACCTTAGATTTGTTGAAGCCCTATAATTAGAGGCCTTTCATTAAGTTAATATGAACATAATAAATATGAGGAATCATATCTGTAAAAGTCTCTATTGTCACGGGCTTGGGCTTGGGATTCAGGTCTTTCCACTAGCCTTGTATTATCTATTAACTAATAACTCATGACAATTGAAGTATTAAGTTGAACATACAAGGGAGATTAATGGATGAGGAAAGAGGTAGTTCTCTAGGAAAAGGAAAAGATTGTGAGAGAATAAGAGAATGGGGAAGAGTTAGGGTATTAACTCTTGTCAATTCTTCCAGCTTGAATCTTTTATTGAACAAACGCTCCCTTTATATATAGGGAATTACATGTCTTGGATAACGTGTACCCCAAGGACTTACTTTGTAGAGCTATGCTTGGATCCCAAGTGCTAGCTTAGCTTGAGCCTCAAGGAGAGACTTTATTACGTGTCAGATAAGCCCTTAACCATCTGATAGGCCTGTGGTTAAATATACCTATGTTAGATGTAAGGATCGGTGAAGGATCTGGCTAGGAAGGGGTATTTTTTACTTCCTGCCTTTATTTCTTATTTTCTCTTGTTAGAGTGGGGTTAGGGAAGGGGGGTTAGAGAGTGTTATTTGATATTACCTTCTGTTATTTGGCTTTTTCTTGGAGTGGTATCTTTTCTGTTAGTAACAGGGGCTTGGGTAGTAGATAAATAGAGTAAGGGCCTGACGAGAGGGAGGTGTGGATAATGGGATTCTGTTAAGAGGGAAGCACCAGGGCCTTGAATGCTTGGATGTATCTTTTACACACCAATGTAACCCTTGTAATGGCCCAAATTATTTTTCCATTGGATTGAATATGTTCTGTGAGAACTACAAGCACCACTGCAGGTTCTATCAAGGTGGTATTAGAGCACTTATGAACTAGGCAGATGGTGCATAAGAAGGTGGAGGAATTAGAAGCAAAAATTGAGGAACGACAGGGTCTCATTCAAGAAGATTGGCAAAAGGAAATGGATGCTGTTAAGGAAGGAGTTTGAAGGGTAAAAATATCCAAGTGAAATGGACTTTACAGAAGGGGGGAAACATTCTAGAAAGGAAGGAAAAAAAAAGGAAAAGCGTTCTTCTTTTTGATGTGTAAAGATGATGCCTTGAATCCACCGTACAATCTTCAGGATCTTTTGTTCACCTTGTGTATATATGTAGCTGGTTTGCACGATTTTTGCAATGAAAATAACTTTGGAAAAACCTCACCGTGATGATAATTCCAAAGGATCGTAATAGGTAACACACAAAGTACTACCCACTAGTAAAACCTCAACCTCACTTAGATGATTGAGTAGCACTCACAAAGAGAAAACCAAACTTGGTTAATTTCGAAATTTTATTCAGCATATGATTGATGTGTGTTATGGCCGATCATGATTCAGGAGGCCTTTATATAGGACTCATTACAAGTTGCTACAACTATTTCCTAACTAACAACTAATCCAGCTGTTGGTAGCAACCTACTAGCCGTTGGGTATAATTTGTTACCAACTAATTTGAATTAGTTGCAACTAATTGAATGGCTAGATAGTTATGTAACTAATTAGAATTAGTTGTACTAACCTTAACTGACCAATATGCCTTGGATAATCAACATATGACAATTTTACAAGATAAAACAAACAAATTGTACATGAAATAACAAAACTAACATAAACCCTAATTTACATAAGGTGATAACTAGGTCTTGAGATGTATCTTTGTCTTCCACACCCATAATTGCTTGTCTTGTCTTGCCTTGATTTGTAACTCTTCAATCCTCATGTTAGTTCATGTTCTTGCCCTTCTTGCAAATATATTACAATCCTGCAAGAATTACTCAAGAAAATATCATAACTCATTAGGGTTTTGAGGAAGTCTTTCAAGAATTTCTAGAATCTTCAAGATTGTAAGAATTACAATCCAAGAAAGAGAATATTGAGGTTTTCTTAGACGCTCCTGTATCCCTTTTATTCTTTAGTAGCTGTTTCAGTTATTTAGAATGGTTTCAAGACGTAGGATTTCAACCATTCCACAATTAAGTTGAAGTTTCATGGTGGAATGTTAACTATTTCCATGATATTGGGGACTAATGATATTCAAAAGCTCACAGTTCCTGGTCAGAATATGGCCAAGCAAACATAATTCGAGCACTGGTTATGCCAGCTACAGTTTTATAGTGTACCCAATTTGAGGTTGTAATTGTAGTCCTACTTATGTATTAAACTATTGGAAGGACCAAGTCTATGTGGTATGCCTCATATTATCCTACATTGTTTGCATTTGATTCCTTTTTGAACTGTCCCAAATGTTTACATGGTTTCTCTCTGTAGGACATTAAGAGTGTATTTGTGTAACCATATTATTCGTTAATTTCTGATAATGTGATGCCTTGTGTTTTACAATTTTTTAAAACCATATTATGGTTTCAATACTGGACATTCACCCCTCTCTAATTAAATCACCTTTATGTATTAAGGCGTGGATGGATCAAAGTTCAATGACACGGAAATAATGAAGAAAATACACTATATAATAAATAAGATACATTTACATAATAAGTAGGATGCAGACAGAAAAGAGGTATATGATCATAGTAAATAGGATGGATCTCATCTTACAATATACCTAACAGCCTAGTCAACTACTAATTTATGAACTATACTAATTAAATTCAACATATTGACCATTATAATTTGAGTCAAATTGCTACTTCTATTGTTCAGTCACCACTGTGGGTTGATTTAAGCAAATATATAAGCACTATTGATTGTTAAATAAAGATGATATACCCGTCTTGTTTGTTTTGGACTTGCAAGGTGTAGTCATCTTGATTGTTTGTTCATCATCATCATCATCATCATCATCAGACATCACTGTTGTTGATGCTGCAACAATATCAACAGTGATGATAGTGATCTTTATATGTATTTATCATTGAATTAGAGTATTGGGATATAAGACGATTGACATGATTTATTGCGAGTTGGGACTTTTGACTGGGTTAGTAGTGTTTTGACTGTCTAGCAGTACTTGTTGGAGATAAGGAGAGAGATTCATGCTAAGATGAAGAAAAAGATCTTATTGCGTTTAGATATGCGTGTGCATGTGTGTGTGTGTGTATTTTTTTCCTCTTTGATTTTAAGATTTTTGGGCAGTCCACGAACAATGTTCTGCCCATGAAAAGAAGTGTTGCAAAACAATTTGATAAGGTGACATTTGCCTAAAATATGTTTCTCTTTCCAGTAAGTGTTGCCTATTGTGTTGTTTTGCTTATTTCAGACGCATTTATTAACTTGTTAAATTTCTGTGGTATGGATATCTATTTTTT
This sequence comes from Tamarix chinensis, assembly GCA_030549775.1. Classification (NCBI taxonomy): domain Eukaryota; kingdom Viridiplantae; phylum Streptophyta; class Magnoliopsida; order Caryophyllales; family Tamaricaceae; genus Tamarix; species Tamarix chinensis. The sequence continues at coordinate 63,848,681 of CM060179.1, read as the reverse complement.
TTGGATAACAAATAGTTGTAAATCGTGTTAATGAAGTGTCGTTTGAGTCTTAGCAAAGTAATGAAGTAATAATTTTCAAATAATCTGGCTATAATACATTGTTATTATTATCATTGTATCAGAAGCAGTGGATATTAATCTTGTGACTGGTGGCAGGTATGATCGTGCCAGGGGTGTTGAAATCGGAAATAAGGACGTGAAACTTGATTACTTGGAGGAAGCATTCACTACATCAAACTGGATTGTTAGAATTTACAAAGTTAAACCACCAAATAATAGGTGGTAAGTGTGGAGTTAGCCGATATCATTTCTTTTGTGCGGAATAGCTAATAGAAGTGGCACAAAAATTGATAACTTAGTCTTTAGGTAATTTTATTTTATTAGTACTGTTGCTGGTGTGAGCCAGGGTTAGGTGGAGCCATTATCTGTCTGGTATAAACAGGTTTTGTATTTTTGGTTGTCCGTTCTTTTGATAAGTTGGATGATATGGTCATCTGTTACTATTGAATATTACTGTCATCATTAAGCAGTCTATTATATAGTGGTAGTGATATCATATCATGCATAATCTGAACGGAAGCTAAAAAGAAAGTATGATTGATGTAGTATAAATATAGATGGGCCCATGGATGTTAGGTGAACGACGATGGTGAATAAAAAGTCGGTTTTGCAAGTTGCAAATTCAATGTGGTAAATAAGGAGACTAATGCTAGAACGAGAATTAGTAGATACTCGTACTCTAGGGTCACTGGCTGCTATGTTGAAGTACCAAAAAGGAGGGAATGAGGTGAAAGGTTGATGAGAAATGGGTATCTGCAAAGTTTAATCAAGTGGGGCATTTGAGTAGGGATGGCAATATGACAGTTTTTTATTTGAAATTCTATGGGTTTTATCCGTTAGATATGTAAATGAATATGGATAAAAGGATATAGAGGAATGAGAGAAATATCTATCGGGTTTGGGTATGCATATGGGTAAGAGATTTTTAAATTTGTACCCGTACCTTTATTTGTTACCCAGTATACAAATATATTTTTATCCTTATTTATATAATCTTAAGTATATTTTCTTAGTTTAAATGTGAAGATATAATTAAATTTTAATAATTTAACTATATAATTCTAATATTAAATGAAATTTACTTTAAACTTAATAAGTTTTATTCGAAATCTGATAGATATGTAAACGGATTTAGTTACGGATATGGGTGTAGTCGGATTTGAGTAATGGATAGGGAATACTTGATTCGTACTCGATCCAATGCGATCCTTATGTCGGAGAAAATTATTGATAGATGGCGGGAAAGGATGGATAGTCAACCACGGTGAAAGGTTGAGGGTGTTGTAAGTATGGTGGATGTTAGAGAGTTTGTACGTGCTAACTAGGTAGGCCCCTATCAATACTAAAGACTATTTTTATCAACTTATTTTCAGGACTTTAGCAGCATTTCGATGATGATGATGATAATAATAATAATAATAATAATAATAATAATAATAATAATAATAATAATAATAATAATAATAATAATAAGTTGAAAATATAAGTTTTTGTTGCTGCTGTCCAACCACCTATCTTTGTGATTGTTTTGATAAATCTCCTACTATGTTGAGGGATCTTTTCCTAAAATATCTTAGTAGTTCTAAATCTTTCTCTGTTTCTGAATCTTCACTTACATCTCTAACACTTTTTTGTTTCTCTTTTACCTAATTCTTCTTTAACGATCTTGTTGGCTATGAATCTCTCAACCTCTTTGCCTCTTTCTCGCTCTTCCTCACTTGTTAATATGGTTGACTCTTCCTCACTCGATTCAAACATTCTCCTTCCTAGAAATATAATCGACGCTTAACTCGAGTATTTTCTTAGGAAATACTACATTCCATTTTTTCTTACTCTACTTGCACCAACTCCATTGGGCAAGTTAATAGTCTTTTGAACAGATGCATATCTTTACGCTGACAACCTTTTTTCCCTACATCCTTTCACGAAGGAATCCCTCTAAGCATGTTGGCTTAGCCCGACACAGTTTTGTTCCCAATTCTTAGATAATGGTAACATGATTCTTGTATGAGTATCATTTGTTGGAGGTTGCGCCAACAATATACTTCTTTAGACATTTTCTTTAAATTCTTGAGTCATCCCTCGACTCTGGGCTTCTACTCCATTCAGAAAAGAGGAGAAAACAAATTTATTAAGGAGCTCTAGTCCTTTATGAAGAATTGGAAGTCATAATACTTCTTAATCCTAGGTGACTCCGAGTAGAATTTACCAAAATGGGGTTAGCTTAACCGTGAGGTTGAGAGTCTCTAGTATTTACTTCAGATTTAGAAGTTTACGTGGGTAAATTTGATAATTTTGCATGAGAAGATTACATTGTTAATAATAATGAAATCATAAATGATCCTATTAACCTTCGGAAGAGGTTTGCTCTCTAACATTAGTAAGCATAATATTTTCCTTTCAACAATTGAATTCCTCTGGTGTTTTATCCTACTCGTTGTCTCATGAAATTATGCCTTTTAATGTTTCTGAAGTTTAGGAAAGGGCGAAAAAAAAACTCATTATATGTTCTCCCCTACTAGATCATTTAATATCGAGGGGACCAAACAAAGAGTAAGTCCTCTCGTGATACCTTATAAATCATGTTAATTAATGGTCACCTTTGAAAATTCTTTTTCCTTCATTGTGTGTTCAAGAGAGTAAGGGGGTGCCGGGCTTGTTCTTGATAAGCCAAAGAAGAAATTGTTGGTTCGTCAACTATCTTCAAATAATCCGCTCCATGTCCATCATGTCGACCTATTTGATTATCTTATGGAGTTGCTTAACTCTTTCTTGAGAGAACCTCTACTACCCTCTATTCCAGCTCCTATTAAGGAGACAATTGTGCTTGATGAAGGAGACAACAATGAAGGAGAGGTAACAAGATAGGTTAGGATTCTCATGGAGGTCAACATTATTTCCCCCGTCATGTAGAGGCAAGTACAAGTGCTAAACCGTCGGACGCTAACTGTCTTGCTTCTATTGCTGATATGCTAAAGGATCTTGACATAGGTATTCCTAGTTTATATACTTTCCCTCTAAGGAAAGATTTTCTTAAAAGTAACACTAAGGTCGTATTGGAGGATGATGAAACTACTTTGTTCATGCCTGAAGACTACTCCTTCAGGTATCATCCATATGACAATATAGGTCTCGAGTGGACCGAGGCCATAATGTTACATGAGGATAAAAAGACTATCCAAGATCTAAGGACAACCACCCTACTGAGGGTTAAAATGAATTTAACTTTTTAGGTGCATACTAGATCCTAACTTCACATATATGCAACCACGTTAATGGTTCACCTTTATTAAACTTATATTTGTTATATGCAATGACTATTGATGAGAAAATAAAATTTTAACCATTTCTCTTGAAGCGCTTTAAATTTCCAATAGGTAAAATATGAATATAAATATCCTCAGAGTGCTCATTATACCCTAATAACTAAGAAGGAATCCCTTCAAGCTAGAGCCTCCAAATTAGAGATCGAGAAGAGCCGACTAAAGTCTTCTGCCCTTGATTTAGATTTTCTCCAAGCTCAAGTTGCTAGTTTGGAAGATCATTTGGAAAGGAAAAATCAAGCTTCAAAGGTTGAGATGGAGCTTTTAAATGAAAAGAATACTCTTATGGAAAATGATCTTCACAAAGAGAGAAGCATAACCAATAAATTGATTGTTGAGAAGAAAAAGTGGGTTGTAAATTCCAGGAAGGTCTACCAATACTCCGAAGGACTTAGGGCTATCCAACAAGAGGATAAAATTCCCAATATTGAGGGAGATAAGTAAAAAGCAAACTTCTCAAACGTAGAGAAAAATTAGAGGAGTATCGTGATGAGGTCAAATAGCTACACAAAGAGATTGTTGAAAATGGCTAAGTAAATAATAAAGAAATAAAGAGCCTTTAAGAACAACTATCTTAGGCCAAATAAGTAGTTGAGGAGCAACAAAAGGTCATTGATTTTTGTATAGATAAAGCAATTGTCGACACTAAATTGATACATGTTAGTGAAGCTATTGATAAATATCTGGTAAGTGAAGAATTTGCCCGTGACGAGAGATAACTTCATTCTTAGTGGTATGAATATGGTGCCTCTACTGCATATGTCAAATTTAAAATCTTAGCCAAGTATGATCAACTAAGAAATCCCGGCAAGCATTCATATACCAACAAAAATTTAAAAGGCATTGTTGTTCTTGAAGGGTTTGAGGAGGTTGAGGACCACAATGAAGAGAAAAATGATTGTTAGGGAGTCCTCCCCCTTCCTTTAAATTTTTATCTGCATAATATGTGTGTATCCTCTTCATGTATAAAATTATCACTTCCCCTTTTTTTGTATATCTTTCTTCCTATATTTATTTTACTAATGCCAACAGAAAAATAACGTGCCATAATAAGAAGACTAAAGCCAAAATATTAGAATATCTTACCATAAGAATTGGCCAAATTATCATTTGTCTTTCAATTCACTTGGTATGGTCATCTTCAATTCTAGCCTCATTGAAGGCTTATGTATTGAGATTTGGGTTTAGTGTAATTCACTAAGTGCGCATGCCTTCATTGCTTTATGTCCCCTGGGAGGGTTTATGTCTTGACCTTCAAGATTAATGAGTGAATGCTTTTGGGGTACTTTCATCTCACTAAGTATGCTCATCTTCAATGCTCAACAGCCTCGATGAGGGATTATAGATAAAGATTAGTCGACAATCTCATTATGAGAGGGCTTATAGCTTTGACAACTATCTCTTTGCAAGAGGGTTTTCAATTTTTACTTTGCCAATGATATGCTTTTAGAGGGCTTATTAGGGATGTAAATGGGGTGGGTATACCCATATCTGTATTTGTACTCGATAAGAAAATCCATACCCGTACCCGAATCTGTATCTGCTAACCCATTTATATCTGTATCCGTTGTATATCCGTTACCCGATGGATTATTCGTTTACCCTTAATGGATATTATCCAATGGATAAATCCATTACCCGACGGATAAACTCATTTAGAGTTAAGCCAAATGGCAATTTTAACCTTAATTTTAATTATATTTATTTTAAAATTAAGGGTAAAAGGGTAATTATATATTAGGTAAACGGGTAAGGATATGGATACGGGTACGGGTATGGATATACCATACCCATATCCATACCTGAACCCGACATGTATTATTTTCCATCCTCCATATCCATATCCATATGTATATCCCTTTATCCATATCCGTTTAAGTATCCATCGGATAAAATCTATCAGGTTTCGGATAAAATCCTTCCCGTTTACATCCTTAGGGCTTATGTATTTGAACTGTATGCATACACTATTCAATGAAATCATTCACTATAGAAGACATTTTTATTACTAAATAAGTGAGGAACAAAAAAAATATTCCTTTATTAACATATGTTAAAGAAAAGGAAATCAACAAAGTACATGGATGTAAATGTAACAATGTTATCATTCAAACAAGTCTTGAACAATATTACAAATAATATTTTTTTAAGTGTTTCACATTCCAAGCATTGGAAAGTATCTTCCATCCTTATCATATAATATGAAGGTCGTCGGCCCAGCTTGCTCTTTTGTTTGATATGGACCTTCCCACTTAGCTGCAAGTTTGCCCCGATGGTCATTACTTTGGAACTCAACCTTCCTTATTACCTGATCTCCTTCTCTAAGATGCGTGGGCTTGACTCTCTTTGATGCGGGAGCAGAGTCACAGGACACATCACCAACTAAGATGGCTACGCTACTCTACGTAGATACATAAATATGGAGGAGTATGCATGGCTTCATGCAGCGTTTGTTAGCTAGCGTAACATTTATGCCTAAGTACTAGTTATTGTTATTTACTTTTAGTCAATTAGTAACTAAATATTAAATAGCTAGTCTTAAGGGAATCAATGCTTTTGGGAGGGAGTTATTGTTATTTACTTTTAGTCAACTAGTGACTAAATATTAACTAGCTAGTCTTAAGGGAATTAATGCTTTTGGGAGGGAGTTATACTTTTAGTCAATTAGTGACTAAATATTAACTAACTAGTCTTAAGGGAATTAATGGTTTTGGAAGGGAGTTACTGTTATTTACTTTTAGTCAATTAGTGACTAAATATTAACTAGCTAGTCTTAAGGGAATTAATGCTTTTGGGAGGGAATATGCTTGTAATCTTTTGAAAAGATGCTCGGTTCCTTGGCTATATAAACCATAGGAACCCGAGTAGAAAGACACAACTTGAATAAGAAGAACAACCTTAAGCATTGCTTAAACCTGAATTCTGTGTGGATTCATCTCGTAACAAGTCGAATCTGTGTGAACGATTTGTTTCGAATCATCTCGAAATAAAACCGAATCTGTGTGAACGGTTTTGTTCTCGAAACCTTAATCTTTATTTCTGTGTGGTTTAAAGATTAATTTACCCTTCTACCTCGTGTTCCATCATCATCCACCCCTTCGAATCCCCATCATCAACCTCCATAATCCATACTCATCAAATACTCCATATAAACTCCATCTAAATCTAAAACTCTAACCGTGCACGCATCAATTTGGTATCAAAGCTAAGGTTGTGGTTAGAGTGAACAAATTCTTCAAGACCAACCATGGCAAGTCAAGAAGAAGATTTGAGAGTTATTCTCAAAGCCTTGGTGGAAGATTTTAAGGATTTCAAGATCTGTATGGGAAGAATCGAAGCTTCCCAAGCACAAGGGTCACATGTGCAACAACCCTACCGAAGAGAGCCAATCGAAGTAGAGCATATGAGGAGAACATCGCATCGATTGGAAGGAGGAGACTACGGAAGGGCACATGAGTCCTCTAGGAGGACATATGACGACGTAGAGAAGGGGATTCGTTTCGACTTACCCGACTTTGAGGGTAATCTCGACCCGGAGTTGTTCCTTGAATGGTTGCAAAACGTGGAGTTGATCTTTGAGTATAAGGAGATCGATGATGAGAAGAGATGTCGTATAGCAATCTTGAAGTTGAAGAAATTTGCTAGAGTATGGTATGAAAATCTAAAACGAAGAAGAGAAAGAGAAGGAAAAATAAAAATCCGATCATGGGAAAAGTTGAAGAAGCATCTAAGGAAGAAGTTCATTCCGAGAGAATATGAGCAAGAGAACTTCATCAAGATGACCACTCTGAGGCAGCGCCTACTCAGAGTTGAAGAGTACATCCGAGAATTCAAAAGGCTAACACTTGTATGTGACGTGCAAGAACGAGAAGAGCAGCGATGTGCACGGTTCATAGGAGGTTTGAATATGAATCTCCGAGAGAAGGTAGAAGTGTACCCATATGAAGTTTTCGAAGATTTGGCTAAACTAGCCATCAAGTTCGAAAAACAGTTGAAGCGGGGCAAGGTTCCAAGTAAGTCCATCAGTGTTTCGTACGGGTCAAATTTGAAAGGAGGATCCAAGCCACCAATGGTGCAATCCACAAACACCGATGTGGTTAGAAGATTCACTTGGGAGGAAGAAGGCAAGGAGCAAGCGGAGGAGAAGGTCCACAGGCAATGCTTCAAGTGTCGAGGATATGGTCACTTAGCTTGGGATTGCTCAAACCAACAAGTGTTATCCCTGAAGGAAATCGCCAATATGGATACATGTGAGGAAAGTGAAGACCATGAGGAGAATGAAACCAAAGAACCGAAGGATGCCTTGGAAGAAGGAACCGTAGATTGTTATGTGCTGAGACGAGTTCTCCAAGTGCAAACCCGACCTCTACCTACTCAGCGGGAAAGACTTTGTAAGGCCAAGTGCCGAGTTGGAGATCGGGCATGTGAGATCATCATTGATAGCAGCTCATGCACCAACGTAGCTAGTGAGAAGATGGTCAAGCAGCTCGGATTGGAAATAACGAGTCACCCCAGGCCATACTCACTGCAATGGCTCAATCGTGACAAAGGCATATGGGTAACAAAACAATCTCTTATCTCATTCAAAGTTGGAAATTACGTAGATACTATTCGATGTGATGTCCTGCCTATGGATGCTTGTCATATTCTGTTGGGGAGACTGTGGCAGTATGATAGAAAGGTTACATATGATGGGGTCCTCAACGAACACATCGTATGTAAGGATCAGAAGAAGTACAAATTAAAACCAAACGAGGATGAGGAGAGTTTGGTTAGAGAGAAAGAAGAGAATTTGAGCTAGAAGAGTAAAGAAATTGAGGAGATTAAAAGGGAAGAAAAGGAAAGTGTGAATGAGGAAGAAAATCGAGTATGTAATGATGAAGACAATCATGTTATTACTACTATTGAAGCGAAAGGAGGGCAACCAAGTTTTTACATGCATCACGTTGATTATGTGGAGAATGATGTGCATTATTATCCCATGGTTTCCTTGTGTTTTTATGGAGCAAATGTGATCATGGAACCCTTGTATCATTCGAAAAAAATTGAAGAAAAAAACATGGTGAGTTCGAAGGTATATAATGTGCATGAAGACATATGTGATGTGAAGAAGCAAATGAACCATAATGCACCCCATGCATTCGGTTTATTTTCATTGATGTGCACTTATGAAGATCCAATGTCAAGGCTTAAGAGGCATTGGAGGATTTTCAAAGATAACTTTAGTGTGAAGGAGATATTCAAACAATACAAGGACCAGTATCACGTTGAAGAATATGTCCTTTGGTGTTTGTTATTCCTCATCAAAGTTGTGAATTTGAGGACAAATTCTAACCAACCTGGGGAGAATGATGCGGGAGCAGAGTCATAGGACACATCACCAACTAAGATGGCTACGCTACTCTACGTAGATACATAAATATGGAGGAGTATACATGGCTTCATGCAGCGTTTGTTAGCTAGCGTAACATTTATGTCTAAGTACTAGTTATTGTTATTTACTTTTAGTCAATTAGTAACTAAATATTAAATAGCGAGTCTTAAGGGAATCAATGCTTTTGGGAGGGAGTTATTGTTATTTACTTTTAGTCAACTAGTGACTAAATATTAACTAGCTAGTCTTAAGGGAATTAATGCTTTTGGGAGGGAGTTATACTTTTAGTCAATTAGTGACTAAATATTAACTAACTAGTCTTAAGGGAATTAATGGTTTTGGAAGGGAGTTCCTGTTATTTACTTTTAGTCAATTAGTGACTAAATATTAACTAGCTAGTCTTAAGGGAATTAATGCTTTTGGGAGGGAATATGCTTGTAATCTTTTGAAAAGATGCTCGGTTCCTTGGCTATATAAATCATAGGAACCCGAGTAGAAAGACACAACTTGAATAAGAAGAACAACCTTAAGCATTGCTTAAACCTGAATTCTGTGTGGATTCATCTCGTAACAAGTCGAATCTGTGTGAACGATTTGTTTCGAATCATCTCGAAATAAAACCGAATCTGTGTGAACGGTTTTGTTCTCGAAACCTTAATCTTTATTTCTGTGTGGTTTAAAGATTAATTTACCCTTCTACCTCGTGTTCCATCATCATCCACCCCTTCGAATCCCCATCATCAACCTCCATAATCCATACTCATCAAATACTCCATATAAACTCCATCTAAATCTAAAACTCTAACCGTGCACGCATCACTCTTATTATAGTATTTAGCTACTTGTTGTCGATAATTTACGAGTCATATTTGGACTATATCTCTTTGTTTCTTGAGAAAATTCTTTTCTATTTTCAAGGCTTCTTCATTGTCTTTAGGATCATATTAACTAATTGTATATGATCTAGTATCTTTCTCTGTTAGAACAACCACTTTAGCTATGAAAGATAAACTAAAAGGATTTTCATTAATTGGATTCTTTATTGTTGTCCTGATGGCCCATAATATTGATGGAAGCTCATCCATCGAATCTCGCTTAGCTTTGTTTAGTCGGCATCTCAACGCTCCTAATATTTATTTATTCTCACATTTGTCTTGACCGTTACACTAAATTGTTCCAAATGAGGAGTCCTCTCTATTGGACAAGCATTCTTGTGAAGAAAATAAATAAATAAATAAATGTAATTTATATGTGAATGAGCTACTAAAGTAAATCTATAGTCAATGCCCTAGTTTTTGCAAATTTGTCTATATTTATGTCTATTAAATTTTCGGTTATTATCCATAATAATTGGTTATGGCACTCCAAATCTGCAAAAATTTATAAGTTCTCTTTGTATAATATTTATCTTGTTAAGGCTTATTTTTTCCTTATCTTAATGGCATATTATATATTTCCAAAAAAACTTCGTCGTTCGCTTTTTAGTGTGTTGAGCTAGGGCCTTTGCTTCTACCCACATCGTGAAGTAATCAATAGCAACAATATCAAATCTTTTTTGGCTAATACTCGCACTCAATACGTTATCTTATCCATTAATAGGACTAAGCATCCAAAAATGTTGGCGCCCCACATAGTAAATGACCACATCCTTTTAATCAGTTGGAGCTTTGAAGTGGGAATATTTGGTATCAGGGCAAAATTTTCACATGCTTGAAATTATTGTACGATTGCCTTAGAATCTTGATATATAGTCTTCTAGTAATAACCTTGGCATAAAGCTTTAGCAGAGAAGGACTTGGCATCTTAATGCAAGCCATATATATACCAACATGGACTTCCTCAAATATCTCATGCCCCCTTGCTTGAGGTAAGCATTTAAGCACCGCTATGGTCTGTGAACGCCTTTATAACTCTTTGTCAGCCACAAAATATTTCTTAGTCCTCCTTATCAACTCTAACACTTTATTTTTATGTGCTGGTGTAATTCCCTTTTCTAGTTAATCTATCATCTCTTTTATCCATTGGTCTGACACTGCCATTTTTGTAATCTCAATTGTTCTTTTTGGTCTATACTTGTATTCATCGACCTTATTGTCATGTATTCTATTTTGATTGTCTTGATTAATGAATAACCATTGGGTTAGTCACCCATGGTATTTGAGCAATCTCAATAGAGGAAAAGTGTTTCATTGTTTCAATCAGCTTCCCTAAGTACTTTTCCATGCTAGGCTCTCTAACCTCATTTCATTATTTGTATGGTCCGATGACTAATGCTGAGTTACTATAGAGCTTAATCTTTTCTACCCTTAAGCCATGTGCTATTCAGAGTCCAACTAAAGCAACTTTGTACTCTGCTTCATTATTAGTGGCAATGAAACCAAATCACTGTGCGTATTTGACAACTATGCCATTAGAATCAATCAAGACCACAACAACCCCAATGCCCAGATTGTTGGATGCTCCATCAACATATAACGTCCATTCCTCGTGCTTCCCTAGCATTAATGAAGGGTGGGGGTTGGCCTTAAAGGAACATTCAACAATAAAATCAGCTATAGCTTGCCCTTTAATTGTAGGTGTAGGTCTGTACTGGATATCATATTTTCTCAACTCAATAACCCACCATCATTCTTCTTCAATTCTCTGGTTTATGCAGAATGGTCCTAAGAGTAATGTTAGTTCAAACTACAATAGAAAGATTATCAAAATAAGGCTTCAACTTGTTAGAGACAATTAGCGGGGAATAAGCCATTTTTTCCAAGTTGGAGTATTGACATTCAACATTATTAAGCACGTTAATAGTGTAATAGATAGATAGCTATGTTTTAGTCTCAGCATTTTCCCTAATAAGAATATAAGTGACATTTGAAGTTGACACTACAAGGTTTGAGAATATCTATTTTCCTTTCGCTAGGGGGGTTAGGGTTGGTAATTTAAACAAATAGGCATTTAGTTCATCAAACACTTTCTGGCAGTCATATATCCATTGGAAATTATTTTTTGCTCATAAAATCTTTTAAAAAGGGAAAACTCTTAGCATCTCTTCTAGACAAGAACCTATGTAATATAACTAGTTTTCCTATTAGCTGCTGAATGTCTCTTTTTCTTGCCGGAGGCTACATAATTAGGAAGGAGACACACTTTTTTAGATTTATGTTAATGCCCCTATTAGACATTATGAACCCTTAGAATTTGTTGGTGCTGGCTCTAAACACACACTTAGTGTGATTTAGTTTCATTCCATATTTTCTCTAAGTATGAACACAAATTGGAGTTTCTATGTGTGGGTTTCCTTCTTCATACTTTTTATAATCATGTCATCCACATAAGCTTCTATATGCTTTTGGAAATCAATCTTTGAAAAGTTACCCCGTCATTCTTCAATCCAAACGATATCACCCTATAACAATAAAGCCTGCCATTCGCGATAAAGGTGGTTTTCTCTTGGTTGGTGTTGGTGAGTTTGATTTGATAATACCTAGAGGAAGCATCTATAAAGCTTAGCCTTTCCTGCTCGGCCGTTGAGTCGATCAATCTATCACTCTGAGGATGTGGGTAACCATCCTTAGGATATGCTCTATTTAAGTAAGTGAAGTCGAAACACATTTTTCATTTCCCATTAGACTTTTTCACCATGATTGGGTTGACTATGGCATATTTCACATCCCGAATATAGCTTGAAGAGAGCAAATTTTCAACCTCCTCTCTAATTACCTTATGTTTTTCTAGTCTGAAAACCCTCTTCTTTTGTTTCATTGGTTTAAATCATTCTTTTATGTCTAAATGATGCTCAATGGTTTTATGGGGAACTCCCTCCAAGTATGACACTTTCCAAGAAAATACATACTTCTTGTTTGTGAGGAAAGACAATAACACCTCCTTATTGGCTTCATTAATGTCTTTGTCTATCATCACTTTATGATCTGCATTCCATAGCTATATTTCTTCTGCCTTTGTAGTAGCATGTATACCTTCCCTAAGGACATACATGTCTTATAATACCAAGCTTTCCCAAATTTTCTTAGCATTTGACATTCTAGAGGTGCCCATTACTTCAATAGCATAACACTAACGTGCCATCCTCTGATCGCCCTACACCTTTCCACATCATCCATTGACTAGGAATCTCATTAACAGCCTAGTATAAAAATGTTAGCCCAAAGTTTGTTAAGGGTTAGTCGTCCTAATATCATATCATAAGCCGATGCTCAAGCAACTACCAAAAAATCCACTTGTATACTCTTGATTGCTCCTAGTTGGCCAATCGTTACAGTGAGATCCACCACTCTGTTGGATTATATGATGTTGCCTATGAATCTCACCAAGGGTGTAGTTTTATTTATCAAGCATTTCTCATGCAACTCTAGTTGCCTATAAGCTTCTTTGAATATGACATCCATTGAACCACCTGTATCCACGAGAACCCTTTTCATTATGCAATTAGCAATTTGCACTTCAATTACTAAGGGATTGTTGTGATATTTAGCCATACTTGGCTCCTCATCCTTTGCTTTTAGGGCTGCATTGATTTCTCTAGCTAAGGAATCTCATCCTGCAATAGTATGTATGATTTTCTTGGGCTCCCTGACTTGAGATGGAAGGGGTAACTAATGAGTTGTCCCCATCTCTTATATTGCCATGTGCGTCTATGCATGGTGTTTCAAATGACCTTTGTGGACTAATTCTTCAACTATGTCCTTAATGTTCTACATTCATCAATGGAATTCCCATACTCTTCGTGATATGCACATCATTTATTAAGGTTTCCATGCTTCATGTCAACATGTGTGGGAAATGACATCGGAAATGTTTGATGACCATTTTCAATGTTGTATTTGTATTCTTGGTTGGCCACTAGAGGTGTATATTTATCAAATCTCCCTATAGGGGGTTGTCGTGTAGTTGCTTGCGCTGTCGGCCTTATGCTTGCACGTCTCTCCTCTTACATATATACATATCCTTCTCTAACCTGCATGTAACATCGCAAAATTTTAAACTAGAATCTTTTTTTGAAGACAATGTGTAAGCATTATTAAAAATAAAATAGAATTTAGGGATGCTACTGCCACACCGGTTATAAGAGAGGTGTGATCATTATCTAAACCATACTCGATGCAAGCCAAAGCAGAATAATGAAAAGAGAATGCATGCTCCAATAATATAACAATAATAATGATAAGGATAAAAGTATCATAGATAAAAGAGAGAGTTAAAAAAATTCAAATACAATAACCAAAACCAAGAGTTTAAATTACCGAAGAGAACAAAAACATCCAAACACAGTGGGTAAACACACATATAGTTGGTTAGCCTAAATCTTAACTAATAAAAATATAACTCTTAATCCCCCCAAAATGGCCAGCTACTAGCTCATCTCATCATCCTTAATGTACTCTAGATGAGAGTCATAATCCTTTAAATTGTCATCTACTCATCATGATAGAAGTTTGATCATCACGATGATCATACAAAAGTAGTATGAGTATGATGAAGTATTGATAAAACAAACTACCTAAAACACAATAAGGGATCATCTTGCATATAGCTCATATGATAACATGATATGTAATATGCTTATAAAAATAGCTCATAAAATCATGGAAAACATATATTTCATGCAAGGCCTTAGGGTTCATATATCTATACATGTAAGAATTTCCTTATAAAGCTATATAGAAGTAGAACACATAATGACAATATTCCATGATGGGACTAGCATAGGACTCCCTCTCCCGCCACCACATCACACTAGTGCCAAGGGTTTTTTCTTAGGGGTATTCCGCATCTACCACACTTGGTCTCCTAAGAGAGGGGGCATATACTAAATTTTTAGTCTGCCTCACCCGAATTACATTTACATGGAATCAAACCATTATCTATATCTAAGATTAGGGTGAATTTCAAACTACAACTCCCAGTCGCATCACTCTAGTGCCAAGGGGCTTTTCTTTGATCTTCAATATCCACCAAACTTTGTCTCTTAAGTGAGGGGGAATACGTTCAATTTTGGCTTTTTCTCACCCACTATATTAACACTAGTGCTAAGGGATTTTTTTTGGGACCTTTAACATCCACTACACTTGGTCTCCTAGGCTTGTGGGCACAAAATATAACCAAACCCTAAGTATGCATACTGGGAAGGCCTATAAGATTCCATTATTTGATTTCAAAGATTAATCTAATTGGGTATTTTAAGGATTGACACCAAATGCTAACCAAGGCATACATGCCACCAAAATAGGTGTTTAAAGGTGACACTAAACTCAACCATACAAGGCACCACAATATTAACATATTGATCTTTATTTAATTTTGATTAAGCATGGGTGAAATTATGATTTAAATTCTACAATTACATGGAAAAGTTAAAGTAGAAGTCCCAAAAGAAGGATAATCAAATAACAAATAAGCATGGTGAACTAAGGTGGACCAGTTGGCTGGTCTAGTTATACCATACTTGAGATACATGTACATCATAGAAATATACCAAGAACATCAAACCATAATAAACAAGACGAGACTTTATTCAAGCAAAAAAATGCTCCTAACTTGATGAATTTCTACCAAGATCTTGATTTCCTAATAGAATAAACGACTGTAAAAATTAAAAATCCTTTTCAAAACTCCATTAAAAATCCAAAATCAGAAGAAAGGTAGTATAAGCATATCTTGACCTTTCCTTCAGAACTGAAATCAAAGAGACAAAACTAATATCTTCAATCCTTTATTGAAACATTAACCCTTCATTACTTAAGAAAAAAAAAGTTAGGACTAAGGTAAGATCAAGAGAATAAAGAAGAGGCAAGGATTCAATCAAAGTATGTAAAATAAGAGTAAAACCTCTATTTTTTCCCATTAAAGAAGAAAAAGGGAGAAAAGTGAGGAATTTCCAACACTTCTAAGTTTTTTTACAAAGGAAAGGGAGATAATGAGCAAGTGCATATGGTAAGGAATGAAAATGAATTAGGTCGGAGTGTAAACAAGGGTTGGTTGACATCCTCAAGGGGTAGAGAGAGAAAAAGGTTGACTTGGTTGAGTATGTACAATCAAGTGTAAGAAAGATGTATAATGAGGGTGAGGGAGGTAGAGTGTGATTAGATGAATGAAAAAGGGTAGGTAAGTTAGGGAAGAGGGTGTAGGAATCCAAACAAGCAACCACAGTTGACAGAGGAGAGAGGAATGTAATGGAAAGTGAGAGAAGGTGAGAAATACCTCTAAAGTAATTTTGGGTAATTTTTAGCTAAATAAATTCATAAAATGATCCAAATAATGTGAAAATAATCTTAAGGCACCAATATATGTTTATTAGCACAAATAGATTCTAGGTAGAAGTTTTCATAAATATTGGAGAAAGATTTGAACCAAAGTTAGAAAATAGTTTGAAATCGTAGGATAACCGGTCAATCAATTTAGGTAAACTAGTCAACTAGTTTATTGGAAAATAAAAATGTTAGTTCTTGAGTATACTGGTCGATTTATTTAGGCAACCAATCAATTGGTACACTTGAAATTTACATTTTTATTATAATTTCTATAATAACCCATTCCAAAATCCTTTAAATTGTATTTAGAATTATGTTGATATAAAATAAATGAGTTTTGTTTTTGAAATGGGCTTGAAATTCTAATAAAAATGTGAATTTCATGTGTACCAGTCAATGGGCTTACATAACCGATCGACTGGTGCATTGGGGAAATTTATGTTCTTGTTCTCGACAAACCAGATGACTAGTTTGCCAAAACCAATCAACTGGTTTGCTTGCAATTTTAGATCTGTTTTTGATTTTGATTCAAATTTCTCTCTAATAGTTATGAAAACTTCTAATTTGAGTTTAATTATGCTAATAAGAATGTGTTAATGTTCTGGTGTTATTTTCATATTAATTAAACCATTACATGATTTAAATTAGCAAAGGTTTTCCAAAAATCCACTTTTGAAGGCAAGCCTCCTTTCTCCTTTTCCCTCACCTCTCCTTCTCTTTTCTTGTAGTTGGGGTAACGATTATTGACTTTGGGGACACTCTCCTGACTTGCCAACCCACTTGCATACCCATCTTTTATTGCACTCAACCCTTAACCACCCCATTAAGTCATCCTTCACTTCTTATCTTTCCCACACTCAACCTCACCTATTTCATCCCTCTTTTCCTTATGAATGTTGACCACCTTTCTCCTATACCTCTCATTTTGCCGATCTATCTTCATTCCACACTTGTGCTTTTACTCTCTTCTCCCTTCTTCTTGTAAAAGTCTCACTAAGTGTTGAACATCTTTCCATTTTTCCTCTCTTCTTCCTTCTCTTGAGAAAAACACAAATCCTCTTTGTTTTTCTCCTTTTAATTATATAGGAATTTTTTTTCTTTTTTTCTTCTTCCAATCTTAGTTTAATTCTCTCTTGCTTTCCTTAAGCAGGTAAAAATTAATGTTGAGAAAAGTTAGAGATTTTAGCTTCCCCTTAACACCCTATTTTTAGTCAAAAGGTGGTGTTTTGTGTTTGTCATATTCTTTTAATTTTTCCTAGTTTTTAATGAAGTTTTTGAAGAGGATTTTTAATGACTTTATTTTGATTCTCTTAAGAATTGAAGTTATGCTAGATAGGCCATCTAATAGGAGTTATGTGCTAGAAGAATTGCTTTAAGGTAAATCATTTTTATCCTTTAACATAATTAGGTTTGTGTGGTATATTGGGATTCCATATTTTAGTGTTTATATGAGTATGATCTTATTGTGTTCCATGGCATAAGCTTGTGGTATAATTCTTTCTAAGTGTTGTTGAGTTTCTAAATTTTAAGCATGAAATTGATTGTTGAGCATGATTTGGTTAAGTGTGTATATCACCATGTGTCCATATGATGCTATGTGTGAATCATGTATTTTTATGAGTTTTTTTTGACATAGAAACATGCTAGGATTAATATGGTAAAGTGTGTTATAATTTGGTGTGTGTTTCATAAGTTTGGGTTGTGTATTATCTAGAACATTCAATCAATTCCTTGAACCGGTTGACTGGTTTGCGAGCAGTCGAATGGTTTGGAGTTTTAGATCGGTTGGTCTCAAGAACAATCGATTGGTGTGGTAAATCAATCGACTGGTTTTGATGAACAATCGATCAGTTGGACAAATCCATTGATTGGTGTCCTTGTAGACCAAAATAGTTCAGTCTTTGTTTAGATCCATTGACCGGTTAGACCAAACCAATCGACTGGTTTCTATGACCAGTTGATCGGTTGGTCAAACCTATTAATCAATTTTTCTATAGGCCGAATTGATTTGGTCTTTACTTAGACCTATTGACCGGTTGGATCAAACCAATTAATTAGTTTGAATGAATAGTCAACCGACGAGACCAACCAGTGGACTGGTGCTCTAATTTTTTATTTAGTTTATGTTTAGTATGACTAGAACAGTTGATTGGTTTGAGGACTGATTGGCTGATCAGGTTGAAAATCGGCTAATTTGTTATAATTTGTTGTATTTCTCTTGGTCCTTTTGTGTTGATTTTTCCATGTATTTACAACATTTTAATTATGATTTTGTCCATGATTGACCTAACTTAATATGAACCATTATGATGGTATTGAGACTTGCTTTTGTGTGAGCTTGGTGTTATTCTTAAACACCCAATTGGTATGATGAGTTTTTTATTATCTTTAAAAACCTATTTGGTGGCTTAATGCCTTGTGTGAGTTTGGTGTTATCTCTAAACACCTATTTGGTGGTTTGTAAGCCTTGGTTAGTATTTGGTGTCAACACTTTAAACACCCAATTGTTTTGATATGTAGAATTTTGATCATAGAATCATAGAGGCCTTCCTGGTATGCATATTTAGGGTTTGGTTATCTTTTATGCCCGTAGCCTAGGTGTCCAAGTAAGGTGGATGTTGAAGATCCCTAAGAAGAGTCCTTTAGCACTAATGCTATTATAGTGGGTGATGCAGACTCAAAATTGAGCATATGTCCCCTCACCTAGACGTCCAATTAAGGTGGATGTTGAAGATCCCTAAGAAAAGCCCCTTAGCAGTAGTGTGATACGGTGGTGGAAGTTGTAGTCCTTCGTTCATCCCATCATGGTATATTGGTATTATTCTGCTTCTATGATTATGTACTTCACGGTAGACTCAAAATTGAGCGTATGCTCCCTCACCTAGGTGTCCAGGTAAGGTGGATGGTTAAGATCCTTGTAAAAATCCCATTAGCACTAATGTAATGTGGTGGTGGGAGTTGCAATCCTACATTTGTCCTATCATGGATATTGACATTATGTGTTTTACACTTATATGGATTGTTGTGGAAAACCATGCTTGTGCGTAATTGTATACCCGCAGGTTTTGTTGAGGGATTCATATGTTATCACCGTTTTTACATGTTATCTTTCAAGTAGATTGAATACCATGCTACTATATGACTTCAATGTGCTGCATGAGCCTTCCACGTTTTAGGTAGTATGCTTTGCTAGTACTTCATCATACTGATACTACATTTGTGTGGTCGCTATGATGATCCGAATTTTGGTCCGGGGAGTAGATTATGATTTGCAGGGTTATGACTCTCAGCTTGAGTATGCTGAGGGTGATGACATGGGCCACTAGCGGGCCATTGCTTGGGGTTGGAGGTTTATGTTTATGTTTAAGTGTAACACCCCCAAATTTACTACTAAAAAATTTCGTTTAAAATCAAAAGGCTTAGCGGAAGCAAATGATAAAACTATAAACTCGGAGGTATTACCGCCACACTTAGTACCAAACCGGTTCAGTCCTACCGTTCCAGAACTAAGTGCCAAGGCTAAATCCGATCAACATTTAGTACGAAGTATCAAAAAAACGCAAGACGACATTTAACATAAATCCTTAATAAGAGGTAAGTCAAACAGAAGTTAGAATACGATTTGGGATTACAACCTCAGAATATGTTTCTCAAAACAAGAACGTAATACAAATTATAGCTAAACAAAAATAAATCCTGAAGGATCAATATCCGGATAGCCTACTCACTCAAGTCAGGCCTTCCACCCCAACACAGTATCAACCTGCACAAGAGGTCTGCTCCCCACCATCGGTGGATCATCACAGGACCCATTCAACCAAGGTAGTATCAGTACGAGTCCAATACTGAGTAAGTCTCGCTACCCTATCATATAGGAGGGATATAACTATACATCAAGTGCATATTAAATTCGGGTACAACACGTTGATATAATATTATGCATATTCACAACCCACAACATAAATCTTACCATACACCTAGAGTAACATATAAAACATACGTAACATTCTATTTAACGTATAAGCGTGGTATAACCGAGATGTAAAGTGGCTCATACGCCTCAGGTAGGAACAATCCATATTATTAAAACTCAATACGTGGCATACTCACGTAAGCAGCATGTAGCAATACAGATAATAAAAGCTGGTCATGGTCCAATTAGATTTATTCTTTATTCTCATTAATAATAGGTTCATTCCACACATATTCTTCAATAACCCATGTAAGCGCGGGAGCCCCACTATTATAGCCGGTGGACCGGAAGATATACGCATAGGGCAGAACGCCTCTGATCCACTATTATAGCCGATGGACTAGAAAATAAACGCACAGGGCAAAACGCCTCTGATCCACTATTATAGCCGGTGGACCGGATCATGGCCAGCTTTTATTATCTGTATTGCTACGTGCTGCTTACGTGAGTATGCCACGTATTGAGTTTTAATAATATGGATTATTCCTACCTGAGGCGTATGAGCCACTTTGTATTTCGGTTATACCACGCTTATATGTTAGATGAGATGTTACATATATTTTTATATGTTACTATGGGTGTATGGCAAGATATATGCTGTGGGTTGTGAATATGTATGATATGGTATCAATGTGTTGTACCAGGATTTAATATGCACTTGATGTATAGTTATATCTCTCCTATATGATAGGGTAGCGAGACCTACTCAGTATTGGACCCGTACTGATACTACACTGTTTGAATGGGTCCTATGATGATCCACCGATGGTGGGGAGCAGACCTGTGATGCTGGTTGATCGGTTACTAAATTGGGGTGGAAGGCTTGACCTGAGTGAGTAAGCGGTCCGGATATTTATCCTTCGGAATCTGTTTTGTTTAATGGTATTCGTCTTTGGAATTTACGAGTGTTGTATTTAAATTTCCAAGGGTTTTATCGTACTTTATCATTCCGTTATTTTAATTCCTCTGACATTTGAAAATTTTAAATTGTACTTCCGAACGTAACTCTTGACTTTCGTACTCTGATTTCCTTATCACTTATGCCTTACTAATGATTTGTTTTGGTTCTATTATTTTAGCCTTAGCACTTAGTATCGGGTCGATAGTTGTGAATCGATCTGGTACTAAGTGTGGCGGTAATACCCCCAAGTTTACGGTTTTATCCTTTGCTTCTGCTAAGCCTTTTGATTTTAAACGAAAATTTTCAGTAGTAAATTTGGGGGTGTTACAAGTTGGTATCAGAGCTTTTGGTTGTTGAGAATTGGGTTTCGGTTAGAGATTCAGTTCTCACGATTCTAACTGTTTTAATCGAAAATGTATTTTAACTTCCTCTATGTGATTTCCTTGTATCCGGATTAGCTTGTGAGGATAGTGTGATTGGGTAGTGTAAGTGGCCTTGTGAATTGCTGTTGTAATTATGTCTTTGAATATGGTTACTTAGTATTTTACATGCTTGACTTGTGCTAACTTTGAATTTTATCTGTTGTAACTATTATCGTTTGTAATTAGTTTGCTCTTAAGGGGGTAGTGACCCCACTAGGTAACCCTAGTCTTGCAGATTTGGTGGATTGATAACCTTAATGTATGCCTTGCCGAATATAGTGTGATGTGACATGAATCGTAATCTATTTGGTTGAGTAGTTTCAATTTTTGGGTTGTAATAAAATTAGGATTGTAACCCTAATGGTGATGTTTGAATAGATGTATCATTTTCAATTGGGAGAAACGTGGAATTGTGATAATGACAATGATAATGTTGAGGTTAGATTGAGGTGTTTGTGTTCATAAATAGAGTGTAGGGTGCCTAATTACCCTAGTGATTTTAATGATGTTGTATAACTTTCATTATGGGTTTATATCTAGTTTCCATCGATTATCATTCTATCATAGGTTGTTTCTGTTTTGTATTTTGTGTTAGTAATTTCAGCATTAATGTATGAAGATCCTTCCTCGTAAAGTAGGCATATCTTCTTTTCTGGTTGCTCGTGAGTGATAGTGTATTAATTTTTATCTTGTATGAGGAGAACTATTAACAAATAGGAGGTAAATAAAAAAAAATATTTGTGGACTCGAATGTTGTAGTTGCTATAGTAGCCGCATTTTCAAATTTAAGGGTTTAGATTATCATGGTTATAGCGTAGATTAGAGAGCTTGTTAGTGAAGTGTTTTGGGTTAAGAATCTCCCTTGATCAAGAAGTATATGGTTGGTATTCATAAGGATCCTTTATGAGTCGTCGAGCCGGGTGCTAACTTTATCTTCATGTGTGATGTCATAGAGATAACTCATTGTGTAAGGTTTTATGTACATATTATGTATTGGTTGTGTTATTAGAGTTGTGTACTCCTTGAAATTTTCATTCCTTTATTCTATTTGAACTTCACGTTATACTTTTTATTATCCTCTTGTAAGACCTTATTTTAAAGAATAATATTTTTGTAAATCATTTGACCTTAAGTTTGTAATTCTTCTGTATTTGAATTCCGTTGTATTTTATCTACTAAATATCAATTCTCCTTCTTTTATTTTACTTCCTATGCCTTGTTTTGATTCAACCTTGTTTGGTTTGGTTTCGTAAACGTCGTTTTACTTTTCTTCGGATTTACTCTTAACTTATTTATTGCGGTCAATTTTTTATTCAATTATTTTGTCAAGTCTCCACTACCTAGGTTTTCCGAACTTCGGGGACGAAGTTCCTTTTTAAGGGGGTAGTGATGTAATACTCCGTATTTTTAAAATCCAAATTTATTAAGTTTAATGATTTTATTAGCGTAATTTGATGTAAATATTTAATTATTTTAATTTTGATTTGTTTTATGGATTTATCGACGATTTCAAATTCATATTTGAATTTAATTAATCGTTGCCGTTGCGAACCATTCTGGACAAATTCGTTCACGACCGTGATTTTATTATATTCTTATGATTTCTATTTTCGGTTAAAAATATATATTCCCTTTCTTTCTTGTGTTTTGATTTTTAACATTTTAGATTCGTTTTCGATTATAACTTCATCGTGTGATTACGACTTTATTTTGGAGTTATATTTCGTTAACGAAATATATTATTTAAATTATAAAATTTCTGTTTAAATAGTTAAAGTTATTTTAATGATTTTATCCGTAGAAAATATTTCCGACTTTAAATTTATTCATTTTTGAAAATTGTTAATATCTTCGAGAAGTTTTAAATTAAAAAGATTTCGGAGTTTATTTATGAATTTCTTTCCGGAATTAATTTTCTTTCGTTTTACGATTTTTGGTTTACGGAAAACCGATTTCGGAAATTATTTAAATTAGTCTCGGTTTATTAGAATTTAATTTAAATATATACTTTTATGCTTTTAAATATTATTTCGAGGTCTTATAATGTATTTCTGTAAATAATGTAAATTTTTACGTTCGTTGGTAAGTTTTTCCGAAATTCTTTATGTAGCTTTTATATCGATTCTAAACCTTCGGAACCTCACAAAATAATTTTTGTTTAATGAATTTTAGATAAAATCTCCCAATAACAATTTTTAAATTTTAAGTAGTTTATTTTATATGTGTATTTGTAAAAAAAAAAAAAAGAACAGCCCGCACACCCGCCGACCCCCCTCTCCCTTTTCCTTTTTCTCTTCTCTTCTTTCTCTTCTCTTCTCTTCTCTTCCCTCTGCTGCCCCGACTCCCTGCTCCGTGCAACCCTAACCGCCGTCCCCTCCCCAGCTCCTCCTCCCAGCTCCTCCTTCGTCGGCCCCCAACCAGCAGCAGCCGCAGCAACAGCCGCAGCAGCAGCGGCCGAAGCAGCCACGTCCAGCAGCGCGCAGGAGCAGCAGCGGCGGCAGAGCGCAGCAGCCACGAGCCGCACAGCTCGCGCTACCGCCCGGTCACCGGCGAGCTCGGGCGACCACCGACGAGCCACCCCCGGGCCCCGACGAAGCTTCTCGGGCCTTCCCGGGCTCTGATTTGTTGAGTTTTGTTGGTATAAATGTCCGAAAATCCTAACCCTTGTTTTGATTAATTGGGTATGAATTAGCTTATAAAAAGCTAAATTGATGGTTTGATTATGTATATATTTGCTGTAATATTGATTTGGACATGTCAATTGTGTGGTTGTGTTGGAATTTTGGAAAAATTGGATTTTTAGCCGGGTTATGCCCAAATTTTTCGGATCCGTCCGTTTTTGCGATTTCGGACAAATTGATTATACAATATGTTTTAAAATGTATCTAATTTTATGTTGGAACCGTCAATTTGAGAAATTTATGCAGAATTTATCGGAATTTGATTCCTAGGTCAAATTTTGGGTGTAATGAAATTGGGTCGTATAATTGAGTCGTTTCGCTCAATTGATTTTATAATATTGTTTAAAATGTATTTAATTTTATATTAGAAGTGTTGATTTGGGAAAATTGTGCGTAATTGATCGGAATTGGATTTTTAGGTCAAAACTCCCGCGGGTTTAAATTGGTTTGGGTAATCGGGTTATTTTATTCAATTGACTATGTAAATTACATTATAATATGTTTAATTACACTTTCAAACCGTCAATTGATATGTTTTGACAAGGATTGATCGGATTTGCGTTTCGGGCTCAAAAATCCTAATTGTGCTAAATTGCATATTTCTTTTATTGGTTTTGAGCAATTGATTATTTGATATGTTATAAGATGTGTTTAATTACATTTCTAAACATTCAATTTGATTAAATTTATAGAATTTTAACGAATTGTATTTTTGGGCCTAAAACCCTAAAATTCAAGTGAAATTATGAAATCGATTACTTGTATTGTTGTTTTTCTAAAATTGAATGTATAGAAATAGTTGAAATGGTATTAATTGCTTCTAAATACCTTTAATTTGAATTGATTAAATTGAATTACTTGAGTTTGTGTCGTGGGCTTTAAAACCCTAATTTTTGGGGATGATTTTATAAAATTGATTTTGCTATGTGTATTTTATCTAATCGAATTCTATCTTTGGGTTTTAAATCATTTAAATTCTGTTTTAACTTAATCGGTTTGGATTTGGTTCTATGTAAATGATTAGGTTACCTATTTAGTTGTAAAACCTAATAAATAAGTTATTTTCGATAAATTAACTTATGATCAATTATTCTTTCTCGGGCTTTCCAAATTAAGTTGAAATGTCCCAAGTGATATTTGTATTAATCCGTTTTGATTTAGTTTTAACCCTAAATCTTAATAAAGCTATGCTTTTAAGTTATAAGTTTTGGGCACATTTTCTAAGAAAGATCATTTGTGTTGTTGTTGTGTTTATTTAATTAGAATATGTGAATTATTGATTGATAGGATAGTTTCTAATTTAGTTTTCAATTTCTATCGGTTCTAGGAAAGCTTTCTCGTGGATCCACGAGCTAGTGATCTCTCTCCCCCTTATCTCGCTTAGCTAGCTTCGGATCCAGGTAAGTCTCTACTTACCTCTACTTATGAGTGTTTAGTAAGGACGAAGCTATGGCCTTGTGCTATGTGTAATATTATGTGTTGATGAATGATGAGTATGCCATGTTGATGAATGATGAGTATGCCATGTTGATGTGTATTATGCATGTGTTATGAGTAACCTGTTTTGTGTAGTGCAGCATGGATCATGAGGTATGTCGTGTGTGCCTTATATTATACGTGTATGACATGTTCCATGTTTGATGTGGATGTTGATGATGTGACTTGTTATGGCCCTCTAGGACATGCATGCTAGGGTTTGGAGTAGCATGAAATGATAATAGAATAACAACGGGAAAGTGGTTGTTGGGAAGTTTACATGGGGGAACTAGACCTTGCATGGGCGTGATTCTTACGTGGGAAAAGTTGAATTGGGTTGTAAGTAAGAGTTTGGGAGAGTCTTGGAATGATTGGAGACTTAGTATGAAAATAGTACGTAAGTTGGTGCATAAGAGACCTTATTAGGGTTTTGTGTGTAAGTGGGTGTTGGGGAGTCTGCATGGAGTGTTTAAATTGTGCATGGGAATGAATCTTACGTGAGGAAAGTTGATTTTAGAAGTAAATAAGTTAATGGCAAAGTTACGGGTCCATTGGGGACTTGGGTGCAAAATTTCACGTGGGTCGATGTAAGGGGTCTAAGGGTTCCAATTAGGGTTTTTGGGAGGAAGTGAGCGATTTGAAGGGTACAAGGGTAAAAATAATCAAGGAGGGATGGAGTATGGGATGAGAGTGAGAACTCACTTATATAAAGGATGAGTGAGGGTCTCTAGATGAAAGAAGAGATCTTGGGGTGAAAGAGGGAGGTTACTTGTTGAGGAAGTAAAGTGTTAGGGTTTGGCGCAGCCAACTAGGGTTGGCATGGTCGATTAGGGTTTGAGTGGCCAACTAGGGTTTTGTGGGTCGCATGTGAACTTGGGAGATAAAGAAATACATTGGGGAATTTCCTAATAAAGAATGAGGTGCGAGATAGAGAATAAAGTAACGTTTGGGTAAGTAAGAGAGAGTTGGGCCACATAGGTCCGATTTGGGTATCCGAGGAGGGACCCTAGAGGGATGAGGACATACGGAGTCGATATCATATGTTTTGGGATGGCCTGTCTTCCTTGGAGATTGTACCTTACTATATACCACTGTGCCTAAGTCTACGGGGGATGGATGTCGGTGTGAGAAGAGGTACGAGTCTCAAAATATGGGACGGTCCCTCTGGAGGGGAAAGAGGTAGAGTATCAACCGCATGCATGTCAAGGGTGTGATGTGATTCAATAAGACACAGATAAGACATTAATTACGTAAAGCGAAAGACTGATGAGCCCGACCCAGTCCGGTCCACCGGTTAGAATAGTGGCCAGAGGCGTTCTGCCCTGTGCGTTTCGTTCCGGTCCACCGGCTATAATAGTGGTCAGAGGCGTTCTGCCCTGAGTGTTTATTCCGGTCCACCGGCTATAATAGTGGGGGATTCGGGCTCGACAGACCCAAACGAATAAGTTAATCCACAGGAAAGATACTAAGTACTTACAGCGAAACACCATGTGAGTCGGGGCCATGATCCGGTCCACCGGCTATAATAGTGGATCAGAGGCGTTTTGCCCTGTGCGTTTATTTTTCTGTCCACTGGCTATAATAGTGGATCAGAGGCGTTCTGCCCTGTGCGTATATCTTCCGGTCCACCGGCTATAATAGTGGGGCTCCCGCGCTCACATGGATTAATGAAGAATGCTTTGAATGAAAATGAATGAAGTAATCCATGGGAAAATACTAAGTACTTAAAGTGAAACACCATGTGAGTCGGGGCCATGATCCGGTCCACCGGCTATAATAGTGGATCAGAGGCGTTTTGCCCTGTGCGTTTATTTTCCGGTCCACCGGCTATAATAGTGGATCAGAGGCGTTATGCCCTGTGCGTATATCTTCCGGTCCACTGGCTATAATAGTGGGGCTCCCGCGCTCACATGGGTTATTGAAGAATATGTGTGGAATGAACATATTATTAATGAGAATAAAGAATAAGTCTAATTGGACCATGGCCATCTTTTATTATCTGTATTGCTACGTGCTGCTTACGTGAGTATGCCACGTATTGAGTTTTAATAATATGGATTATTCCTACCTGAGGCGTATGAGCCACTTTGTATTTCAGTTATACCACGCTTATATGTTAGATGAGATGTTACATATGTTTTTATATGTTACTATGGGTGTATGGCAAGATACATGCTGTGGGTTGTGAATATGTATGATATGATATCAATGTGTTGTACCAGGATTTAATATGCACTTGATGTATAGTTATATCTCTCCTATATGATAGGGTAGCGAGACTTACTCAGTATTGGACCCGTACTGATACTACACTGTTTGAATGGGTCCTGTGATGATCCACCGATGGTGGGGAGCAGACCTGTGATGCAGGTTGATCGGTTACTAAATTGGGGTGGAAGGCTTGACCTGAGTGAGTAAGCGGTCCGGATATTTATCCTTCGGAATCTGTTTTGTTTAATGGTATTCGTCTTTGGAATTTACGAGTGTTGTATTTAAATTTCCAAGGGTTTTATGGTACTTTATCATTCCGTTATTTTAATTCTTCTGACATTTAAAAATTTTAAATTGTACTTCCGAACGTAACTCTTGACTTTCGTACTCTGATTTCCTTATCACTTATGCCTTACTAATGATTTGTTTTGGTTCTATTATTTTAGCCTTAGCACTTAGTATCGGGTCGATAGTTGTGAATCGATTTGGTACTAAGTGTGGCGGTACCATTTGTAACACCCCGAGTTGAGACGACCACACGGGGGCTACTTTGGAGCGCCTTCCGATTGATCGGCTGACCCCACAGATCAACACGAGTCCTTTCAGCACGCTTTGTCCTCACTCACGCGCTTCCTGAGAGAATTTTAGAAAATTTCTGAAACTTCCCAGAAGGTCACCCATCCTAAAATTACTCCACGGCCAGCACGCTTAACTGTGGAGTTCTTAGGATGGAATCACCAAAAGGATGGTATACCATGTTGATATAAGTAGCCAAATCAATCCTTATAACACTCTCCTCAATTTGGGATATTACATTCACCCCCACTCAAAGAATGTAACGTCCTCGTTGCGCCTCAACCAATGATTGTCTCCATACAGTCATCCCAAGAATCGTCCCGCTAGGTGACTGACTGGCTCATCCAAGTTCAGTTCACGGTTGCGGTTTCGCTCTGATACCATTTATAACACCCCGAGTTGAGACGACCACACGGGGGCTACCTTGGAGCGCCTTCCGATTGATCGGCTGACCCCACAGATCAACACGAGTCCTTTCAGTACGCTTTGTCCTCACTCACGCGCTTCCTGAGAGAATTTCAGAAAATTTCTGAAACTTCCCAGAAGGTCACCAATCCTAAAATTGCTCCACGGCCAGCACGCTTAACTGTGGAGTTCTTAGGATGGAATCACCAAAAGGATGGTATACCATGTTGATATAAGTAGCCAAATCAATCCTTATAACACTCTCCTCAATTTGGGATATTATATTAAGAGTTAGGCTAACTGGTTATTAGTATTTTTTCCATTGCGTTGGGACATTTTTGTATTTTTAGTTAATTAAACTCTTGGCTCGGATTCTTGTATTTGATTTTGTAAACTATCAAGTTCATTCTATCTATGATATTGTTGTAGTCTTTATTTCCTTGTAATTGACACATTCTTGTTATGATCATGCATTCTTTTGTTCCTTATTTTGTTTTGCCTTGCATTAGGAATGGGTTAGGTGATGGTCACACTTCCCTCATGGTTGGTGTGGTGGTAAAATTCCTCGATTTTGCTTTTCAAATCGCTTTTGAATGGTCTTAATTTTTTTTATGGTTCAAAAATTGGGGGTATTATAATTTCAAGCCCCTTTTCATAACCTAAACTAATTAATTTTATATTAACATAGTTTTGAACGCATTCTAATGGATTTTAAATAAGGTATTTCATCATGTCTTGGCATTGATGATTTATTTGCTTTTCCGACCACCGTTCACATTGTCTTAGTCATTTCCTTGGTGTTTATCCTCTATTGCATATATTTTCTCAATGAAGTGTATGATTTGTGCTTGACCAAGTATAGATTCTCAACTAGATCTTTGTGAGCCACGCCTCTAATTGAGGAAGATTTGGTGTTGTCGTTGTCCAATTCATCTATATGTCAGACTTATTTATCAAATCTATTAATAAAAGACTGAATAGATTTGTTGGCCGTTGGGAGAATCCCATTAGGGTGGATGAGTCTTTATTTGGTCATCGTCACACATTAACTTTTTTTTTACAAAAGCCATTGTGTGTTGAGAAGTAACTCTTATTGAATTAGCCTTAAGTTTACCAAACCACTTCATAGCTAATCCCTTTAGTGTACATGATAATGCCTTACACAAAGTACCTTCTTATGCTTGTGCCAACAACATTATATTTCTAAAGAGATTCAAATGGTCTTCTAGATTTGTAAAGCCATCAAACGATTCGAATGTTGAAATTCTTATTCTTTTTCGTGGGGCTTAAAATATACTTGTTGTGAAAGGTGTCTCCCAACTATAGCCATCCACGCCATTTCTCTTCTTTCATTTAGCCATTAAAGCTTATCGTAACTTCTAGTCTATCCATATGCAAGTAGAACCCTCCTACCCTCTATCAGTCAATTAGCCATCGTGCACAAGATATTCTTTGTCATCTTTGTTAGTCTAGTGACCAACATGCTATTCTTTGTGATCTCCATTAGTCTGGTGACCATCACACCCCTTCTTAGACTTAGATTTCTTTCTTTCCTCTCTCGCCTAGTAAAAGAGAGTAGTTGTTTATAACTTCTAGTCCTCTTTAGTCATGCACCTTCCATTAACTCGGCTTCCTCATCTTGGATAATGATACTATGTAGCTTGGTCCTTTATTCTCGCTCTAGAAGGCTTGGAGCTTCCACTAGAGTTTCCGGTGGGGTAGGTTGTTGGGGTGTTTCAAGTTGGTGCTATTCTACGAGGTTCGATAACTAGCTGAGGGTGTGTGCTAGTGGAGCTAGCATTTTTTAGACCACTTCTTGAATGGATGCTTGGAGTTTAGTGTTTATAGCTTGAAGTTGATATGCAAGTATTAGATTGTTCTCTCTAGAGGGGTCACTGGTACGAGGATCAAATTTATATTAAGGTTATATGAGAGACATAACTTTTTATTCAGGTCCTCACATACAACACCTATTATTGTGTCTATTTAGTGAATTTAGGGATTCTTAAGAAAAGAAATAGGAAGTCAAAAAATTAAAGAGTACCTAGGGGAAATCTTAGAGGAGAGAGGACATAGCAAAAGTGAGAAATCATATTAATAATATCATCTCCTCTAAAATGAGAACAAAACCCCATATATATAGAGTTGGGATGAGAGGGAAGGAAAAGGAAAAAAATATAGTGAGCTAGGAGTTAGATGGTCATAGTCCTTTTGGGTTGATATTCACTCTTAGGGCCAATGCTCCTTAGACCCAAAAGTATTAGTTTGGGAAAGATCTATATCAAAAAAGGGAAAGGGAATGATATGTATACCACCTTGGCTATGATAGAGAACTCAATCTCCCATATCTAAAATTAAATTAGCGATTTCACCATCATCGAAGGATCTATGCACCTTCACAAAAGAAAAATAATCAATGCCACCCCATTCAATAATATATAGGAAAATGAAATAGGTATAAGACATAAAGAAGTGTAATGTCTCTACTTATAATACTCCATCCTAAAACCTTTCAAAAAGGTGTATAAAATTATGTTTACACTAGAAATGCTTGAAATTTGATTAAAAATGTGAATTTTAGGAGTAACAGTCCATTGGTTGCCCTAATCGATTGATTAGTATGCTCTAGAGATAACATTTTATTTTTCGATGAACTAGTCGATTGGTTTGCTCAAACTGATCAACGAGTTTTCCTATAATTTTAGATCATTTTCTAAATTTGATTTGAATTTATTTCTTATGTTTATGAAAACTTCTAATTAGAACCTATCTTTATATTGGGATTATTTTTATATTATTTAGATCATTCTATGATTTTTATTTTAGTAATTTTTCCCCAAAAGAGTTGTTTAAGGCATTTCTCACATTCTCTCTTCTCTTGCACTTCCCTCCCTCTTTTAGAAGCCATAGATACATGTTTGACTTCCTACACTGTCTCCCTATATTGTCAATCCTTTACCATATCCCCCTTTGGCTATACTCTATCTCTCGTATCTCATCATGCATTCCTATACACTTGGTTGCCCACACTGAATCAAGTCATCCTTATCTCTATCACTCTTGCATATACCAACCAACTACCACTTCTTTAGACTCCATTCTTGATTAATTTCACTCCTTACCTTCTGTACTTGCTTATCCTCTCCATTTTCCTTTGTGATCCAATGTATAGGGAATTTTTAACTTTTCTCTCCTTTTCTTCTCAGTTGTGAAAAACAAAGGTTGTCCATTGTTTTCTCATCCATTGGCCTAATTCTTTTCCCTTCTTTATTCTCCTAATCTTAGCTTTATTTCCACTTGTTCTCTCAAGTAATAAAGGATTATGGTTTTGAAAAGGTTGAAGAAGTTAGTTTTCTCTATTTGATTTAGTTCTGAGGGAAGGTTGTGTTATGCCATTTTTCTTCTAATTTAGTTTTTTTTTAATTTTTGAAAGTGATTTCTAATTGTTTTGATTCTTAATTCTCTTAGAAAATTGAGATCTTAGTAGAGACCATTAAGTTAGGAGTATTTTTGTGCTAGAGGAATAGCTTGGTGTCTAATATAAATGAAGTATTTTGTTCTTTGTTGCAATTTTATGTTCTTAGTATGTATTGCAATGTGTATGTGTTATGTTCAGTTCTTAGATTCAATCATGCTGCCATATTTTGACTTATGAAGTTTTTAGAGCATGTTTGAATATTTGTGATATTATGCATAAGTTTGGTGAAGTTCAAGCATGATCTTGTTGAGTAATGATTTCTACCATGATTTATGTGGAATGTTTTTTTCTTATATGTTCAACATCACAGATGCATGATAGGATTACTTTGGAAAAGATTGGCAATTTTTTCATGTTTAGTTTGAGTGTTTGGGTACAGTTTAGCCCAAACCATTCAAACGGTTACCCAAACACTTAAACAGTTTGCCATAACCGATCTACTAGTTGCTGAAGCAGTTGATTGGGTTGTTAAATCCATTGAATAGTTGCCATATGACTAGAGTAGTTTAGTCTATGCTTAGACCCATCGATTGGTTTGACCAATCCCATTGATTGGTTTTTATGATTAGTCAATCAATTAGACCAACCAGTTGACTGGTTTTGTTGTGTGTTGTTTACTTAGGTTTAGTGTGACCAAACCTGTCAATTAGTCCCATCGGCCAATCAATCGTTCTGCCTGAATTTGCCATATTTGCTTATTACTTATTATTCTTTCTTTGGGTCTTCTACGTTAGTGTTTCCATTTGTGTGGTCACTATGATGATCCAATTTTTTATCCGGTGAGCAAATGATGATTTATAGGACTATGATTCTCAGCTAGAGTATTTTTAGGATGAGATCGTGGGCTAATAGCTAGCCATTGCTTGGGGAATGAGAATTATTTTTCCATTTAGTTAAGAGCCAAGCTAACTAGTTTATATTGTTTTTTGTACTATGTTGGGATGCTTGTGGTTATCTAGTTATTTAAAATCTTATCTTTGGCTCCTATAATTGGAATTTATAATCTCTTTTCTATCTATATTATTATTCTCATCATTTTTATTATTAATATTGTTGTATAATTAGTAGATCATGCATTATTTTGATCATTGTACTATTTTACCTTGCATTAGACATGAGTTAGGTGATGATCACACATATCTCATGATTGATAGGCTAGTAATACTCCTAGTTTTTTCTTTTATACCTGTTTGACATTATCTTTAAAATAAAATTTTTTGGTTCAAATTTTGGGGGTGTTACAAGTTGGTATCAAACCTAAGGTTTTTAATTCTAATATTGTTTGCAAAAATGAATGTCTTTAGCCTTATTGAGCTTGTACAATCCCTTGTAGTATGTGAACGAGAATTTTTTTGGGTTGGTAGTTGGCCTTAAAATTTCTAGTTGAGCTAATTCCTGACCTTGTATATAATGTGCTACCTCACTGTGAACTAACTTTGTAACTATTTGTAGAATTTTTTTCTAACATAGTTTAGAATTTTAGGTTCTCGATGGCTGTTAGTTAATGACTCGAGCGTTTCATGGAGATAGCTGGGGCCTACTTGGAGTTGCAGATTTAGCATGATGAGGCTTTGCCATTGCCGTCCTCTCCTTTTATGATGCTACCACAAGAGGACTAGCTTCACAATGTTGATCATCACCACTTATTGAT
This sequence comes from Tamarix chinensis, assembly GCA_030549775.1. Classification (NCBI taxonomy): domain Eukaryota; kingdom Viridiplantae; phylum Streptophyta; class Magnoliopsida; order Caryophyllales; family Tamaricaceae; genus Tamarix; species Tamarix chinensis. Next base: position 63,814,888 of record CM060179.1, on the reverse strand, counting down.
CTTTTAGGGTTAGGAGGACTCATATGTTTTTGAACATTGGATGAGGGATTTTGAGAATATTTTTGTGGCTAGTGGCTACCTAGAGGGTAACTGAGTGGACATTGGAGTTTTCCACCTATGGGTTCATGCTGGCTAATGGTGGAGAGGTTAAGAGTTGAGGGGGGCCACTACAAAGTAGTGGGAGGCTTTTTTGGAGATACTTAGAGCGCATTTGTACCTTACTTGCTTGAAGATGGAAAAGTATGACAAATTCATGGCTTTAAGCTAAGGTATCTCTATAGTGGAGGAATACTAACCACTACTTGGATTTAGTTCATTTTGCTCTAGAGGTTAATGGTGATGAGATGATGAAGGTTCATTAATTTCAGTAGGGAATAAGTTTGAGAATTTAGGAGATGCTGGTGGGGACAAGTGCATATGACTTGTAGGCTATGTATGACTATGCCTTGGAGGCATCATAGATTGCACATACTTGTAGTGCTTAATCAAATGCTAAGTATAGATTTGAGGGCGATCAATGCTAGGGAAGAGACAATTAGTTCTAGGTAGTAGATAGTCACTAATTGAGGTTTGTGGCTTGCTATTGGGGGAAGTTGAGTTAGCCATTAGGGAGGTGCTTCATATGTTAGTGGTGTGGCAAGAATCACACAAAAATAGACTAACCTAGACAATTGTTATAGTGCCATAGTTTTATATGGACGGGACATCATTAATTTGAGTATTGTACCATTGGGGAAAGTGTCCTGTAAGGGAAGCACATTCATAGGGTACGGTGGCTTTGACATTACCTGTTAAGAGGTCTCAACTGATAAATAGTGTAGATAACAAGACTATTATGCAGCAGAGGATTTAGAGGCCCCATGTTTTTTAGCTTGGATAGGGTTTGGCCAGTGCTCCAGGACCACCTCTAGGCAGTCACTTGAATATGATGAGTAAGTTAGAGAGTGGCAATCAGGCATATGTCTTCATGGGTACATTTATGATTTCTTCTTTCTGTACATGCGTATTATTTGACTTGGGTGCCTCACATTCTTTTATGTCTACTACTTTCATAGCTAGGGCAACTATGATTCCTTTTAAGATAATAGAGACTTATATGGTGCTCCCATTTGGAGATGAACTTCCACGTACTAGTTTGTTTAGAGATGTGATCTTAGTGGAGTTGAAATTTTGTTAGACCTGATAGAGTTTGAACTTCCTTACTTTGATGTAATACTTAGGATGAATATGCTCTTAAGATATTACGCTATGATTGACTGCGTACAAAAGCATGTGGTTCTTAAGGGTTCAATGGGTGCTAGTATATTACGGGAGATGCAAGCCTAAACCTATGGTTAGGATGGTGTGCGTTGTTGTGTTAGATACGTTGGTATAGAAATGGTACTGCTCTACTTATATAGTGTTTAGGATATGGGTTCTATGGAGATAATAATTGAGGATATCCGAGTGATATGAGAGTTTCTAGACATATTTTTCAATGAGGTCTTGGGTATACCGATAGTGCAAGAAATAGACTTCATGATAGATCTTCTACTAGTGACAGGGCCTGTGTCAAAGGCACCCTCTTACTTAGAGCCGATTGAGATACTAGAGTTGCACACTCAGTTAGGGGAGTTATTGGAGAAGGGGTACACTCGACTAAGTGTATCACCCTGGGGTGTATAAGTCCTTTTTGTGAGGAAGAAGGATGGTGTGACAAATCTGCCATGTTCCTCCTCAACTAATGGATGTGGAAAATGTAATGCACACATGGAAGCTCAACAAGTAAGGTGAGATGGTAAGTAACCTATCCAACATGATTCAAGATCTCATACAACCTGTTATACCTTGGGCTAAGCTTGCCCTTCTAACCAAAATACATCACTCCCTTAGTGGGCAAAACTTTTAAAAGGACTTGGTCACTCACCTCAAACCTATTTGCTCTCCTTCATAAATCTAAATAACTCTTATGTCTATCCTAGTACACCTTCATCCAGTCTCGAATCATTGTGATCTACCTGGAAGTTTCTTTTTCCATCTCTAGTCATCAGATCTTTTCTTAGCTTAATATCTGTTTTCTTTCAACTACACAGTCGTCAGATCTTTGCTAAGACATGGATGTCTTCTCCTTATTTGGTCTCTTATTTTGCCTTTCCAAGGGTGCCAAAAGGGAGCAGGGGTGTGTGTTTCTATGTAATTATGCTTAGATCTAGGTTAGTTTTCTTGAATATGTCTCAAAACAGGGTCTTGTGATTAGATCAGTAAGGACATCTGTAGCATAAACATTTGCAAAGCTTTTTTGAATGACTGTTTTTGAATTGATGAAGAAGTGAATATATATTATATCTAATTTAGTATTCAGTACTTTACCATGTAAGGAATTTTTTATAAACTAATTTTAAATCATATCATTAGTTATTCTAAATAATAACTATAATTATTCAAACCGTATATTCATGGTTTCTCATGCATTTTCCTCTTCAACTTGTTATCTTCGACCCCATTTATTTAATTCTTTCTCTGCAATACAATTTCTTTCACTATTCCTTGTATCATTGTTTGGTTCCTAGCAACTCTTCTTTTTATTAGTTTATGTGATATCGCTTTATTTAAAACAGTAATTAATATATTTTTATTATTAGATTTTGTTACTTCAAATGACTCACGTTACATGAATTAGTTAATGGCCGTGAACTTGTTCTTAATTGTCGTCGCACCCCTATCTTATTTTTCTCCGTGTCTTGTATCTGTTTGATTCATGATGACCTTTTTATTTATGTAATTTATTATTATTACTTAATTTGATATTAATTATGTCAAGGTTGTGATAAAAAAATTAAGGGCAATACTGGATTTACTTCAGAGAGCAATTAGTCACGTCATTTGAAATGAATTAATAATATAAAAATAAATCAGCTTTTAGTGTACTGCATACTTTTGAAATAAAGTACTTGTTTATTATTTCACCGGTCATAATTGATTATTTATTTTAATTTCTATTTATTATTTCATCTTCATTTCTCTTCTATATATTTGCGTTTCATTGGTTATATATGACGACTGTGTAGTCGAATCATCGTGATCTACCTGGAACACAATTATCTTGCCTGAGGTACTTGCATAAGAACTACAACACTTTTGTCCATAGAGTGCCTCAAAAGGTGCCATCCATATGCTTGCAGGATGATTATTGTTGTAGGAGAACTCTACCAAGTCCAAATGATCCTTTTAACTACCTTAAAACTTGAGTATGCATGCCCGAAGCTATCCTCTAAAGTCTAAATATTATGCTTAGTTTGACCATTTGTTTCTGGATGGAAAGAATTACTCATCTTTAGTTGTGTTCTAAAGCTTCTTGCAAATTTTGCTAGAAATGCGATAAGAATCTACAATCTCGATTCGACATTGTATTTTTGGGCACCCAATGGTATCGTAGCACATGCTTTCTATAAACATTGGCCATCTACTCCATACTCTAAGTTAACTTCATCGGTATGGATAACATAAACTTAGTCAACCAATCAACTACCACCTAGATTGAATCCAAAACTCTACAAGTCTTCGGTAATCCAACCAAAAAGGCCATCAACATGCTATCCCATATCCACTCACGAACCTATAGAGGTTGAACTAACCTTGCAGGATGCTTGTGCTCGGGCTTTACCTTTTAACACATTAAGCACTTGACTACAAATTTTACAACCTCCCACTTTATACAGGGCTACCAATAGGTCCATTTCAAAACCTTATACAACTTATCCCCTCTAGGAAGGATGGAATAAGGAGCACTATGACCCTCCTCTAGAATCTTCCTCTTTAGTTCTCCACAACTCTACGGAATGCACCACATTTCTTAGAAATAGATACTTGATAAAGTGAATATTTTCTCTATTTTCGCCTTACTTTACCTTTATTTTAAGACTTCATTTAGTATCTAATATGTATTTTAATAGGGTTCAAGTCTATTGTTCGCACTACTGCTCTCTTGATATTTGTTTTTCAGGGACTTACATAAGAACAAGGCTAAAGAAAAGTTATTGTCAACCATTAGTCAAACTTAAAATAAGAATTCATAAAAGAAATGAAATGTTCATAGTATAGAAATCAGAGTATGCATAAAAGAGTTTATAATCCAAAAGAGTGCAAAATTAAAGTTCCCAAAGGGATAAAAGGTACAGTACGATAAAATAGAACCGAATAAATCGAAATAAGGTAAATAAATAGTAAAATAGAATCTGGCCAAGTCGCTCTCGGTCCCCAGGCCAAGTCAAAGCTCAACACTTAGCTCCACCTGATGCCTCATAAGTATTGTAGGCATCGAAAATAGTATCTCCTACCTGCACAAACTCAGGTGGGCCCTCTACTAGTGGGAATGAGCAGCACCCATGAAACAAGTGGTTAGTACTCTACGTATTAAGGAAGGTAACCATGCATCTAAGGCAAAACATACAAAGGCATATAACACAAGCTTTATTATATAGAAAATATACAAACAATACAGATAATAAAGGCTGAGCTGTAGTCCGTATAACTCATTCCTTAGGTCTCTGATCAATACTCATTTCACACCATGCTTATGATCAAACCATGTGAGTATGAAAACCCAACTATTATAGCTGGTGGATCATAAAATGTACAAGGCAGAACACTCCTAACCACTATTATTGCCGGTGGATTGGTCTCTAGGGCAGAGTGCTCCTGGCCACTATTATGCCGGTGCATTGGTCTCGCCCCCAACTCTCGTGGTGTTTCACTGTTATTATTTAGTGTCTTTCCCATGCTTTATCATAACTTTGAGTTTGGTTTATTGAGCTCATGATCCCCTACTATTATAGCCGGTGGATCGAAAACATATAGGACAAAACGCTCTTGACCACTATTATATGCCTAGTGTAGACTATAATTAGGTATTTTCCCCTATAGTAAGGCATACTTCTATTCATACTTTGCTTACACTTATGGCTATGCAAGATATGGAGTTAGAGCAATTAGATGTTAAAACAAATTTTCTGTATGGTGAGGTCGAGGAGGATATTTATATGCGCCAAAAAGATGGTATTGTTATTAAAGGCAAGTAGGATCATGTGTGCTTATTGAAGAAGTCATTGTATGATACAAGAGGTCTGATTAGTTTATGATTGAGCATGGGTTCTCTATGAGTGATTACGATGGATGTATACTTGAAGCATGTTGGTGATAGTTCTCCAGTGTATCTTTTATTGTATGTCGATGAAATGCTTGTTGTAGTAAAAGATTTATCTGAAGTTCAAAAGGTAAAAATAATGCTAGAGACTGAGTTTGAGATGAAGGATCTGGGAGCTGCGAAGAAGAATCTTTACATGGAGATCATTTGATACTACAGACAGAAGCGTCTTTACTTGTCACAAGAGCAGTATGTGAACAAGATGGTTGAGAGGATTCATATTATTGATGCCAAGCCAGTTAGTACTCCCTTGGTGACTCATTTTAGATTGTCTACTTTAGATTGCCCCAAATATAAAGATGAGGAGTTTATGGCCACACTTCCCTACTCTAATGCTGTGGGATTCATGATGAATGCTATGGTTTGTACTAGGTCAGATATTTCTCAAGATGTGAGTGTTGTGAGTAGATATATGGTTAATCCTGGGAAGGCTCACTAGCAAGCGATGAAGTGGATTTTGAGGTACTTGAAGGGTAGTGCATTAGCCTGTTTGGAGTAAGGGAGTTCAACTGATGGGTTAACTGGATTCGTTGACCTTGATTTTGGTGGAGATCTTGATAAGAGGAGATCCATTAGAGGTTATGTGTTTTGTCATGGTGGTTTGGCAATTAGCTAGAGGTCATCTTTACAAGATGTGACTGTGTTGTCCACAACTAAGGTGAAGTATATGGCTATGACTAAGGTTTTTTAAGAAGCTTTGTGGCTTGGTGGTTTTGTTCATGAGCTTGAGTTTGGCCATGGTGCTCCCGTTATTTGTATTTATAGTTAGAGTGCTATCTGTTTGGCAAAGAATCAGAATTCTTTCCATCTTCGGATGAAGCACATTAATATCAGGTACCACTTCATCTGAGGTACTATTATTGTAGGAAATATTGTGTTGGAGAAGGTGGCTACTGCTAAGAATCTAGTGAATATGCTACTGAAGCCCTTGACAGTGAGCAAGTTTGAGCATAGCTTGCACTTAGTTGGTCTTTGTGTACCATGAGGGATTTTGGAGCCCAGGGTGTTTTACAAATGGTCTTTTGTGTTCCTAGTGCTAGATACTTCAAATACATTTTCATGTTGGAGAATTATGAGCTTGTGACTTGTATTTGGTGTTTATAATAGCTTGGATTGGTGTGTGAAGTGTTTCGGAATAATTTTGAGTAGAATTGTGAGCTGTTCTAGAAGTATATAAATATTTGACCTTTATTCAACCAAAATATGGAAATGTGTCAAGCATGAAAGTTGTAGATCTCTTTTTTAGCTTTCCAATGCATCAAAAATCAACTTGATTGGATGTTAAATGAAGACGTTGTGGTGGAAATACTAAAGACTATCAAAGTTGGAAAAAACACGGGGATCCATTTTTAGTATAAATACCATGTGATTATAATCCTCATCAGCATTGTGCCATCCTATTCTCTCCTCTTGAGTTCCGTTGTAATTTCTTGGTGAGTTGAGTGATTTAGGTGATAGTTTATTTGATTCTCTTTGTAATCACAATTACTTGACATCAATAAGATCATCTGTTTCCTCAATCTTTGTTCTTGAGTGTTCTTCTCTTCTCAATTCTTGTGTATTTTAAATGATTCCAATTAGATCTTATTTTTTCCAATCAATCCCCAACATCCTACACCATTTGGCTATAATTTCTTCTTGATATTTATGTGGATCTAGTCCTTCCTAACATTGTGTCAATCGTTTATCTTAAAAGAAACATTTAGAGGTGTACTAGTAAGACTATTTTATATCTTATTCTTGATATATATGACACCGTGACAATGTTAAAAAATTAAATTTTTGTAGTTCAGAAGGTCAAAGAATATGGCCTTTTCTTCATAAGAGAGAATTAATGTCGTAGTAGACAAAATACTCAAGAGGGAGAGGAGGTAAATTGAGTATTTCAAAATCTCAAAATTCATCAAAATTTGAAGAAATAAATTAAAATTCCTTTGTGTATATGATAAAATTTAAACACTAAATTTCTTGTTAAATGCTTAGTGTTTTGATTCTACTGAATTGGATTCTTCATTTGGCTCCCTATATAGTTCATTGTGAGATTGAATAGAATAAAATAACACTAGATATTATGTGGTTCTATAATTCATCAGATAATTCTTTTAATGATAACATAAATCCACAATCCTAACTACTACTCTTGTTTCTCATAATTAGTAGAACTTGATAGTACATCCATGTTCAAACTCTCAAACCACAAATCAATTTAAATATGAGATATGACACTTATAACCCTAGAAGACTACTCAAAATCATCTTACTCTTTATTTACATAGCCTAGATCTCTTAATCCTTATTTGTGAACTTCATTCTATGATTAATAACAAAGATTACAACTCAACTAAGGTAGATTTCATTATAGTGGCTTGCCCCTAAACGTACAACATGATACTATAGATACCCTCTTTGAATAAACACCAAGATATCATCTTCATGGTGGGTTTCCTTATGAGATTCTCAATCAACAATGTATGGGGTGAGGTTTGAAAAGATTAAAAAGTAAATAGACAGTGTTGTAAAATAGACTTGAAAAGGTTTAACATTAGCTCTTGAGGATCTAAGTGCACATATAAATAGAGCCTTAAGGTATCTATAAAAGCTAAGAGAAAGTAATAAAAAAATCCTAAAATCAAATGGTGGTCATTAGCAAAGGGAAGGATAGAGTTGTCAGGTAAGAGTTAGGTGGATTCTTAGCAACTAGATATAGATGAATTTGAATGGGCCATCTTTGACTTGGAGGGATTCCTATTTGAAATCATTAAACATCATCTTGACATCCTAAAGGGTCAGATGCCAATTAAGAAATATATATTTATCTTATTTTACATCATTAAACATTGTCTTGACATCCTAAAGGATCATATGCCAGTTAAGAAAAAATATATTAGCCGGGAGATAAAAAGTATAATTCTAGTATGTAATATTGCATTTTAAAGCCTTTTCAATGTGTTATTTATGTTCTTGATTATGATTTAAATGTTCATTAAGGTTTCAAAAATTATTTCACTTTTAGAGGACTATCTTTAGAATAAAGTTGAAGACTTTGAGCTATTCTCATCTCAAATACCTATGATCAATAACCTGTATACTTACTCATTTCACATCCACCTCAAAACACAAACATATTGTATTATAAACCATGATGAGCAAGGTAGTGCACTAAGGGTCTGTGACTAACCAACCAAATCAATTCCAAATGCCAAAGCTAGGGTATAGAAGTAACCATCGACCCAACAATCTGATTCATACCAAGGCCCATCAAACAAATAATTCCTTATTATTTATTTTTCCTCTAAGATAATTAACTTGGGGACACTTAGGTACATCTGACATACATCTAGTCATATTGGTATAATAAGGCATCATATTACCCTTATACCTCCAAGGTCACCTAATCCTTAAGTATCATTATCCCATAAGAAGCCTAGAGAACTAATTAGAGTATATGGAGGGCCTTGCTAGGGCACAATGACTCATCCTTAGCATAACAACCCCTAAGGAGCCACCAACCACATACTTGAGGCCTTCCGCTTTAAATACTACTATTTTATGTGGTAATCAAATATATCTTATATTGCACAATAATCACAATTCTAAACCTAACCATTTTCGTTTATTTATAATTTTTTAAGTTAATCCTAAGGTTATTTGTAATCCCCCAAAATTTTAGAAAACCTATAATCTAATAAATAGCTTTTATTTGAAACAAAATTAGCTTTTAAAATTATATAGTTTAATTATTTTATGGATTTTTGAGTATATTAATTTGGATAGGAATATTTAATAAATTAAAGATAAATATTTTGTTATTTTATCATACTCTTTTTACTTAAATAATTTTCCAAACTAATATTTTACTAACATTATCCTTTTTAAACTAATATATTAAATTATAATGAATTAAATTATTAAATTAAATAATTTATAAAAAATATTACATTTTATTATTTTATAAATTAAATTATTTATTTTTCCTATTTTCCATTTTCCCCTTTTCCTTTTCTTTCTCCCTTTTCTCCTTTTTCGTCTTTCTTTCCTTTTCCTTTTTTCCTGGCTTTGGGCCACCAGGCTAGCCTCGTTCCTTTCCCTTGCACTTGGGCCTCCGACCCATTCCCTCCCCTTCCTCTCCTTCTCCCGCATGGGCAGCTCACCCTCGTTTTCTTTTCCTCCTTCCCCCAGCGCAGCAACCTAGCCAAGCTCCCCCTCTTTTCTTTCCTTCCTTTCTCCCCTAGACCGAGCTGACCCAACTCCTTTTTCCCCCTACGTTGGCCTACTCCCCTTCCTTCCTTCTTCCTTTTTCTGCTTTGACCAGCACACCCCCGACTTGTCCCAGTCACCATATCTGCCACCTCGGGCACGCCGACTACCACCCTATTGCCACCACCTACCACCACTACAACCCCCTCTCTCTTCCATCCTTTTTTCACCATTTTGGACCCAAACAACCATGCACTCCCCCTCACGCATGGCCTCCCTTTTCCTTCTTTCCTTCACTCTCCCTACCACCCTACCACCTCCCTGCCACCGATCGACCACTTATCCCCTCCTATCCTCCATCTTCTTTTTCTTCTCCTCTTCAGCCCTTTTCCTACCCCATTTTTCGAGCTCCATACCTTACCCAACCTCCCTCTTCTCTCCTTTTCTTCTCCTCCCATTTTCATCTCTGTTTTGCACCACCGCTTCAACCGCCGCACCAGCCCCTTACACCACTCCCTGCCACCCTCTACCTCAGCCCTGCACCACCACAACACCACCCAAGACACCCTGTAGCTCCTTCTTTCCCCCTTTTTCCTCCCTTCTAGACGACCTCCCTGTAACCCCTTCGTTCTCCGCCTACTAGTTGCCTCTGTCGCCACCCAAACCACCAATCCACTCCCAACAACCTCCTCTACTGCCCCACGCCTACTTTTGCTGAAACTAGCCCTTGAACCCCTTCATTTTCCTCCTCTCCTTTGCTTCCTTCTCAGTCCGGTCTACTCCTGCAGTCCACTTTGTGGCCTCGCTGCCGCTGCCTTCGTTGCCCTTGGCCACCGACAACCTACCCCCGACCACTACCTACACCCCCTCTTCACTCCTACACCCTTCCCTTGCCCTAAATCCTCCCCCACCTACCCTCTTTGCTAGCCTAAAGACCCCAACCCAAAAATAGCCATAATTCCTTTTCCTTCACCCCTTCGACCCTTCGACCCTTTTTTTTTGCATGCAGCTCATCCTGTATAAGCAGCATGAGTTGCTGCATTTCTTGGCCCATATTTGTTAAAAATTTCAAGGTATAATAATATTTAAATTAATTATTTCATTAAGTAAAATTTATAAAGTCTTATGCTTTGGTTTTCTTATTTCTAATATAATAAGTATTAATATCATTATAGGTATTGGTTTTACTAATCAAATCTTGAATCTTTAACCGGAATACCGGTAAGGTTCAATTTATAATATATATATATATTTGCTTGTATTGATAAATAAAAAGGAAATTATGCTAGTTTATATGCCATGTGTGGAAATATTGCTTAAGGGAGGAGTTTGAGTATTAATGAAAATGTTGAGTACTTATCTATGCTATATTATGTTATTGTGACTATTTATGCATTAATAATATTATTGTGAGCCCTAGGGGCATTTTAGTAATATATCTTGTGCAAGAATATGGCCTAATATGTGTGGGTGATGAGGAGTATGATGTGAAATATAATAGTTGGCGGAATTTGGGTGAGGAGAGTGGAGTATTAATATTAATATTCATGTAGTGATGATAACTTAATAAAAGTGGTATAATGAGAGGGAAAGATGGTAAAATGGTAAGAAAAGGGAATTATGGTAATTTTAGAGGAAGAGTGCAAAATGGTAAATTGTAAGTAAAAGAGGTATTATGGTAATTTTGAAAGTAAAGAAGAAAATGGTAATTTTATGAGTAAAGGAGTATTATGGTAATTTTGGGAGTAAAGGGTAAAGTGATAATTTTGGAAGTAAAGGGAGGGGGGTAATATGGTATTTTTATAAGTAAAATGGTATTGTGTTAATTTTATAAATAAAAGGACATTATGGTTACTTTGGAAGTAAAGGGGAAGTAAGGGGTAGAATGATAATTTTGTAAATAAAAGGATATTATAGTAAATTTGGGAGTAAGGGGTAACTTGGTAATTATGATAATGACGAAGAATAATTTGGTTATTAAATTATGATTATATAAGGGTAAATGGATAATTATGATAATAGAGAAGGGTAATACAAAAGGGTATTATGGTAATTTTAATAATGAAGGAGGGCAATATAGTAATTATAATAATGGAGAAGGGTAAATTAATAATTATAATTATGGAGAAGGGTAAATTAATAATTATAACTATGGAGAAGGGTAAATTGGTGATTATAATAATGGAGAAGGTTAAGTTGGTATTTATAATAATGGAGAAGGGTAAATTGGCAATTGTAATTATGGAGAAGGGTAATTTGATATTTATAATAATGGAGAATTGTAAAATGGTAATTATAATAATTGAGAAGGGTAAAATGATAATTATGATAATGGAGAAGGGTAATTTGGTAATTATGATAATGGATAAGGGTAATTTGGTAAATGTAATAATGGATAAGGGTAATCTGGTAATTATGAAATTGTAGAAGGGTAATTTGGTAATTTAACCAACTAAAGGGCAAATGGATAATTATGATAATAAAGAAGGGCAATTTAGTAATTTATCCAACTAAAGGGACAATTCGGTAATTATGATAATGGAGAAGGACAATTTGGAATTTAACCGACTAAAGGGTAAATTGGTAATTATTTAACCAACTAAAGGGGCAAATTGGTAATCATGATAATGAAGAAGGGTAATTTGGTAATTTATCCAACTTAAGGGCAATTTAGTAATTATAACAAAGGAGAAGGGCAATTTGGTAATCTAACCAACCAAATGGGAAATATGATAAGTGTAACAATTATGAAGGGTGAATGGTGATCTAAAAAGCGTAGGAGATTACTTGGTAACCTAAACCGAGCAAGGGGTAATTTGGTAATTATGCAAATTGAAGGGTGATATGGTAAATTGCCAAGTAAGGAAGGGATGGCTTAATAACTATACAATTAAGGGGTAAATCAGTAATTCATATCTAACATGTTGATGGGACACTGGAGGTTCGTAATAAGACTCAAGTAACACTAAATAGTAAGGTAAGAGTATTTGACGATTTGTAAGCATCACGAGAATAAATCCTAAATCAGAATTGGACGAGATTATGATGGCTTTAATGATTCCTCTATGTTATCTTACATAATAGTATGAATAAGAAATACCTAATGATATGAGAATGATCGAAAGTGAATAAGCATGTAATTGTTGTGCTTTTTGTGATCACCTTAATTAAGACACTAATACTTAAAGTGAAAGACCTCGAGATCGGGAATGGTGGCTCTTTAGGGGTCGCTACCCTAAAGACGTGGTTTAGCCCATGATTATTCTTGTATTTGTTGGTGTGCCTTTGTGCCCCAGCAAGGCCCTATATCTTACTCTATCTAGCTCTACGGACGTATTTAGAGGGTATGCATACTTATGGATTAGGTGTCCTTGTTGGTAGGGTACTGAGTAACTTTATGCACCAGTACGACCAGGGTACCTTTTCGTCCCTAGATTGATGGTTGAAGGGTACTGAGTAGCTTGTATGCACCAGTACGACCAGTGTACCTTTGTGTCCCGGTGTAATACCTAGTTTTAATAAATCCTTAATTTAAATATACAAGACTTAAAATTGGATTAGCAGGTGTAATAAATCATAGGATTCTTTTTAAAATGAACGCCTCGTCATTACGAGTATTTCTGTAGTTATTAAATTATGATAATAACCTAGACTAGTGTATATCTAGTGTATATATGAGTAGGGGAAGATAAAAGTTGATGATGTTAATATTAACAATAATAAGAAGAGAGTAGATAATAATCAAAATAGAAAGGATGGTAATAATAATAACTTTATGCTAAGTAATGCTCTTAAAAATAATGCTGATAACAATAATTGTAAGAATAATAATGTTAGAAATAATTATGATAATAAGGGATGGTAGTGATAACACTAATAATGATACTATTGATCATGATAACAATAGTGAGAACCTTGAACAAGGAGGATTTTTCCTTAGTATCCATACTCTTAAAAGCCTAATACTATGGGGTATTTTTGCTAACTAAATTCTAACCAACTCCCATCATTTTCCCACTCTAATTCAGCCTAATCTTTCCCCAACCTATCGAGCACCTTACTCCTCCCATGCAGCTAGCTACCACCTTTTTCCCATACCCTACACTCCTACCTATCTTATCCACTAACCTTGTATCCTTTCCCTTTCCCCTAGCAGAAACCCATCACCCTCCATACTCTTCTCCTCCCTCACGCCATTCTAGCCCTGCAAAATCGTAGCAAACCAGCCTAGCCAACCTCCCTCACACCACCCAGCCACATGCAGCTAAAACCACACGTAACCCAGCCCTTCCCCCTCAAGTAGCAGCCATCATCCTCTCCTCCTCCCAACCTGCACACCTTCTCAAATTTTCTAGCCATCTACCCATCCATTTCCTTCCTTCTCCATGCAACCAACCTACCCCTTTCCCTTCTCCCATGCATTCGACACCCTTATCCCATAAATCAACCTGCAACATCCTCCCCAACCAACTCTTGTAGTAGCCTCATTTTCCCTCTATTTTCCCCTTCCCTTCTTAAGTTCCAACCTGCAGCAAAGTCCCTCCTTCCCTCTCCCTTTTGGTCTTCTAATTTTCTCCCTATAAATCCTCTCCTTCTCCCCCTTACTTCTAGCATTTGATACTGTTGTTTGCAGCCCCCAAACTTCTCCCTTTTACCTCCGAACTCTTGCCCAAAAATGACCCAACTTGCAACCTTGTTAAGAACCCTCTTCCCTTGTGCTTTGCCTCTCTAAGAAGAAACTAATTCCAGTGTAAGTATTCTATCTTCCGGTGTGCGTGGTATGTAGAAATTCCATGCATCAGCCGCCTTGGTTATTTCCCTAATCTTATTTCAGGTATTAGTTCCCATAGGTTGTTATTTTATTAATTTATTTAGCATAGATACTAATGCATGCATAGTTTTGGATGGTTTTATCTATTTTTAGGTAATATTAACCCCACTTAAGGTATCCTTGGAAGAAGCTCTTCGTGGTATCATTTTTCTTAGCTCATTAGATGGTAGAATTTTATGTGAAAATGGTAGGTTAGTTTTCTAGGATAAAAATCATGCTAGGTTGAGTATATCAAATGACTTATATTTTGTGGGAAATGGAAGCATGTTGTAGTTTGTTTCTATGTGAATATTATGATGTGTAAATTAATATATGTTAGCATGAAAATATTTATATGCCTAATTAGTATTCTAAAAATTGAAGAGTATATGCTTATGACAACATATATGGATTTATGCTAAAAAAAATGTGCAAGTTTAGGGTACTAATATATGTTACCATGATAATATTTATAGGCCTAGGTAGTATTCTAAAAATTGAAGAGTATATGCTTATGACAATATATATGGATTTATGCTAAAAATAAATGTGCATGTTTAGGGTTAGAGTGCAACCGAAGATTTGTCATGTTTCATGGTAAGACCCATAAATGGATTAAATGTGTCCCTTGGATAATTTAGATAATTTTGGACGTATAGCATGTTAACTTAGAATATAAATGTGTTTAAATGGTGATTATTATGTGTTGCATGTTTTAGGGGTAAAAATGTAAATTCTATATACCATGGTCCATATTTGAAAGTTATTTGTGGAAATTGCATGAATTTTATGAGATCCTTGAAATACATGCTATGAGTGTTTACATGTACCATGTGTGGTGAATTCTTAGGGGTAATATAGTCTTTTGTCGTACCAAAGATATTATTATATGTTAAAGTATCATTAGCTATTTTATGTTAGCTTTTTCATGACAAATATCCTATGGGGATAAACCTGGTAATAAATTAAAGGAAAATGTGGTAGTTATAGGGAAAAAATGTGTTTCAAAGTGGATAATTGGTCTAGTTGACTTAAGTGTTGGCCTCCGCATAATTTTGGAAATAATTAGACAAATGGATTGAATAACTGAATTGGATAATTATTCGGACTATGGCATGATGCCTACCCTAGGTCGTGTTGACTTGGAATTGTTGTGACCCTCTTGGTCTTTTAGATTTGACATTGATGGTTGATTGTTGATTGATGTGATCCTCATGGTCCCTTGGTTGATTGATTGATGGCTAAGTTGTAATATTGTGAACCTTATTGTTCTCAAATTAATAACTTGAAATTTCATAAGACACTAATCACTTAAAGAGGAAGACTTGAGTTTGGAAAGGAATCTCGTGCCTCGGACTTGGCCGTCGAGTGCATAGTTTGGGCCTTTGGATCAAGGGGTTCACTTCTTCTCTATAGGTATTCCATACACCCTATAGGGAGTACGCATACTTAAGGACTTGAGTTATGAGGTTTTGTATGGATGACTGATATGCGGTGTGGCTTCCTTGGCGAGCTTTACCTTGGAATAGAGTGAATTATTTTGGTACCACCTCCTTGACGATCATTGTCATGGATATAGGATTGTATTCCACTCGAGAATTGTTATATAAATTATATAACTCGATTAGACACCCACCATAATACTTCTATAATAATTGGATTAGGCGTGACTCGTTCTTGGTTGGATTGTTTGGAATGTCACTACTTCTCCCTATTATACTATAAAGTATGGTCGTTGGTAAGTTAAAATGGTTGTGAGATTTATAAGTATGTCTTCAATGCCTTTGCTAGGAATTTGATCTAACTAGTATCATTATTTTTGATGTAGAATCGTGTCATAAAATCATGGCTTTGCATCTGATCGTATATTTTATTTGAATTCCTTATTTGTATGATAATTATTATGTGGGTATGCTACCTCTCCGGAGGTGTTGTGATTTACTCAGTACGAGGAAGTGGTACTGATGCTATCACTTTTCAGAGGAGTACGTCTGTGGCATGCAGTGGTTGAAGAATTTTGAGAAGCATCATCCATATGACTAGTTAGGCTAAGGGAGTGAGTGGACCCTATCCCTATTTCCCTTTCCTTGTAACTTTGATGGACCAGATGAATATAAGGCAAACCACTGTTGCACCTTCATGTGCTCTTTTGTTTATTTTTTGAAAGTTGTTAGTTACTTAATTATCTAAATGATCCTTTTCATATGGATAATCTTTCTTTGTAAAACCCTCGATTATGTATTGTACTTCTCTCGCATTTTGTTGGTCTGACTTATTTAAGCCTTAAAACTTGACGTAAGGATGGTGAGGAGACCAGACTTATGTTAAGTGTAGTGGTAACACCCACTTTTTTACAATTTCTGCTTCCGCAAAACAAAATTTTCAAGTCGTGATTTTGGGGTGTTACACCTAGGTTCTTGATCTCCCGTCCGAGGCAAATAAATGGAATTGTTATGCTGATTAAAAAAAAGGAAAACCACTAGTCATGAAAGAGAAAGATTAATGAGCCATGCCTAGTGGAATTATGATATTGAGTACGGATCCATCGGTTATAATAGTGACCCAGGAGCGTGTTGCCCTGGCAGATGATTATGAGTACTGGTCCATCGGATATGATAGTGGCCTAGGAGTGTGATGCCCTGGTAGATGATTATGAGTACTGATCCACAGGATATAATAATGGCCTAGGAGCGTGTTTCCCTAGATGATATTGATATATATTCTAATCCATCGACAATAATAGTGGGGGTCCCGAGCTCAATAAAACTAGTCATGGATGTGAATAAAGTTATGGAAAAATACTAATCATTTACAGTGAAATGCCATGTGAGGCGGGGCCAGATTGGTCCATCGGCGAATAATAGTGGCTAGAAGCATTTTTCCCTACATGATCGATCCACCGACGAATAATAGTGGCCAGGATTATTTTGTCCTACATGATTGGTCCACCGGCTATAAAAGTGGGGTTCCCGTACTCATATGGATATAAAATCTAAGATGATTGAATAATGATGGACTAATGGTATAAGGCCCAAATGTATTGATTTTCACTATGACATGACTTAAGGTCTGAAAGTATCAATTTTTCATTATGACTCATTAACATTTGATGGACTTGCTAAGAATGTGACTGTTATGTATACACATCTTGTTATTTATGTATATAGCTTTGTATCATGTGTTGCATTGCGGGCCTGCTTTTAAGTGTGTTTTAAAGGGTTACTCAGTACTATAGTACTGAAGGATTCCATTCGTGAGCCCCTGCCTATTTAATGGGTAGTGTCCCTTGCAGGTCCTTTTCAGGTGCTATTCAAGTGGGCAACGGGAAAGAGTGTAAGGATTTTCCGGAATTTGATAAGGTTTTACTACTTCCCTTCCTAACTCTTGGTTTGAATATAATCTTTGTTCTTATAACCACCATTGGTGGATTTTATTCTTGCAAGATGTTTACTTGTGCTACTCTGTTTTAAATATGGTTTGAATTTTTAGCAATTGATATTTTATTCTTTAGCCTTAGAACTTGGTACTAGAATGGGATGAGTGAACCGGTCTGGTACTAAGTGTGGTGGTAATATCCCCAAAATTCACAGTTTGTTATTTCGCTTCTGCTAATCTTTTAATAAAACAAAATTTTTCAGTAGTGAAATTTGGGGGTGTTACATTATTAACCCACAATAAAGTCAAAGTGAACACAAATATCAACCTATCAATATATTAAAGCCACCCTATGTCTAATCATTAGCATTGAGGCACATTAGGTCATAAATAAAAAAATACCTTTACAACCCTAATTAAATAATATAATCCAATTTAGTACCAAAATTTATTAAAATGATAAATTTGCTATGAAATGGATAAAATACTAGCATGTAGGTAATTTTTAAGGCTTGGAGATTGACTATATTTTCCATTATGCATATGTTTCACAACTTATGTATACAAAGCACTAAGCATGCATTTATAATATGTCATATATTCCATGCAACACATATATATAGATTAATAGCCTAGTTTAACATTTAAGATAGTAGTTAATATCATGGTATATGCAAGAACACATTTTTTTTATCTCTAAAGCATGTGAATAGCAATTAACACAAATCTAACCCTAATCATGTTTGAGTACTTTCATGTTATATATATCCACCCTAGTTACAACTGATAATGAGAATCATGGAATAATTAGCATGGTATAAAAATTACTTGATATGCCCTAACCAAACCCCAGTCATGCACACATTAACCTTTTATAAATTCCACATATATATACCCTATATTTAATAACAAGTTGAATGTGCATGCTAACTATTTAAGACCATACTTTCAACACATCACACTATTTCATAACACTTGAAATAAAATCCTAGCATGATTCTAGTTCTAAACAAATAATCATGCTCCCACACAAATTTTTCCATCTTATGAGTGATTGGATTTAACTAAATATGAGCTACACAAAAGCACAAAAGTTTACATTCTCTATAGATTCACATGGATTTCCTAAGAATGAAAAAACCAATAACATATATATTATCATCTAACACAATACAATAATTAGTAAAGTTAACCAAAACCAAACGAGGAAGGAGTAGAATAAAAGATCAACAAATGAATGAAGCTCATGCAACAAACCCTTAGTAGTGTGGGGTATTCATGATAGGAGGCATGAGTAACATGGTTTGCTCACACAGAATAGGGAGGTGCAATGTGTAGGGATCATTGATAAATGGAGGCTCAATGTGAAAGGCTCAAGTAACAAGGAGGTGGTGCACCTCAAGGCAACGAATGTGAGTAGTTCACACAATAAAGGTTTAAAGGTGTAAATCTTAGATGTCAAGGGATTTATATCAATGTGAATTTCTCATGCAAGAGTGGAGGATTAGCATGAGCTTTAAGGGTTTTAACATAGGTAACTTTGATAAAAATTGCAAAACAAAAAGGAGAAACATGGGAAGGCAACTTGGGAAGAATGGGAGAAGTGTGTAGATAAAAATTTCATATATTTAGGCGGGATCAAAAACAAAAATGAGGGAGGAAGGAGGGATTATATGGGTGATTATGACATGTGAATGCAAGTCCTCGGGAGTTGGTGAAGGAGGCAAGGACACAAGATAAGAAGAGTAGGGGTAAGAAGTGTACATAGGGTGGTGTGAAAATTTTCACGCATTGAAAATTACGAGAGGGTAGAGTGTGGGATTGAACATGGATGCAACATGGTTAGGTATTCCAATTAGAACAGCCAAACCAAGGGAAAAAAATTGGATAGTAAATTTGGGTTCCATAATTAAACAAACATAGGTTAAGTTCCAAACTAGGGTCAAATCTAATCACCCATATTCTATAAAATTTTAACATGATTATGTTTATATCTAATTTTCATAATAATACACATAATACTCATATATTTAATACATAAGTTTACAAAATAATTATCTTAATCACACATAATTAGCAATTTTAAAATTATAATTTCTTAATTAGGGTTTCTACAAATAGGGTATTACATCCACACTAAGAGGTCTCGTAACCTAGGGGAGTTTTACTTTGCATAAATGAGTTTTATTTCCATTGATGGTTACTTTAATTTAATTATATTTTAATTCCACTTGTTAATTTAGACAACTTCTATGGGCATTGAGAGACCATGGGGATAATCTAGCCCATTGCTCAAGATTAAAGTTAATGTGTGGTTTGTATGATCATAATCCCATGTTGAGATGCCTTAGGTGGCCTTACACTCCTTATATGTTAATCATGATATATTATATGGTTGATATGACCCGTTATCCCTTACATATAAAGGAGGTATGTTTCTATGTACAACATTGCATATATATTTTGTTCTTGTTTCCATAAGTGTGATCAAGCATGTTCCCCATGAATATTGCACATGTATGCTACAATATTATATATTGTATGTACATCATAGAATAAGTATAGATTGTGTGTGTTGTATAGAAATACATGAGCATGTTGTGTAGGGATAGTATGATAGTGCATATACCATGAATCACATAAGGGTGTTCTTGCCTCAATATGTAATACCCCACTTTCCTAAATCTGAATGTCAGAGTATCCCCTTCAAATAATAAAAACTCATTAATTAATTTCCCCAAGTTGAAAGGATAAATAAAACTCTTACCTTGGAAAAAATTGATTACCTAGATTGGAGGAGCGATGCAAGCCATATAACATGACCATATCATGCCATGCAAATAGGTTAAGCCACCACCTCAAATCAATTTAAAAAAAAATAAAGTTAGCTAACCAATAATCAATTTGTAGACCTTACAAGCAACATTGGTACATTTATCTAAAGGGACAAGAAGCATGATTATATTTCTTATCCTTGCTACTAAACTAGAGGTGTCTTGCACAACTTTTTGGAAGTTAAGTAAGTCACACTTGGTTATGACCCATTTTTGAGTTGTTCACTTTTTCTACCTTTTAGTTACATTTCTTTTAATAGTTGTTAGATAATTGTAATTTCCTTGTATACCATAATTCATCATGGGAGACGTCACTTTTGGGTACAAAATTTGTGTAATCACTCACATAGCCCCATATAGAATTATTCAAACCTAGTTAGCTCTCAATTAGTTAATTCACTTGTATTAGGTAACTAGCTAGTTAGCATGTAATAAAATATGATGTAAAATTTTTAGGAAGGACTTTTGTAACTAAAGGAGGTTGCCACAACACTATTTTTACATTTTAGCTCCTCTTGAATGAAAATGACTTGAACTTTGGTTTCCATTGTTGTGTTGAAACACACACTCCCCTAAATTAAAAGTTTGAGTGAAGAACTTTGTCTTATGAAATTTAAAATTTAACAATATTTATCTCAAGAGTTGAAACTAAGTCATGATTATGAGTGTTTAATCTTTAGGGTTACTTTAGATTAACTATTATCTCTAATAATCGTTTCTTTTTTTTTTTTACATTTTCAGTGGAAATTACGACCCTAATCTACCATCTTCTATTAAGCATGACCTAATTTGTTTATCATACGCATCATATTAGCATTAAAGCTTAAGGTTGAAAAATTGGGTCTTTTATTTTATTTCCCCCACCTTCACATTTTCTAAATCTTACCACTCAAAAAAATTTTCTAGCCTAACCCATTCAAACCATAAACACCTTCCCTAAAGTAAATTATTTATCTCTTCTACCTTTATTATCTTCTTTAAGCAATGAAGAGGTACAAAAATTGAGAAGGTATTTTACTATAGAAGCTATTTAAGGGGATATGTGAAGGGTTTTTGATGTTTTTGAATCTCTTGCATAAAATACCAATACTTCATACCCACCAATCCATCCTAATCTAAGAAGAAGAACATACGTTCATCAACACAATGTCACAGAGTCTAGTGCAAGTGAAGATGCTAATGAATTCAATTTCTCCTTAAGTGACTCTCCACAAAAAAAACATAAAAGATAAAATCATGAAAGGAATGATTATTTTATTAACATCAAAATTGAGATACCTGAATTTGATGGCTCACACAACTGGGAAGATTTCCTATAATGGGAACTAAGTTTCTGTAGGATTTTTGAAGCTAAGTCATACAATAATAAGAAGATTTTAAATGATGCTATTTTAAAAATTAAAGGGATCACCTTTTTATGGCGGGAGAGTCTTGCATAACAAAAAAGTAAGAAGGGTAAGTCAAAGATGAGATCATGGACTAAGATGAATAAGCTATTTTGGGAAATATTTCTACCCTCATCATATATCCAATACATCCCCAAAAATATTCAATCTTTAAAGAAAGGATTGATGAGTGTTGAATACTACATCAAGGAGTTTGAGAGGTTGAAGATGTAGTTGAAACTTGATGAGGTTGAAGAACATAGAATTTTGAGGTTCACTAGAAATTTAAGGCTTGGCATTACAATAAAGGTTGTGTTGAACATGTATTATACCTCAAATGAGCTCTTTCATTTGAATACTAAGGTAGAAAAAAAAGAAGGGGAAGAGAAGTCTGAGGTTTTCTCAAGGTAGATTCATGGAAATCATTACCAAAGAGGTTCCCTCACCATCAAAACCTCCCCTACACTAAAATATTTAATGTCAAAGATAAGGGGAATATACCGGGTTCAAACCTATCAAGTTTAGAGGTGTGAGGTATTTCAAATTCCAAGGAATAAGGCATTACCAAAATGAGTTTCATAATAACAGGGTCATGACCCTTATGAACCTTAACTATGTCTTTCAAGAAGATAATGAGGAGGATGTATCCTTAGCTAGTGGAGATGAACTTGACGAATTATCCCCAAATAGTGGATAAAAATGTATGGAAAGAGGGGTGTTACACACCTAAGAAGCTAAAGTTATTGAAACTTAAATGAAGTGTATATTTCAAATAAAATGTTTGTGTTTAGGAAAATTGTTCTCACTCATATTTGATGGTGGGATTTGTGCCAATGTGGCCTCTTGTACTATTTTTGAGAAGCTTGATCTTCCAAAAACATCCCACAAGAAATTGAATATGCTCTAATGACTTAATGATGGCAGTATGGTGGATGTTACCAAGCTTTAGTGCCATTCTCAATAGGAAATAATTACCATGATCAAGTCTTATGTGATGCGGTTCCTATGGATGCATGCCTCATTATTTTAGGGTATCCTTGTAAGTATGATAGGCATATGTCCTATGATGGGAATAAGAATACTAATTACCTTAAATTTTTTAACAAGAAGATTTCGTTAACTTCTTTGTTCTATCGGTCTCCAATGAAAGATAATATGTCATGTAAATTTTTTTTTACTGATGGGAAGAGTGAGATAACATAATTATTAAGGGGAAGATCTTACATTTATCATTGTTTTTCAAAATTAATGAGGATAATGATTCCCTTGACCGATGGATCCAGGCAGTGCTAGCAGAGTATGGGGATGTTTTCTTAAACGAGTTACGTCCTTTGAGAGGTGTAATGCCCCTTCCTCCTTCAATAGTTTTTATAAAATATGTTCATATAAAAGTAAATGGTTTTACATTTAGGGAGTGTTCAAAAAATTGGTTAATAATAGAGTTTTAAGGGTGCCAGTTGATTAGTTACCTACAAATAGTTGATTAAATATGCACTTCATAAGAACAAGTCAATTAGTGAGAGAAAGCCAGTCCACTGGTGAAACTAAATGAATTGTATTTCATAAGTAGTCAATTGGTTCTACTGATATTTTTAGGTGTTTTCTAGTTTTTATTTCAAGTTTTATTTTAATGATTTCCTAAACTTCTAATCAGTAACTTTTTATACTAATAAGTAAATTGTGGTTCTTTAGGTATATTGTAACACCTCCATTTTTACTAATTAAAAATTACATTTTTCAGAAGCGTTAATTATCAAATTACCGGGTGTTACCACAACACTTAGCATAAGTCCGGTTCCCTCATTTTTCTTATGCTAAGTGCTAAAGCTAAAACAAACCACAACCACATAAAACAACAAAAATAAGAGGTAATACATAAATAAAATCTGTGGGTAATTTACTCCATACAAGGGACATAAGAGTCCGAAGAAAAGCTAGTTACATAAAAAATAGGTACCCTAAGGTACAAAGTTGGTTTTTATTAACTCTTAGACCCAAAAGTACTACATTGAAAACAGGAGCTCTTTCCAAGGACTCTTTTTTTCCCTGTAATACCCTTGAAGCCACTCCATATCCTTCATGTAGTCATCTACAAAAGTAGCATCACGACGACTTCCATATATTGAGCTAATCACAATATCTCACAAGAGGTTTCATACCTATAACACACCCATTTTTTACAACCGAAAAATTTTATTTTAAAAATCTTAGGAAATTGGAAACTACTAAACTTATAAAAAATAGGGTGTTACTGTCATATCTAAAAAAGGATAGTCACTAGATGCTTTTCCCATATTAGATATAAGGATGAGAATCAAACCAACCAAAACAAAAGTAGAGCGCACAAAAGAAAACCATTATATAAATACCAAAGAGAGGCTTTCAAGTATAGGACCTCGACATTTTGCAAATATTAAAATATACAAGGAAAACTAAGCAAAAGTATAAGATTTCAAATTACAAAAAAAAATAAGGGCGTAGCCATAAAACATGGTCCATTAAGATCTACACAAAAGTCTCTGGATGTCCACACTATCATAAACCATGTCCAACATGAGGTTTACCTACTACTGGCCATCCCTGAAAACCCACACATGGCCTTATGCTCATGGGAGTGAGTAGGTGACTAAGCAAACAATCTTATCGGTATGATTCATATTGAGTCATCATGCTAACATATAATGGAGGTCATACTAATATAGTTAATGCCTAATTCATATAAGTAGAATACATGCCCTATCATGGTTAGATTATGCGTAAGAACCTATATAATACATGAATCATCATGCTTATCAACATAACACAACATCGTAGAGGACAACATGTAATCCACTAAGTAGATTATCCAACTATCATTAAGCATTCAATCATCCATGATCATATTTCCACCATTGGCCATTTTCCACTTACCTAATCTATTTGGTAATTTATTTATAAGCCATTACCTCTTTTACCATACTTTTACTTTTACTTTTATTTTTCTCTTTAGCCACATTCTTATTCAAAATTCTATCCAAATAATTATTCAAATTCTTTTCCAAATACTTATTCAAATTCGAATAGAAACACTTATTCAAATTTTTATTGAGCAATGGATTGTGCACTGCTTCATGGTCTCATATACCATGGAATTCTATCCCATCCAAAGGATATAAAGTCTAGCCGAATCTAAGTAATTAAAGATAGACATAAGTCTAGGTTGAAGCCAAGTGACCACCAATGGACATAAGTCTAGGCAGTGCATTATTAGTGTCTAGAGTAGGTAAAACACCAGGATCTACAAGGATCCCGCTGGAAGACACCAATAAACTTTCGAAGATAGACTAATCTCTAGTAGCTAATTGAGGATTGGGTAACCCAAACACATACACATATCGATTATCATTTGCTTTAAGTGATTAATACATTTTTTCTCAAGGTTACATGGTAATACAAGGCCCATGCAATATGTAAGTAAGGCTTTCACATACTTATTTCATCTTAAGCATTACCATTACCCAACTATGTGTGGGATTTAAATTAATGCTTACTCAATATTAACTAAACCATTAGATTAGTCCATTCTTAGCCAAACTCTAGATTACATTAATCTTTCAAAGCCATAATATACTTATTTGGGTTTTCTTGTTAAGGCCTTTACAACACACATTGAGTACGCCAAGGGTTATGATCCATTTAATACATCTTTAGATTGTTAATCCATGTCAATAGATGTATTTCATTCATGAAATAATCATATAGTAGCATTCGGGATAGTCTCCATTCATATCCAAGTCAAATGATCAAAATCTGAAATGCCCCGAAATTTTCTAAATTTAAAGATTATATTTAAATAAGGTTTTAATAGGAAAATTATTTTATTGATTTAATTTTTTTAAAAAATAAAAGGAAATTTATTAGGACAAATAAATAAGAAAATTTTATAAATAGGATAAATAAAGGAAATTTGGGTATATTGTCCAATTAAAGTTTTTAATTTGGGAATTTATTTAAATAAATTATTATATTCAAATTAAGAAAGAGAAAATAGTTTCAAATTAACATTAATTTTATAAATAATTGAATTAAATAAAATTAGAGTGACTTATTAATTTAAAATGGGAATTTTGGAAAATCTTTTAAAAATCCTAATTTGGCCTAAAAAAGGATTTAAATATTATTTTATTTAAATATTATTATTTTTAAATATCCCAAATATTTTAATTAATTTTTTAACCCAACCTTCCTATTTTCTCTTCTCATTTTTCCTTTTTCCTTTTCTTTCTTCCTTTATCTTTCTTTTCCTACTTCTTCTTTTCCTTTTTCTTTTCCTTCCTCGAATTGGGCCTGTTGTGCCGGCTCAAATCCCCTCCTTTTCCTTCAGCGCAGGCGGTTTCGTCCCGCGGCCCAGAAGTCCTTCATTTAACCTCGTGCCGCGTTGCACCATGTTTCCCCTCTAAACGCGGCGTGTCGATGTTTTTTTTAGCCTTTGCCACCCGACCGCCCGGTCGCCTTCTTTCTTTTCCATCTTTTCTCCCCTGAACCACCGGTTCGCCCACCCTATCTTCTTTTTCCTCCTCGAGCTCGACGGCATAACCGCAACCTTCCTCCTCCTCCCAAAAATGGTGCCGCCGGCCACACGTGTTGTGACCGGCCTTTCTCCCGCCCATTCTCTTCCTCTCGATGCACACTCTAATTTGAAATGCCCCACTTCCATTTTCCTTCCCCACGTTACTCCCAATTTCCCTCATAATGGTCGGGAAAATTTCAAAATTTATGCCGCCTGACCAACCTCATAACCGTCCCATTTCTCACTGGATTTAATCTCCTGGTAACCTCCACAACTTGAGCTTACTCTCCCATACTATAAATACCCCTCGTATGGCTCAAAATCGAGTTTTCTTTTCACGAAAACCCTAAGCACCCCGTCTGTATGCCACCGCACCTTTAGACGCCCCATACTCCACCGTTAGCCAACCTATCCGCCTCTTCTTCCTCCCAAACTCTTCCCTACAACACCCTCTAATTAAATAAACCATCTACACCCTTCGTGAAATGCCCCGAAAAATTCCTAATTTTAAATAGTACATATAAACGAGGTTTTATTATAAAATTTAATTATGTATATTATTTTATTTAAAATAAAAGAAAATTAATTAGGGCAAATCAAGAATAAAATTATAAGTATTTCAATTAGGAGGAATTTGGGTATTTTTACTAATTAAATAATTTAATTTGGAAATTTATTTAAATAAATTATTTTATTTAAAATAAGAATGAGAAAATAGTTCCAAATTAATATTAATTTTATAAATATTTTAATGGAAGAAAATTAGGGTGTTTTGCTAATTAAAATGGAATTTATGGAAAACCTTTTAAAAATCCTAATTTGCCTAAAAAGGGATTGAAATATTATTTTATTTAAATATTATTAATTTTCAATATTTTAAATATTAAGATTAATTTAATTGGCCCTGATCTAATTTTTTCTTCTTTCCTTTTTCCCTTTTTCTTTCTCTTTCTTCCTTTTTCCTTTTCTTTTTCTTTCTTTTAGTTCTTTTTCTTTTTCCTCTTCTTTTTCCCCGTTTGGGCTGCCCTCTCCCGCGGCCCAATCTTTTTCCCCTTCTTCCTTTCCCTCAGCCCAGCCCGCGAACGCACGACGTCCTCCTTCCGCCCTATTCAGCGCCGCGTTTTGCATCCTTTTCCGCCTGAAGCTCGTTGTTTCATTTAACACCTACCGCCCGTGCCTGAACCGCCTGGTTCTCCCATTTTCTTTTCTTTTCCCGGCCGACCGATCCCCCTCCTCTTCTTCTTCCTTCTTCCTCCTTTCTCCTCCGTCGACGCCACTGCAACTCCCTCCCCCGAAAATGGCATCTCCGGCTATGGTGATTAATACCGTCAGTTTCTTGTCTCATTGTCTTCCTATTAACTCCAGGAATAAAATTTCATAATCATTCAACGTTTCTTGCCCGTTTCCTCTCCCTAGCCTCGCAAACTGTCGAATCAACCCAAACGTTGGCCGACCGTTTTCCGCCGCCGGCTGCACAAATTCTCGCACCCCATAACTTCTTGCGGATCCCCAAAACCCTATTATACCATCTACAATCTATAAATAGCTGGATTGTATGAGTTTTTGGAGTTTGTTCTTCCCCGAGACCCTAAGCCCGATTGCCGGCCACCGCGACTTCAGTCGCGTATTCCGCAGCAGTTAGCCAACTTCAACGCCACCTCTGCATTCCAAATTATTCCCTGCATCGTCTTCTAGTTAACCAAACTATTTTCAACCTTCGATTCTTCTTGTACAGGCCTCAATAACCATGCAAAGATGGTTACTCATTTCGCCAGAATTATTTTTACCCCGAAACCTTAAACCACCGTGCGCCGCCACCTTTGGCTGCACCACCACCATCATTTTGTCCCTCTCCTCCTGAGAAACCATAAACATCTCTTATATCACCTCAATTCTCCCTATCTTTTTCCCAACATCCATCTTTCCCACTTTTCTTCTATTTTTCCGGCCACCGCCGCCGCCGCCGTGTACCACCGCTGGTGCCACCTATCCCCACTAGCCTAAGGTTGAACCCTAGACCCTCTCAACCATTTTCCATATTATTATAAGCCTTGATTTAATTTATTTCAATTATTTGCATATAAATACCATTATTATTATTCTTAATATGTTTTATTATTAGTAGTAGTAGTATTGTTGTTTTTATTATTGTTTATGTTGAGGACTGAAGCCCTACTATATTTTAATTCGACTTTATTATTATTCCCTTATTATTTCTTTTTCTACTATTATTAATAGTAATATGTTATAAGTATAATAATTATCATTATTTTATATTTCGAATTTCTATTATTCTTATTCCATTATTATTAATACAAATATTTTAACATTAGTGTTGTTAATAATGTTATTATTGTTGTTACTATTGTTATTATTATTATTATTATTATTATTATTATTATTATTATTATTATTCTCATTGATATTAGTTTTATTATCTTTGATATTATTATATTAGTATCATTATTATTATTAGGGTAAAGTCTTTAACGCTATATTAACAAGGTTTATAATATCTCTATTATTTTTATGTCTTTAGGAAAGTTAGAATTTTGTTAAATATATTTTATTAATATGTTATTATTTGGTCAAAGCTCCAAGGAGGCGTAGGAGCGTGCTCCAAGACCGGTGACATTTTAGGTAAGGGGTGCTAAGGCCTTTTATGTGCTTATGGGCATTATGTGCTTCGCATGCTATGTATCCTATATTTATGATTATTAATTATTTTGTATGTGGTATGACATGGAGTTGAAGTATGTTTTTATGTTTTTGTGTTTTTGTATGGCATGTGTACTATATGTATGTGACGATATTTGTTGTGACCCTATAAGACATGCATGAGAGGATGTCGATGTGGTTTGTGTGGGAGAAAGGATGAAAAAGGAGGATGGGGAAAGAAGTCGACTAAGGGAAGTGAGTTGACCTAATATTATGGTTTTATAAGGAATAATCTAATGTATGGTTTTATATGGAAGAGTATAATTTAGGGTTTTATACGGAGAATATAATTTATGATGTTATATGGGAGAATTGAATTTATGGTTTGTTAGGGAGAATCTAGTTTATGATGTTTTTTGGGAGAATGTAATTTATGATATTATATGGGAGAATCTAATTTGTGGTTATGAAAGGGGAGAATCTAATCAATTGTATTATGTGGACAAATCTTTGGGTTTTATATGATTTGAATCTTTGTGTTGGTATGGATTGAATTTAGGGTTTTGTGTGAATGAATCTTTGGGTTTAATATGGTAGAATGTAGGGTTTTGTAAGGACGAATCTTTGGGTTTATGTGAATTGAATCTAGGGTTTGGTAAGGATGAATATTTGGTTGGTATGGATTAAATTTAGGGTATTGTATGACGGAATCTTGGGTTTTGTGTGGTGGTATTAGGGTTGCGTGGTGGAGTTAGGGTTTTGTATGGGAGTTAATGATTGCATGGAATTTAGGGTTTACATGAAAAGTTCGAATGGTTTCATGGGATGTGTAAAGTCTGCATAGGAGTAAAATTTACGTATGAAAAGTTAATTTGGGACGTAAGTAAGGTAATGTAAGCATTGTTTCGGTAGTTAAACACTTTGGATGAAAAATAATACGTGGAACATTATCTGGGTACTTAGGAGACGAAGCTAGGGTTGGAGTGGTTAATTATGGTTTGTGGTTATTGATTAAGGTTTAGTGTGGCTGCTTAAGGTTTTTGTTGTATCATGTGTTTTTGGTGATTAAGGTGTAATTATGAGAATGGAATCGATGATTTGTGATGTGTGGAGGGTTAAAATAATTTGGGTGATGTGAGGTGGTGTAAGAAGAGATGTTAAGGCCTAAATTAGGGTTTCCGGATAAAACCCTAGCGTGAGATGTGAAGTAGAATTGGAGCATAAGTGTAAAGGGAGCGATTCATGCATGTCTGGGGTTTGGTGGTAGCACGTGTGTAATTGGTGAATAAAGTATGATGATGAATATGGGATTTATGATTTATGATTCGTGCATGGTGAAAGCCTTTGAATAAAATATTTAAGACACTAATATTTTAAAGTGGAAGATTATTGAGCCGAGTCCAAACCGATCCACCGGTCAGGAATAGTGGTTAGGACGCGTAGTCCTATGTGCGACCGATCCACTGGTTATAATAGTGGTTAGGACATGAGGTCCTATATGTGACCGGCCCACCGGTAATAATAGTGGGGTGACTCGAGCTCAATAAACACAAACCGAAATCGTTAAAGCTCTTAAAAGATACTAATTACTTACAGTGGAACACCATGCGAGCAGGAACCAAACCGATCCACCGGTCAGGAATAGTGGTTAGGGTTGTACCCTATGTGTGACCGATCCACCGATAATAATAGTAGTTAGGGCATGATGCTCTATTGTGACCGATCCACCGGTAATAATAGTGGTTAGGGCATGATGCTCTATTGTGACCGGCCCACCGGTTAAAATAGTGGGGTGTTCCTATGCTCGCATGGATTGATAAAAGGCATGGTGTGAATCGGATTCTGTTAAGAGATTAATTAAACAATTAATCTGGATTATATTGGCCTTTGTACTTTTACCTGAATTGTTCTTATACCTTTATGTTGTTATGTTGGATTATTCCCTGTTATTAATCTGCATGGATTATGTGCTTATGTGTCGGCCTTAGTGCTCGGTTACCTTACTCAGTACGTAGCGTACTGATCACCCTTTTCATGGGTGCCACTTATTCCCACGAGTAGTATGCCCTTCTGATTTGTGCAGGTGGGCGAGACATCAGTTGGGGCTGTGTGTTGAGCTTGGTTAGCTCAAAGTTCGAGAGAGTTGTGGCCGTATTTAAGTCTTTATGCAATTTTATTTCCTGTTATTGTTTATTTTTATTGGAATATTTATCCTCTTTGATTTCGCACTCTGATTTCTATTTTATTACATTTATAAACGTTTATGCGTACTCTGATTTTAAGGTATGATCTTTCGAGTTCTTTTATGAACTGTTGATTGGAATTTAATGTAAATCTTTTCTTTAGCCTTAGCACTTGGTACTGGAACGGTCGGAAAGAACCGGTCTGGTACTAAGTGTGGCGGTAACATCCCCAGAATTCACAGGTTTTAAGTGATTCTATTTTAATTGCTTCCACTTTAAAAAAAAAGTAATGAATTTTTGGGGTGTTACACTTCGATTCTCCTTGCACGGGTCTCCATAACCGTGCAAAGTTTGCTAGTTCTCTCTCCAGAAATTTCTACCCCGAAACCTTAAATCACCGTCCACCACCACATCCACCACTTCTGCCACCCTCTAAACCACCCAATATCTCCTCCTAAGTCTCCTCCACCGACCCATAAACTTATTTTATTTTTCTCCTCCCCCTTACTTATTTTTCTTCATTTTCACCCCTCTTATATCACTTTTCCGGCCACCTCCGGGAACCACTACCGGTGCCACCCATCCCCTCCGACTCAAGGTGAAACCCTAGACCTTTTAAACACTTTCTTTCGATTTATTGATAATTATTCTACTTTTATCCTAATTTTTAATGTTAATTCAATTTTATTTATTATTATTATTATTATTATTGTTATTAATTGAATCCTAATTGCTAAATTTTGTTGACAGGTTTGGGAGTATTCTTGAGTTAGATAAATTATTATTCTCGAATTTTCATTATTTAATGGAATTATTATATGTTTACTAATATTAATAATAATAATATTATTAGTGTAATTATTTATTTAATATTGTAATTATTACAGTAGGGGTAGAAACCTAAAAATTTAATTAAGTCTCACACCTTTGCTTTTTATTACTATTATTAAAATTTTTAACATTACTACTAATTATACTATTATTATTATGATATTTATTAACTTTTATATTATAAGTATATAATATTAATATCATTATTACATTTTTAAATAGTATTATTATTAAATGGTGTGGTTTTGAAAGCCACCTTGTAATTTTAAGAATTATGGTATTATTAATATTAATATTCTACTAATAAGAGTATTATTAATAATGTTTTTCTTTTATTATTATTATTATTATTATTATTATTATTATTATTATTATTGTTACTATTTTGGTGAAGGGTAGAAACCTTTATATCACCACCCTTTCGAATGAAAATAATAATTTATTTATATGTTTAAGTATTATTTTAATTAAAAACCAAATCTTAGAATAAGTTAGAAAATAATAAAATTTTATAAGGGAGCCTAATTATAGTATATTCTTATATAATAGGTGAACCCAGTCAAACCCCCTCAAGTGGAATAAGAGCGTGCACCAAGACCGATGTCATTTTAGGTAAGGGTTTACTAAGGCCATTTGTGTGTTTATATGCATTATGTGTTTCATATGCCATGTATTCTATGTTTATTATTATTAATTATTTTGTATGTGGCATGATTATAGAGTTGAAATATGGTGGTATGAATAAATCATGGCATGAAGATTATGTGTATGATTATGTTATTATTATTGTATGATATGGCCTTAAGACATGCATATTAGGGTTGTAAAATAATGACGGAGAGTGTAACAATGTGGTGTTGGGGTTTTGCATGAAATGGCATGGTGTTAGGGTTTGCATGGGAGCTAGGGTTTGCATGGAAGTGTGGTACGTGGATTTAGGGTTTGCATGGGAGCTAAGGTTGCATGGAAGTGTGGGTTACGATGAGTTAAGGTTTGCATGGGAACTAGGGTTACATGGAGTTAGTTATGCATTTCTGGACAAATGTTTGTGAATTGCAAATGTTGTGATTAAAACACTTAAGACATTAATCTTTTAAAGTGGAAGATTATTAAGCTGGGTCCAGACCGATCCACCAGTCAGGAATAGTGGTTAGGGTTTTTACCCTATATGTGACCGATCCACCGATAATAATAGTGGTTAGGACATCAGGTCCTATGTGTGATTGGCCCACCGGCAATAATAGTGGGGTGACTCAAGCTCAATAAACATAAACCAGAATTGTTAAAGTTCTTAAAAGAAATTAATGACTTACAATGAAACACCATGCGAGCAAGAACCAGACCGATCCACCAGTCAGGAATAGTGGTTAGGGTTTTACTCTATATGTGACCGATCCACCGGTAATAATAGTGGTTAGGACATGAGGTCCTATGTGTGACTGATGCACCAGTTATAATAGTGGGGTGTTCCTGTTTCTGCGTGGATCTGATAAAAGGCATAGTGTGTATCAACTTTTGATAAAAGAAAGATTAAATGATTAATCTGGATCTTTTTAGGCCTCATGTGTGGATTTGTTGATTATAAATTATGGATTTCATTTTATGCTTCTATGTATCATATGTGTGGGTTTGTAAATGTATGTTGATCATTATCCTGCATGAATTAATGTGTTATATGCTGGCCTTAGTACTTGGTTACCTTACTCAGTACTTAGTGTACTGATCACCTATTTCATGGGCGATGCTCATTCCCACGAGCAGAAGGCCCGTCTAATCTGTTGTAGGTAGAAGTCACCTACTTTGATGCTATCGATGTCTACGAGACATCAATAGGGGAAGAGTGATAGCTGGGCTGGATCAATTTCTAGAGAGACGTGGGTATTCTCTTTTTAATTTATGACTCATGTTCTTTTTATTATGTTTAAGTTGCAGAAACAACTTTATTAATGTTGTTTAATTATTATTTGAAAAACAATAGTTGGTATTTCGAATTATGTAAGACTTGCACGTACTCTGATTTCTGTTTTTATAAAATTTGAATTTGTATGGTATTACTGATAATGTTTTCTTAGCCTTAGCACTAGGTACCAAAATGGTAGGAGTGAACCGGTCTGGTACTAAGTGTGGTGGTAACATCCCCAGAATTTACGGTTTTAATTAAGAGTATTATTTTTTTAAAAAAAGGTGTAAATTTTGGGGTGTTACAAAATCACACAATCTAGACAAATGAGTTGATTGGTCTAGCTAACTAGCAAATCAGTTTTACCAACAAGTCAAGCAGTTTAGATTAGCTAAAACCAAGGTTCTCTTGAACCAGTTTATTAGTTTGGAAAACTAGTTGACTATTTTGAGACTAGTTAATCAATTCTACCAAAGTAGTTGATGGGTTTAAGGAAATAGCAAACAAAGGTCACCATCAACCAACCGATTGATCGATTGAAGCCAATCAGTCGACTTTTCTAAGAACTAGATGATTGATTTAGCCTAACAAGTCAATCAGTTAGCCTCAAAATAGCACATAATATACATTTTTCATGTAAATAACCTTAAAAAATCCTAACACATCAAAACTAAAATATATCACTACATCATTTCAATACTTTATTAGCTCAGAAACTAAAGCATGCTTCATAATTAATGAAATTGACCCTATATTCCTAAAATCATGCCTTTTTTTCAAGTTTAGTCAAGCAAAACCCTTAAGTTGAATTAATGAACCAATATATTGGTTCATAGGTCTAGTTAATCAATTATCCTAAAAACTCATTTTATTGAATTTCAAAAGTTATTCAAATCCAAATTTTCCTCAAACTCAGTTATAGTACCAAATTAAAATAAAAAATTATCAAATTTTACCAAACACTAAAACATCCCATTCAGCAAAACTGATGAAAAGTGGGGTATTACAATACCCACATTGTACATAGTCACACACAATTTGAAAGCATACTAAAGCACAAAGCATGTACCATAACCACAGACAATCATTATGGAATAATATATACATATAGAATCAAGTCTCAAGATCAATAGTATAACATACTAGTTCACTTCACATTATCTTAATGTATAATAAACATATCCGATTAGTCAAGTAGATTTCAAATACCTAGGTAGGGCACCGAGGTAACTATCGAGTAACCACATCTAAATGAATTCCAAAAACCATGATAGGGCACTAAGGTAACTACCCAAGACAAAATAAATAAATTTAAAACCATGATAGGGCACTAAGGTAACTTTGCATTCAAATTCAATATTGATCGTCTATAGGTGCCTCTAATCATGACCTTCATGGCTCTATATAGCCAATCTACTACTTATGTAAAAGGCATAATTGAAAAGATTCCAAGCTAAAAGATATTATGCTACTTTATGCTCTTGCTAATATCTAACCCTACTACTTAATTAATTAATTAGATAAATTAATAACTTCACACCTACAAGCTGCAAATACTCGCCCTATGCATGTAGATGCCTAGTAGCTTGTTTGGTACATTTCTAGCAATGTAACCATCCATTTGTATTCAAATTTGTTGGAGAGCTTTTCTAAATGAAGAATAATTGGTTCCATAATTATGAAAGCCAATTCTTGAGTGTTTGCTCTTGCATAATTCTCCCCTAATTGATTTGAATTTTCCCTCAAATTTATATCGCCATAATAAGGGCCAATATCTCCAACATTAAATGTCTTTGATACCCCACCATATAAATTTGGTAAATCTAGCTTATAAGCACTTTCGCTAAACTTTTGAAGTACTTTGAAAGGAATATCCACCCTTAACATAATCTTGTGTTTCCTTAGATTAGGAAATCTCTCCTTCCTCAAGTGTAACCATATCAAATCTTTCGATTGAAAAACACATTGACTCATATGCTTGTTCTGATCTTGTATACTGCATTTGCCTTCTCAACATTGTGGTTGATTTGTTGATGAAGTTTTTGAAAGAAATCCATTCTCTCTTGTGCATCATAACTCTTCACTTTACCTTTCTTCAATGCTATCATATCAATTCCCATATATGGATTAATACAATATACAATCTCAAATAGACTAGAGCTTGTTGTAGTAGAAGGACTTCTATTGTAAGAAAAATTTGCATGTGCTAACTTGAAAGCCCAATCCTTAGCACTCTTACTCATCAATACCCTTAGCAAAGTGCCCAAAATTCTATTAGTAACTTTGGTTTGTCCATCCATTTGAGGATGATGCGATGTGCTAAATATAAGCTTTGTTCCTAGCATATGCTATAACATCTTCCAAAAATAACTCAGGAACTTCACATCTCTATCCAAAATAATACTTCTTAGAATTCCATGCAATCTCACGATCTCCTTGAAATACAAATCTACAACATGAGTAGCATCATCGTTCTTGTGACATGGAATAAATTGAGCCATCTTGAAAAATCAATCCACCTTAGCCATAATAGAATCCTTGCCTCAATATGTCCTAGTCAATCCCATAATAAAATCCATACTAACACCTTCCCATGGTTGAGGAGGTAAAAGTACATATAACCCTTTATGGAAGAAATTCCTACTCCTTTGACACGTAGCACACCTAGCAACCATGACTTGTACTTCCTTTTGCATTCTTGGCCAATAGAAATGTTCTTGCAGCAACTCCAAATTCTTGTGAACTTCAAAGTTTCTTGCAATTCCTCCATCATGCATCTCTTCAATTAGTAAGTCTGGAACTGAAGTCTTGGGAACACACAATTTATTGTGATTTAGTAAGAACCCATCTTAAACAACATAAGCTCCAAAAATTCCTTGTTTCTTCCAATATTTGAATATCATAGAAAAATCATCATCCATGGAATATTGAATCTTCAATATCTCGAACCCCAAAAGCTTTTCATCCATCATGGTAAGTACCATGGTCCTCCAGGATAATGCATCAACCACAACATTTTCTTTGATATCCATACATCTTATAGAAAACACTAATGTTTCAGGAAGCTTATCAACTTAGCATGTCTTGGACTCACCTTCTTTTGACCATGTCGATTATCTAAATTGCCATAATCCAAGTGAATTAAGAAAGGCTTGGGTCTCAAGTAATAACTCTATGCCTCCAAAAAACACACAATAGCATAGAACTCTTTATCATAGGTCGAATAGTTGAGTCTTGCACCATTCAATTTCTTACTAAAGAAAGCAATTGGTTTCCTTTCTTGTAAAAGCAAACCCTCAATGCTTACACCACTAGCATCACAAGTTACTTCAAATACTTTATCAAAAAAAGGTAAATACAACAGTGGTACATTTGAGAGCTTCGTCTTCATGTCTTCAAAAGTCTTAGTCGCTTGATCATTCCAATGTAACTCTCTTTTCTTCATCAACTATGTGATAGGTACTACAATAGTAGAGAAGTCTTCATTAAACCTTCTATAGAATGAGGCCAACCCATGGAAATGTCTAACTTTGTGGACATTAGTAGGAATAGGCCACATTTATATAGCTTCCACCTTTGACGGATCAACTCTAATACCATCACCACTCACAATATAACCAAGAAAAATTACCCTCTCCATCATAAAATCGTATTTCCCCATCTTAATATAGAGATTTACCTCTCTAAGCTTATCAAATATCCTCTTCAAGTGTTGTATGTGCTCGAACTCACTCTTGTTATATACAAGATATCATTGAGGTAAACAACAACAAAGATTCCACGAAATGGTCTAACTACATCGGTCATCAATCTCATAAAGGAACTTGGTGCATTACATAGCCCAAATGTCATCACCAACCACTCACACAACCTATAATTTGTCTTGAAAGATGTCTTCCACTTGTCTCCTTCCCTTATCATCATTTGATGGCTGTCGCTTCTAAGATCAATCTTCGAGAACACCTTTGCACCATGGAACTCATCTAACATGTCATTCAATCTCTGCATTAGAAATTTGTACTTGATTGCCCTTGAATCAATA
Organism: Tamarix chinensis; assembly: GCA_030549775.1. Lineage (NCBI taxonomy): Eukaryota > Viridiplantae > Streptophyta > Magnoliopsida > Caryophyllales > Tamaricaceae > Tamarix > Tamarix chinensis. The sequence goes on along the minus strand of CM060179.1, from coordinate 63,776,942 downwards.
CACATTCTCCATGTACCATCCTTCTTAGGCACCAATAAATATGGAACTTTTCATGGACTCATGCTCTCCCAAATATACCCTCGTTCTAATAACTCTTACACTTGTGTCTATAGCTCCTTAGCCTCCTCTAAATTGCATTATAAGCTGACTTGTTTGGTAATGGAATTCTGGAATAAGATCAATAGCATGTAAATACCTCTAAAAGGAGGTAGCCAACTTGGAAACTCATTCAAAAGAACATCGTTATACTCTCTCAACACTTGTTGCAATTTTGGATCCATATTAGCATTATGCTTTTGTTGGGCTTCCTTTACCATAATGAATAGCATATATTCTCATCTTTAATTGCTTTATTTATCTCACACTCCTTAAGGATCAACATCTCCATGATACTCTTCTTTTTTCCCTTCATACACTCAACATATACCTTCTTTTTTTCATCCTTTTCACTCCTCAAACTGAATCCTCCACATCAAGATAAGGTTTCAGTTTAAACTTCTTTGGACCCTTGCATGCCACATACTCATTAAGGACCCCATTATGTAAAAACTTCCTATCAAATTGCCATGGCCTACCCAATAAAATGTGACAAGCGTCTATAGGTAGAATATTTTATAAAACATCATCAAAATAATTTCCAATCTTAAAAGATATAGGAGTTTTTTTGGTTATCCTTTCTCCTTTGTCTTTGTTAAGCTATTGGAGTGAATATGGTCTTGGATTCCCTTTGGTCTCCAAACTTAGCTTGTTCACCATATTCTAATTAGAAACATTAGTACATGAGCCACTATCAAAGATGACTTCACACACTTTCTCACCAACTCTACACTTAGCATTGAAAATCTTGTCCCTTTGAGTAAGTGAAGGTTGTGTTTGTACTTGGAGCACCCTTTGCAACACATAGCAATCCACTTTCCCTTATTCCAAAGCATCATCTAGGCTATCACTTTCTTCTTCAGAGTCTTCATCAAGGTCTTCATTCTCTTTACAAGCCTCCATATTTGCAATCTCCTTCAAAGTCAACACCCTTTGGTTTGAACAATCCTGAGCAACGTGGCTATAACCTTTACACTTGAAGCACTACTTTTTCACCTTATCAACCACTTAATCTTTGCCCTTTTCTTCACAAATGAACCTTTTAACATTGTCTTGGTTTAAATCTTGAGAAATTGGTGGCTTTGACACACCCTTGATAGTCAAAGCATATGGAGCATTGGTTTACTTGCATGGTGGCTTTGTGCACTTCAACTATTTCTCAAACTTGATTTCTAACATGGATTGGTCTTCAAACACTTCATAAGGATACACCTATACCTTCTCCCAATGATTCATATATAAACCCCTGATGAATTGTGCACACCTTTGTTCTTCTCATTCTATGACATCAGATATTAGAGCTAACCTTTCTAACCCCCGATTGTATTCCTCATCTCCAAGTAACCCTTGCCTCATCATAGTCGTTTTTATAAAATTTCTTCTTCTTCAAGTGATTTTTTTGAAATTTTTTTTCCCATGACCTGATCTTTGATTTTCCTTCTCTCTCCCTTCTTCCTTTTAAATTATCATACCGCACTATAAAAAATTTTTTGAACTTCAATATCGCTATTCGACACCTCTTCTCATCATCAATTTCCTTATATTCAAAAATAGATTAAAACATTTACAACCATTCAAGAAAATATTTCGGGTAGAGATTACCTTCAAAGTTGAGAAGATCAAAGCAGATTCCTTTTTCCATGTCATCATAGGTTTTTCTCGAGGTGTCACGTGGTCTTACATAATTTCCTATACTCTCTTCTTCTTCTTTCACTCGATTTTGTGCCCTTATCACGTGGTCTTCCTCCACTTGTCCCCTTTGGTTTTGTGGTTGCACATGGGACTCATGAGCTTAGGAAGATACTATTCTCCCCACATATAATTTTACCTCCTTGATTTTATCCATCAAGGTATTGAGAATATCTCTCAATTATTCTCCTTAGTTCTCCATCTTCTATCTTTACCAACCAATTATTGTTCTCCCAAACATGTGCTTAAGTGCTTGCCCCTTTTATTTTTTCTTGATGAATTCTTGGAGAATCTTGAAGATGAGACACTTTATTGCAGAATCTTGAAACAAAATATTGAATCTTGATTGTAATAGCTCCGACCTAAGGATTTGATACAAAAATTGATGTGTGTGGGAGGATGGAATTCTCAAATTGATGATATTATGGCTCAATTATATTAGTATTAATTAGAATAAGGTTTAGTGATGGTGTATTAGGGTTTAAAGTATTGAAATAGGATGGAGCGATGATGGTGATGAATCAAATATTATGGTGATGATTTGGTGATGATGGGTAATTAATGATGATGGTTTAGATAAGATGGATTAACTATGATGTTGATTTGAATAAGATGAGTTAATTATGATATGGATTCAACAATGATATGTTGGTGGTGATGATGCTTCAAAGGTTAGGGTTTACTAATATTTGATGTCGTGGGTTAGGTTTAGGGTTAAGGTTTAGCTACAAATTTTAGGGTTAGGGTTATGTTTGATTTGAATGGAAAGGTTAGGGTTTTGAATGCTAAAACTCGTTTAGGGTTTCAATTAGCTTTGACTTTGGGTGATGTTTGGATGATAATGATGGATGAAAAAATGTGAATTATGGAGATTATAAAGGATAGGACTTAATTTCTAATTCATACAGACAAAGAGATTAAGATTTTCAAGTCTAATCGTTCACACAAATTCAATTAACTTAAATTGAACTAACACAGAATTCAACTTTGCATTCGACTTCAATAATGATCATCTATAGGCTGCCTCTAATCATGACCTTCATGGCTCTATATAGCCAATCTACAACTTAGCTAACAAGAATATTTCAAAAGATTCCAAGCTAAAAGATATTATGCTATTTATGCTAACTTTATGCAACTTTATGTTAATTTTATGCTCTAGCTAATATCCAACCCTACTATTTAATTAATTAATTAGCCAAATTAATAATTTCACACGTCCAAGCTGCAAATATTTTCCCCATGCATGTGGACATGCATTCCATACATGCGGCCATACATTCCATGCATGCCATGCACATGTACGTAGACACCTAGTAGCTTGTTTGGTATATTTCTAGCAACATAACCATCTGTTTATATTCAAATTTGTGGCAGATCTTTTGTAAATGAAAAATAATTGGTTTCATAATTATGAAAGCCAATTCATGAGTTACATCACCCTAGGTCACATGAATATAATTCACCATAACATAATCATAATCATCTGTATATGCTTCCATGTAAATCATAGTAACACTAACTAACATGCATCGGTAATCATGAAATATTTATCATCACATTTAAGTCATAACTTTAAAAGACTAAAACCCCCAATAAAACCATATACATTAGTATGTAAATCATATGGCATATTACTTAGGCATATAACTTAACTTAAAATAATTATATATATGATTCATTTAGCATGTTATCATTTTATCATTTATATCATAGTACTTTAAAAGTATAAAACCCAATCATGATTCTAGGTCTAAACAATCGCAGGATACTCTAATAAATTCTACCTTTTATAAGTGATTAGATTTACATAAATCTAAGTTTCAACAAAAAGTACAAACTTGCCTCCTCCAAGATCCTCAATGATTACCTCAGAAATTAAAACCTAATAAGATATGTATTTGCATTTAATATAACATAAAAATAACCCAAAATTACTAAACCAAATTAAGGAAAAATAATTGGCTAAAGCAAAGCAACAAAGAAACCATGGACTCACGAATAATGGGAGGATGAAAATGATGGAAGTTTCCAAGAAGAGATGAAGGAGCAATGGTGGAGTTTTACACTACTAGAGGGAAGGAACAACAAGAATGGTCGGTGTAGGGAGGGAAGAGCTAATGGGAAAAGGTGCATCAAGGGGAGGAGGATAAGTAAAAATGGTTGAATCCTAAAGGGAAGGGTTTGGTTCTTTTGGCTAAAGGGTAGAGTAATTTTGGTGAGGTCGTGTGGATTTGATGGTGGAGCATATTGCAAGGAGTGGAGGTGTAATAGAAGTGGCTGCAGCAAGGTTGGGAGCTGTGCCTGTTTTAATTGAATGTGGTAGTCGGTTTTCATTGTGTTTGGACTAAAGTGGAGGGGTTACATTGGTGAGTTTGGGCAAGGGAGTTGGGGTGTGTTTATGTGTGGTTGTGAATTGGTGTTGGGGTGGTTTGGAAAGATTTTTTTGAAGGTGTGGGTGAGGGATCAGTGTAAGTGAATGTTGCTAAGGAAATGATGCCAGGGGTAGTGTACATTGCGGAGAAAGAAATGGTGAAAATCTAGGACAATAATGACAAATAATGGGCTTCTTTCTAGCTAGAGGGATATTTGAAGAAGGAGGAGGTAATGTAGGCTTGATTGAGGGGTTAATAGGGAGGTGAGGTGTAGGGTATGATGTGAAGAAAAATAATTTGTGGAAGCAGATGAGGATGTGACCCATAAATCTAGCATTGGTTAGGCACATAGGTTAGGGTAATTATTTAGATGAAGAATTGGGTAGAAAACATCCGGTTACTGAAATAAGATTTACTCTATGTAACATATACCGTTTAAGGTCTAACTTATGATTAAAATTTAATAATGCACTCTTTAATAAATGTTAACCTAATTAAATTTTATATCTAATAGGGCATAATAATAATACATACATCAATATAATATTCAATACAAAACACCCTAAAATAAATATTATTACTAATACACATAATTACTTATTTATAATCAGGGTTTTCAAAAATTGGGTATTACATATTGAAATGCCTCAAAATTATTTATTTTGTGAGATATAATTAAATGAGGATTTATAAGGAAATTAATTAATTAATTTATTTTATTTGGAATAGAAAATATTTACTTAGGGTAAATTAATAATAATTTTTAATTATTTTTATAAATAAAAAATTGGGCTTTTTACTAATTATAAAGGGATTTAAGAGAAATATTTTTAAAAGCCCTAAGTTAGTCCAAAAAAATTTCATATTATTTTAATTAAATATTTTATTCTAATTACCCAAAATATTCTAATTAATTTATTTAACCCCAAACCACTTAAAATTTCCTTTTTCCTTTTTCCTTTTCATTCCTCCTTTTTCTTTCTTTTTCTTCTTTTCTTCTTTTCTTCTTTTCCTCTTTCCTTTTCCCCACCAGATTGGGCCTAGACGCGGCCTAGATCCACTTTTCCTCTACGGCCCAGCATTGTTCTTTTCTTCTTCCTATGGCATCACGATATTGCGTTTCACGCCTTCTATACCCGAGACACCACATTTCATTAAAAACCTTATAACCGCAGCTGAATTGGCCCGGTTCCTCCCCTATTTCCTTTCTTTCTTTTTCCCTTGACCATCGGCTCACCTCCTTCCTTCTTCCTCATTTCTCCTCCATCGCCGAACCTGCAACCTCCACCCCCAAAATGGGCACCGCCGGCCACACATGTTGTGACCAGCCTTTCTTCCGCCCATTCTCTTCCCCTCGACGCACACTCCAGCATGAACTGCCCCATTTTCCTTTTCTCCCCCAAGATCGCCCCATTTTCCCTCACAAAGGTTAGGCACAATTTGAAATTGTGCTGACCGATGAACGCCATAACCACCCTATTTTTTCACCGACTTTGACCTCCTGGTAACCCTTAGAACTCGAGCCTACCCTCTACCATTATAAATACCCCTTGTACGGCCTGATTTCAAGATTTTTTTCCCCGAAACCCTAAGTGTAAATTGTGTGCCACCACAACTTTAGATGCACCATTCTCCACCGTTAGCCAACCTCACCGCCTCTACTTCCTCCCAAAATCTTCCCTGCAATGCACTCTAATTAATTAAACACTTCACCACTTTCGATTCTTCTTGCACGAACCATCATAACTATGCAAATTTTCCTATTCCTCTCGTCAGATTTTTACCCCAGAAACCTTTAAACCACCGTCCACCACCACATCTGTCACTTCTACTGCCCTCTGAACCACCCAAAACTCCTGCTAATTCTCCTCTAGTGACCCATAACCTTCTCTTCTTTTTTCTCCTTCCCCTTCCCTCTTTTTCTTCATTTTCGTTCCTTTTAGATCACTTTTCCAGCCACCGCCGGTGCCACCCACCCCTGCCAACTCAAGGTGAAATCCTAGACCCTCTTAACCCTTCCTTTCGATTTATTGAGAATTATTCTGCTTTTATCCTAATTTTTAGTGTTATTTCAGTTTTAATTATTATTATTATTATTATCAGCTGTAATTTATTTGATAAATTTTGTTGCCAGGTTTGAGAGTATTCTTGAGTTAGATAAATTATTAGTTTTGAATTTTAGGGAATTATTACATATTTACTATTATTATTAATAATATAATTAATATTATTATGAGTATAATTATTTATTTATTATTGTAATTATTTAATAGGCGGCCAAGACCTTAAATTTTAATTAGGTCTCGCACCCTTGCATTTTTATTACTATTATTAGCATTTTCTATTATTAATATTATTATGGTTATTATCTTTACTAATTTAATATTATTATAAGTATATATATTATTAACACTATCATTATGATCATTGAATAGTAATTTTATTACTTGGGCAGGCTCGAAAGCCCACTTTATAATTTTAAGATTTATATTATTATTATTATTATTATTATTATTAACATTTTACTAATATTAGTATTATTAACAATATTCTATTTTATTAATGTTATTATTATTATTATTATTATTATTATTATTATTATTATTATTATGTTTACCAATATCATTTTGGGTGAAGGGTAGAAACCTTTATATCACCATTCATTTAAATTACAATATTATTTTATTAGTATGTTAATAGCATTTTATATAGTTAATTATAGTATAATATTATTTTAATTCAAAACCAAGTATTATGATAAGTTAGTGAATAATAATAATTTTAGGAGGGAACCTAACTCTAGTATTTTTCCCATAATAGGTGAACCCAGTCAAAACCCTCAAGTGGAATAGGAGCGTGCACCAAGACCGATGACATTTTAGGTAAGGGTTGCTAAGGCTATATGTGTATTATGTGATTTTATGCTATGCATGCCATGTGATATTAGTTATAGTGTATTTCGTGTGAATATTGTATAATTGTTATTAATACAAAATGATTATGGAGTTGAAGTATGTTGGTGTGAACAAATTGTAGCATGAGAATTATGTGTATATTTATGTTATTATTATTGTATGATGTGGACTTAAGACATGCATGTTAGGGTGGTAAAATAATGATGGGGAGTGTAAGAATGTGGTGTTAGGGTTTTGCATGAAATGTCATGGTGTTAGGGCTTCGCATGAAATGGTATGGTGTTAGGGTTTTGCATAAAATGGTATGGTGTTGGGGTCTGCATGAAATTGTATGGTGTTAGGGTTTGCATGGGATTGCATGGCGTTAGGGTTTTGAATGGTAGTATTAATGCTGCATGGTGTTAGGGTTTTGCATAGTGGTATTAATGTGGCATGGTATTAGGGTTGCATGGGAGTCAGGGTTTGCATGGAAGTATGGTTTACGTGGGGTTAGGGTTGCATGGAGTTAGGGTTTGTATGGGAGCTAGGGTTTGCATGGAAGTGTGGGTTACGTGGAGTTAGGGTTTGCATGGGAGCTCAGATTTGCATGGAGGAAGTGTGGTTTACGTGGAGTTAGGGTTTGCATGGGAGCTAGGGTTGCATGGAGTTAGTCATGCATGTTTGGGAAAATGTTTATGAACAAAATATTTAAGACACTAATATCTTAAAGTGGAAGATATTGAGACGGGACTAGCCGATCCACCAGTCAGGAATGGTGGTTAGGGTTTTTCCCTATATGTGACCAATCCATCGGTTATAATAGTGGTTAGGACATGAGTCCTATATGTGACCGGCCCACCGGTTATAATAGTGGGGGATCCCGATCTCAATGGAAAATAAACCAGAGTTTTGCTAAGGCAAATAAAAGACACTAATCACTTATAGTGAAACACCATGTTAGTAGGAGCCGAACCGATCCACCGGTTAGGAATAGTGGTTAGGGTTGTACCCTATATGTGACCGATTCACCGGTAATAATAGTGGTTAGGGCATGATGCTCTATATATGACCGGTCCACCGGTTATAATAGTGGGGTGTTCCTATACTCGCATGGAATTGATAAAAGGCATAATGTGAATCGACTTCCGATAAAAGGATGATAAAAAAATAAATCTGGACCTTTTTGGGCCTTATGTGTGGACTTGTTGATAATAGGCTATGAATTACACTATATGCTTTTATGTATCATATGTGTGGTTTGTAATTGTATGTTGATTATTATCCTGCATGATTTGATGTGTTATATGTCAGCCTTAGTACTCGGTTACCTTACTCAGTACGTAGCATACTGATCACCCTTTTCATGGGTGTTGCTCATTCCCACAAGCAGGAGGTCCGTCTGATCTATTGCAAGTAGGAGACACTTACTTTGATGCTATCGATGTCTATGGGACATTAGAAGGGGCGGAGTGATAGATGGGTTGGATCAATCCCTAGAGTGACGTGGCCGTTTTCCCTGTTAATTTATGACTCATGTTACTTTTATTATGTTTGAATTGCATAAACAATTTTACTAATGTTGTTTAGTTATTTTCTGGAAAAACAATAGCTAGTATTTTGAATTATATAAGGCTTACGCGTACTCTGACTCTCATTTTTATAAATTTGGATTATTAATGATGTTGTTGGTAATGTTTTTCTTAGCCTTAGCACTTGGTACCGGAACGGTAAGAGTGAATCGGTCTGGTACTAAGTGTGGCGGTAACAACCCCAGAAATTTACGGTTTTAATTTACAAGTATATTATTTAAAAAAAAATGTGTGTAAATTTTGGGGTGTAACACATATATTTTCACATTATTTATACTATGTGATTTTATTTATCTAAAAATTCTACAAATGTTCTTTTGAGTTATTTTCTCATCTCTCATTGTATCCCTCACTTTCCTTTCTCCTCTTGTAGCTAAGGTTACTTATAGACCTTTTCCTGCACCTCATGACTTGCCTTAACACTTCCATAGCCTGAGTTCACTCTTTCTCTCATTGTGCTTCCTTATTTTCATCTCTTACAACTTATACTTAACACTCAAACAATTTCAAGACTTCATCTCTCCTTTTCCTTTTGAAGTGTCAACCACCAACCCCTCTTGCTTTATTATCTAATTCAATCGAACTCTACAACACATTCTTTATTTTTTAATTCATTAGTTTTAAGCATTTTGGTTGAGTGTTGGACTCCATTATCACCTTTTTACATTCCCTTTTTGGTAAAAAATAGAGGGTTTTCAATCCTATTCCATTTTGTTAATATGTTTTTCTTACACCCTAACCCTCTTCTAAAATTTTATCTTTAACACTTTCTTGCATTCCTAAAAAAAAATGGGTTAAAGCCTTATAGGAGTTGAGCATTCTTGAATTTTCATCTTCTTGGTTCTTCATTTTAGGGTTGAGGATGAGAAAATACTTCTTCCTCTTTTGTTTTGTGCTTTTGTAGAGGTTTTAAATGAGTTCTAACTGATTTTGATTATTTATTCTATTCGAATAATCAAGGGACTTTGTAGTACACATCAATGAAGGAGTAGCTGATATTTTTGCTAAAAGATAATTGCTAGGAATTAAGGTTATCTTATTTCTAATATGTTGGTATATATCATGATTTCTATATTTGGTTGTTCCATGTTCAACAAAGCTATTTCAAATTTGGATTCTTAGTATGATTCGTATATTTTGGAAGCATGAGCATATTTTTAGCCATTTTGCCTCATAGTGATTTTGATAAATCAAGCATGAGATTATGCTGTAATTATTTTTGATGTGCATGAGTTTGTATTTTAATGGTGTAAGTATATTTTAATGTGTGTTTCACAAGTTAAGAAGCATTCTAGGATTAAGTGGCTATGTCAGAAATTAATTTAATTCTAGTATGGTTTACTGTGTATTTTAAAAATTAAGAAGCACTATAGGATTATGTGGCTAAATTATAAATTAATTTAGTCAATCACATGTTGAAGTTTAGTGTTTCGCCTAATAAAACAAGTCAACTTGTATGTGCAAAACTAGTTAACTGGTTAAACATGATTTTAACTAAAATATATAAGTGGTGATTTGTCCTAATATATAAGTTAGCTGATGATAGTCAACTAATTAACTAGTTTTGGAACATCTTAGTACCTTCTTTATTTTTATAATAGTTAAAACGTTTGGTCAATAAGTTCACTGGTTAACAAGTCAGCTAGTCACCCTCATACCTATCAACTAATTTGCATAATTTTGTTTATGGTTTTCTTTTAGAGTCCCAAATCAGGCAACTAGTATTGTGTGACCAAATGATAGGTACATATTTTATGGTATTATTTGATGTGTTTTAACCCAACTTTCTCTATTTGTTATGATAATTTCATTATTTTTTTGAGTTTTCTCTATTGGCCTAGTTTTATATAAAGGATGAAATCAAGACAATTTGGGTAGATAACCAAGGGAAAGGAGAAAAATAAGAGGACCAAATCTTGAAGTGTTGGAAACTTGAATATACCATCATGAAAGACTCTAAAAGAGAAATCATGTGTAGAGAAATACGGATAATGCAATGGAGTAAGAAATATTGGTGCCCTATATTTTTGGAAATACAATCGTATTTCTTTTTTTACCCCTCCCATGTGTTTCATTAATTCATCTCACATGCATACCTCTAGAGAAAAAACGTTGGTCCATTATATTTACCAATACGACCTATATTTTTTGCAACTTCTGGATATGTTTTGCGCAACCTTTGTGCCTATATGCATGCCATATTTTTGATCAATCGAGAGGAGTGACACCAACCTTTTGACAGTCTTTTCATTTTTTTAATCCATGAGGGAACTTGTGTTAGATTTAATTTGTTTGTTAATTCATTATGTTGTTGAAAGGTTGAATATCATTTAGCGTATGCATTGCTACAATCTCTTAAGTTATTTATTTTATTCGTCTCATTCAATTATTTTTCTTTTCTTATTTCCTTAATGAAATTTCATTTTTTGTGTATTTAAATGATTTTTATTCTTTATAGTTTAATTTAGCTATTATTTCTTCATTCATCTATTCTAATTGGAGCATTGATTTTATATCTTTAGATCTTACATTTTCTTGTTAATATTAGTATTCTATCCTAGATTAGTATATGGTAAGGGGATATGTGAAATTAATGGCATAATTAAGCTTGATATGTGAATTGGATTTCATTTTTATGTATAGTTTTGTTATATTAATAAACTAAACTTAATGATTATTGATCCTAAATTAGGAATTTCTTATCTATCTTGATCACATGATAAATCTGAGTTCTAGTTAACATATACATCGACAAGTAGAAATTATATTGGTTAATTTCTATAGAATAATATTAATACAATTTATCTTATTCATATTTAGAACTACACAATTCCAATAGGTTGTAATTATGGTTCTAGTAATTTCTCCTTAATCATTAATATTATCATTTATTAAATACGGAAATCTTATCCTAGATTATTAATTAGATAGACAATAAATCATAAGTAAACCTTGGATTATTTGTATAAATGGATTTTAAGAACAATACACATGCAAGATTCTATAGGTTAACATAAAAAATATTACATGATCATATTATTTGATGATTAGTTTACATCCCTATGCTGAATATATCCTCTAACCCCTATTATCTCATCATTATTATTTGGTTATTCTATTAACTATTAGGTTCTTCTTTTCATTATTACTAATTAGTTTTTATAATTTGACAACCAACAAAGCAAGTTGATAACATACATCCATGGTTTAAATGAGAGCATCAATGGGATCAACACCTACTCACTACTTACTACTTGTTTGTGTGTTTAGGGTATAATTTGGAGTGTTTATGACAACGCACCAAGTTTTGGTTCCATTACTAGGGATTAAAAAATTTAATTATTATTTCTATTATCAATTATTTTTTTTAGTTTAAATCTTCTTCTAATTAAACTCACTTATATCTTCTTATGCATGTCTAATAGGAATCCATAGTCGAAAGCATTTGCTAGCTTAAACAAACATCAAATCATTTGACTAGTGAATCATACTTCTTCCTTATGGATGGTTAACGAAACTTGAAGGTGAATGGAATACATTTTTACTATTAATTTACCTCTAAGTGATAAATTATAATCATTTGAAGAGAGAATTGAAGATAATTTAGATGATTATTGAATAACTAATGTAGAATCATACTCTAAAAGAGCTCAAATATCCTACTTTTAACCTTAATCTCCTTTGCATTAATTATCCTGATGAACAAGATGTGTGTGAGAATAAATATGGATCAATATGTGTAATTCCTATTTTTATAGGTTTTTGGGATATCAAATTTTTTAAATTGAGCTATTTAATTGATCCAAATAAGTATCATAAGGATTTTCTTATAACATATTCTGGTATAAAACTAGTAGGGGGTAAATTTATATCAAATTAAGTTAAATGCTTTTGCTTTTTCTTGAACTATTGCTAATAAGAAGTAAATGAAAATATTATTTACCTTCTGAATCTATCAATACTTGTATTGATATACAAAAAATGGCTTTAGAAAAGTACTTTCCATCATCTAGTGCCCTGAATATTTAGAAAGAAATATGTAGTATTATGCAAGATGGGGAGAGTCCTTACATGAGTATTGGGAAATATTTAAGAATTTGTGTAGTAGTTACCCTAACCACTAAATTAGTGAGAAATTGTTAATATAATAATTTTATGAAGGACTAATACCCATGGACCAAAATATGATAGATGCAACGAGTGGGGGAATATTAGTAGATAAAACCCCAATCGACACCAAAAGATTAATCTCCAATATGGCTTCTAACTCAACATTTTGGCAAAAAAAATTCTACTCCTCTATCTCATCATGTCAAGGAAACAAATGAACATCTTAAATTTTCTAGTTGAGAAAGTAGTCAAAAGGAGGGTCCTTTCTCATATATGTGTCGTTTTCTCATATGTGGGTCATTTTATAGACGCATGCCTCACTTTAAAAGAAGAACACAAGTTAATACGATAGGTGGATTTCAAGGAAACCTAAAGTATGATATCTATGCTACAAATTATAATATAGAATGGAGGAATCATCATAACTTAAGGTATGGGAACAATCAAAGGCCACCATTATACCAATATAAGAAACGCTATAATAAACCCCCTATAATCTATCATAATCATCAAAACCATCAAAAAACATCATTGGTGCAACCTCCTCAGTCACTAGTACCACAAAAATTTAGAGGTATGTAATTAGAGGATATAATTAAGACTTTATCTTCTAACACCCTATAATTTTAATAATAAATACGAAATGGATTAAGGACATTTTAAAATCAAGTGATTCAGTTGATAGATTATGTAGGAAAATTGTAATCTTAGAGTTCTTCAAAACTACCGAATCAGATAGAGAGGAATTATAGAGAAAATGTGAGTGTTATCACCACTAGGAGTGGAAAAGAATTATATGATCCATATAAAATTAAGGATAATCATTGGATAGAATAAAGAAGAAGAGGAATAAGTAAGTTTTGAGGAAGAGAGATATAAATAACCTCTTAAAGTAACTGGAATAAAATATCCTAACCCTTATAGACCTATGTAATACCCCATCCTAAAATTCTTCCAAAATATATTTGAAATTAGTTTGGTATAAAATAAAGTAGTTTTGGTTTTGGAAATGACATTGAATTTTGAAAAAGTATGGGATTCTCGTGATACTGATCGACTGGATGCCCAAACAAGTTGGCTGGTTGATTGGTACGACCAGCAATCCTCATTTTCATTTCCCACATAACTAGTCGACTGGTTTCCCAAATCCATCGATTGGTTAGGTTGTGATTCCAAAATCCTTTTATGTCTTACTTTGATTCTCTTTCCAATATTTTTGAAAACTCCTAATTATAATATTTGTATTCTAATTAGCATATTTTTATGCTTTAGGATTATTTTCATATTAATTATATCATTATATGATTTTATTTAGCTAAAAGTCCCCCAAAAGTATTTTGAGGTACTTTCTTCTCACCTACCACCTTTCTTTTTCTCCTCTTACATTTTCCCTCTCACCTCTACTTTGAGTAGAACTCCTCATCCTTTTGTTGCTTTGTCTTTATCTAATCTTGCTTGACTTTAACCTCCCTACCCCATATTGAATCATGTATTCCTCTTACACATTTGTATACAACACATCACTCCACCCTTGGAAGTGAACTTCCTATCCTCTCCCCCTTCCTTTCTAGCTCTACTTATCTGATTATTTCTCCTATCTACACACTTATTAAACTACTCACATGCTCTCCCTTTCTTAGAATTTTCTAAGTATTGGGTGTCCTATTTTCTCTACCTTTTGGTATGAAAAACTAGGCCTTTCCTCTTAATCTCATATTTTGATCCTCATCACCACTTAAAATCTTGTTACCACTTTCCTCTCTTGTTCTTTTGGCATACCTTCCGCAATGTGGAGGATTTCTTTCCTCTCCTTCCCTTTTCTTATCCCAACAAAGACCCAAGGCCCCTACCCCTTAATCATTTGATTGGAATCAATTTTCCCTTCTTCTTAATATTTACTTTAGTTCCTTTTTGTTTTCAATAAATAAAGGGAGATTAAAGTTTTGAGAGAATTAAAGATTTCTTACTCCTCCCAACTCTGAGTTATCTATCCTATGGGAAAACATGTTGAGAATTCACACTTCTAACCTTCTTATCTGCTTATATTATTTAAATTAAAATTTTAAAAGTTTGTTTTATCAATTTTGGACTCTTGATTTACTTAGATAATAAAATATATTATATTGAGCCATCTATTTAGGATTATTTTCTCTTTGCTAGAAGATTTTCCTTGAGGTAAGACAATTATATATTGAGGTTTGATGTTCATGTTTACATTAGTTAACCCTTTGAGTTTTAATATGTGCCCATAGGAAAGCATGATCTAAGAGGTATGTGATATATTAAGGTATATGTTGTGAATATGGACGGTTGCAAGTATGCAATGTGGCATCATATGGATCTTTGGTCATAAGTGAAAATTTCGTGTTTACATCATAAGTTAGCTTAGTAACCAAATTATGGAGGTTCTATGTATCAAAAACTACTATATGCTTAGCTGATTCCATGGCTTTAGCTTTCAATCCATGAATCGAATGATGGTTGAGCTAGTATTATGTGGTCTTCTAGGCTTTTGAAGAATTTATATTAGGCGTGAATGATCAGTTTTGGATGTGATATTATGAAGCTTGACTTTTAACATTGATGTGAATCTTGTTGATTTCCCCTTGTTGTTGAATATATGGGATTTCTTATGTTATTTTGATGTAAGGTATTCTTATCTTTAACATAAATGGGGTTTTGGGGTTTATTGGGTTCCATGTGTTTGGTGTAGGTATGGGAACGATTCAATTTATATTATATAATCTAAGCATGTGGTATAATTCTTCCTAATTTAGTATTGTTGGATTTCTTTAATTTTAGGCATAAGTTGGCCATTTGAGCATGATTCATTTGAGTATGTACATTACCATGTACACATGCGATTCTATGTGTATATCATATATTTTTTCTATGTGCGATGACATAGAAGCATGTAAGGATTAATATAGTAAAGTGTGGTGAATGTTAGTGTGAGTATCTCAGGTGTGGGTAGCATTTGACCCAAACTAGTCGATCGGTTCCTTGAACCTATTGAGTGGTGGTATGAGAAGTCAAATGGTTTGGAGCTTTGGATCGAGTTGTCATAGGATTAGTTGATTGGTTGATTAATCAGTCAACTGGCTTAGATAAATAGCTGATTGGTTTTCAAACCCATTAACTAATGTCCTTGATGACTAAAATAGTTTGTCTCTACTTAGAATCATCGACGAGTTTGATCAAACTAGTCGACTAGTTCCCATAACTAGTTGATCGGTTGGTCAAACCCGTCAATTGGGTTCTCTACGGACCAAAATGGGTTGGTCTCTGCTTAGGCCCATTAACTAGTTGGATCTAGCCGATTGATTGTTTCCCATGAATAGTTGATCGGTTAAACTAACCAAAGGACCGGTCCTCTGGTGTAGTTTTGGTCCCGGTTTTGTACGACCAGACTAGTTGATTAGTCTGGTTGAATGCCGCTTGATTCATTCTTATGTGTTGATATTGTCTTAGGCCTTTTGTGATAATACTTTCATGTACTTACAACTATTGAATCATGATTTCAATCACTCTTGAGCTTAGATTTATTATGGATCAAACTAATATTGTGATGTCTTGTGTGGTTAAGCTTGATGTCATTTCTAAGCAACCAAAGGGGTGGCTTGTATGTCTTTTGATGTGTGAACATTATCTATTGGTAAACCCTATTTTGGTTATCGTGGAAAATGTAAATTTTACTTGTGATATTACTTAGTAATAATAGTAATGATAATATTAATAACAATAAGAATAAAACTATATTTCTTGCGTTGTATTTGGCAATGTTGGTGGATAACACTTATAACACCCCTTTGTACTACCAAAAAATTTAACTTAAAACAAGGTAGAAGTTGAAAAACACCTAAGAAAAATGGGTTGTTACCTCCATACGTGACATATGATAGATGTTATTGCCTATCCTATATCAGGTACAAGATTAAAACCAACCAATATATCTAAAAACAACAGAGTGAGCGTAAATTACATAAATGCTTTGAAAGATTGTTTACATTAAAGGACCTTCACAGCCTTGACCAAATCATTACAAATATAAGTAGATAAAAGTACGAGGCTTTATTAAAATAAGATTAGGGTGTGACCATAAAACAAAAACCATGGTTTTCCACGATTCTCACAAAACCACTAGATGTCTATGCTCTTAAGCCCTAAACCCAAGATGATGTAGGGCCATTACAGGCCATCCCTAAACATCTGCACATGGCCCTCTGTTTGTGGGAATGACTAGGTGACTGAGCAAACGAGCACATCAGTACTCTATGTGCTGAGTAAGCCAAGTTGCTCCCTCAATTGAAACATAAGTTTGCAAATTATATCATACATGGATATAATGTTTAACATGCATACATTAGGACATGATATCATGCATACATCATACAATGCATAATATATCATGCTTGGTTTCATATTATAATCATGTAGGTACTCACACATGTACTTGTTGTTTAAATCCAAGCAACTGGTAGGGTTTATCTCCAATTATTGAATCCTTTAGATTATACCATTTCCTTACTCTTATATGACATAGGTCAATTATCCAACCAACATTTTAAAAAAATAGCCAATTTGTCTTTAAAGCCATTAACCAAGTGTACAAGCCAGCTTTTATCCTTTTTCTCATCCAACCATTTTCCATCCTTATCTAATTATTCATGTTCGCTTATTAATTATCTAGTCTTATCATCCAACTACTTATCATCCATATTTTATTATCATCTAGTGATGGATTGTGCACCACCTCATGGTATCACATACCATGGAAGCCTATCCAAATAAGGGATATAAAATCTAGGTTGAAACCAATCACCAAAGTGGACATAAGTCCAAGTCAAAGCCAATCACCATAATGGACATAAGTCCAAGCTGAAGCCAACTAATATGGACATAAGTCTAGGTAGAAGCCAACCACCTAGGTAACTAGACCCTTTCGTATTAATACCCTCTAGTACATCATCAGTGTCTAGAGTAGTTAAGGCACTAGGATCCTGCTCAAAGCTAAAGGTTAAAGGTACCAAAATGACCAAAGGAAGACTAACCCTCAATAGCTAATCGAGGATCAGGTAACCTAGAACTATACACAAATCAATTATTTTTTTCTTTAAGTAATTAGTATATAGTTCATAAGGATAAATGATCACACAAGGCCCATAAAAAGTAAGCAAAGCATTTTCCATGGTCGTTCCATATCAATCCTTTTCATTCCATTTTCCTAACCATGTGGGTTACCATTTATCCTTGTCCAATATTATTCATATCTACCATATTAATTTATTTATTTTTAAGATGCGTTTCATTATTCTTTTCTCAATACCATCACTTATCATAAGTGGAATACGCATTTAGCCTTTATAATACTAAAAAAGTAGTTTATAAATTATAGTCCATTTAATCCTTTTATTTGGCCATTAATCCATGGTAAAATCTATATTTTATCCCATAAATAATCATATGATACTTCCAAACATAGCGCAAAGAATAAAAAAATCAAAAGGAAACAATTTATAGAACCAATCGAACCATTCAATTGATTTAGCTCAACTAGTCAATCGATTTGACTAAACCAGACCTTGTCTTTTCTCAAATTATTCATTCAATTTGAGGAAATTAATCGACTATTGATAGAATAGTGTGAGCTTGTGACTCTCTTTTGGTGTGTATAATAGCTTGGTTTGGTGTGTGAAGTGTTTAGGAGGATTTTGGAGTAAAATAGTGAGCTATGCTGGAAAGATGTGAATAATTGACCTTGATGCAACCTAAATTTGGAAAAGTGATAAATATAAAAGGTGTAGATATTTTATTTAATGCATCAAGAATAAAATTAATTAGAGGTCAAAAAAAGAAGTTGTGGCCAAAATTCTGAAGACTATCAATGCTAAAAAGAAACATGAGGGGCCGGTGTTTAGTATAAAAACCATGCGATTATAACCCTAATTAGCATAGCACCATCCTATTCTCTCCTCTTGATTTCTCTTGTAATTCCTTGGTTAATTGCGTGATTTTGGTGAGGATTTATTTGACTCTCTTTGTAATTACAATTACTTCACATCAATAAGATCATCTTTTTTCCCAATTTGTGTTCCTCAGCGTTCTTTTCTTCTCAATTTTTGTGTGTTCTAATTGATTCAATTTAGATCTTGTTTTTCCAAATTGCTATTGATCCCCAACTAATTGGTATCAAAGTGCATGGTTTGTGTTCTATATGTCTACAAGATTTTATATAGAGAAGTTTGATCGGTCTGTGAACTTCAGCATATGGAAGTTGAAGATGAAGGAAATCCTAATTCAAAATGGATTGGAGAAGGTGTTACTTAGGAATTCAAAGAAGCTTGATTCGATGAGAAATGAGAAATTTGAGGAGATAAATCAAATGACCCTTTTTACCATATAGTTGATTTTATTTAGTGAGGTCTTACACTAGGTGGCTAAAGAAACAAAGTCGTTATCCCTATGGCTAAAGCTAGAGTCTCTATACATGATAATGTCGGTGACGAATTGTTTGTTGTTGAAGAGCAAGTTTCATGAGTTGAAATTGGTTATGGGACAATCCTTTAACTCCCATCTTGATGAATTTGAATCTATAATTATGGATCTGAGGAATATAGATGTCAAATTAGAGGATGAAGATCTTGCTATTATATTGTTGTGTTCTTTTCTTGCTGATTAGAAACATTATTGTGAGACCATCCTATATGGGAAGGATGATGAGTTTGTTCTTGATGATGTCAAGACTGCCCTATTATATTGGGAACATATTGAGAATTAGTAGGTGGTTTTAGTGACTCACATAGTGAGGGACTTGTAGCTAGGGGAAGAACTCAAGAAATTGGTTATGGTGAGAAGAAGAATTGAACGTCAAATTTGAGGAATAATAGATCTAAGAATACCATGTGCTATGGATGTCACAAGAACGGCTATATCAAGAAGTTTTTTCCTAATAGGAAATATGGAGATAAATTTGGTGAATCATCTTGCACAAAGGATGATGATACTATAGCCCAAT
Organism: Tamarix chinensis; assembly: GCA_030549775.1. Lineage (NCBI taxonomy): Eukaryota > Viridiplantae > Streptophyta > Magnoliopsida > Caryophyllales > Tamaricaceae > Tamarix > Tamarix chinensis. Next base: position 63,757,174 of record CM060179.1, on the reverse strand, counting down.
GTGATAGGGATGGTGATGTGTTTATAGCCATTGATAGTCAAACCAAGATTATGGACATATGGATTTTGGACTCTGAATGCTCGTACCATTTATGTCCCAATAGGAGCTGGTTCTAGACTTATGAGACATCTTGAGGTGGAGTAGTTCTGATGGTTAATGATGTTGCATGCAAATTTGTTGGGATTGGGGTAGTGAAGGTGAAGATGCATGATGGTGTGGTCAAAACATTGTCTAATGTTCAACATTTCCCTAAGATGCTAAGAACTTGATTTCATTGAGTTCTTCAGAATGTAATGGATATTGTTATGTGTTCGAGACTGGAACAATGAGGATTACTAAAGGGGCTCTTGTTGTAATGAAAGGCAAGATGGCCAAGACACTGTATGAGCTTGTTGGTTCCACTATTGATAGAGCAGTTACAGTAACATCATCGACTTTTCCCACTCAGATGTTACTAGACTTTGGCATATGTAACTTGGACACATGAGTGTTCAAGGTATGATAGAACTCTTAAAGAGAGGGTTTATGGATGGGCATAGTACATGTACTATGGATTTCTGAGAGCACTATGTGTTTGGCAAGTAGAAGTGGTTTAGATTTTCAAATGCTATGCATAGTATGAAGGGGCCTTTGGATTATGTTCACTCTTATTTGTGGGGTTCTATAAGTGTGGTTTGCAAGGGTAGTTTGTGATACCTTCTAATATTTAATGATGACTTCTCTAGAAAGGTGTGGTCTTATTTTATCAAAAATAAGGATGATGTCTTTGGTCTTTTTAAGCATTGGAATAGCTTACTAGAGAAGAAGATTGGGAGACAGGTGAGGTGTCTCAGGATAAATAATGTCATCAAGTTTGTCGAGCATAGTTTCACTGATTACTGTGAGGACCATGGTATTGCTAGGCATCACACTTGTGTTGGAATACCACACAAGAATGAGGTTGCTAAGAGGATGAATATGACCCTATTAGAGAAGGATCGATGTATGTTATCACATGATAGATTAGGTAAGGAAGTTTTGGGCTGAGGTAGTTCACATGGCAGCATTCTTGGTGAATAGGTGACCTAATTGTTCCATTGATTTGAAGACAAGTCAGGAGGTATGGTCCTGCAAACTAGCTAATTAACCTGATTTGCATGTTTTTAGATGTCCAGCCTATGCTTATGTGAATAATGGGAAGCTCAAGCTTAGAACCAAAAAGTGTATATTTCTTGGTTATACATCCGGTGTGAAGGGGTACTAGTCATTTGACCTAGTTGCATCTAAGTTTTTGACTAGCTGGGATGTTATCTTTAATGAGTCTATATTCCTCCAAATGACCGAGTCTTCATATGATAGATTGTCTAAAGAGGTGGAGGAGGAGAACCTAAGTAGTGTTATAGATAAGATGGAGGTAGAGGTTGATTTGGATTAGTCAGACTCTTCAAGTATGAGAACCACTATTCCTGAAGTGTGTGGATCCAAGAAATAGGTGGAGCAAAGGGGTGTTACTCCAAGTAGAACATATAGGGTTGTAAAGACTCTAGTGAGATATGAATTTGGGGAGTTATCAGGTTATGCTTTGGCTAGTGCTGAGACCGTGATTGATGTACAAGAGCTAGTGTCATACATATATGCCAATGTTAGTGCTGATTATGCTTAATGGTGTGTTGCTATGAAGGAGGAGATGCAATCTCTATGGAAGAGTCAGACATGGGAACTTGTGAAGGAACCTAAGAAGAAGAAAATAGTTGATTGAAAATGGGTGTAAAAGTTCAAATAAGGAACTCGAAGTATTGAGGGACTAAGGTACAAGGCTCGTTTAGTTGCATGTGGGTTCAGTCAAATACCTGGTATAGACTATAACAAGGTATTTTCCTCTATTATCAGGCATACTTCTATTTGTACTTTGCTTGTGCTTGTGGCTATGCAGGATATGGAGTTAGAGTAATTTGATGTTAAAATAGCTTTTCTGCATTGTGAGCTCGAGGAGGAGATTTATATGCGCCAGCCAGATGGTTTTGTTATTAAAGGCAAGTAAGATCATGTGTGATTACTGAAGAAGTCATTGTATGGTTTGAAGCAATCGCCTAAATAATGGAACAAGAGGTTTGATTAGTTTATGATTGAGCATGGGTTCTCCAGGAGTGATTACAATGGTTTTGTATACTTAAAGTAGGTTGGTGATGGTTCTCTAGTTTATCTTTTATTGTATGTTGATGCTATGCTTGTTTTAGCAAAAGATTTGTCCAAAGTTAACAAGGTAAAAAAAACGCTGAAGATTGAGTTTGAGATGAAGGATCTAGGGTCTTCAAAGAAGATTCTTGTCATAGAGATCATTCGAGAGAGCATACAGAAGCGTCTTTACATGTCATAAGAGTAGTATGTACACAAGGTGTTTGAGTGATTTCATATGATTGACGCCAAGCCAGTTAGTACTCCTTTGGTGACTCACTTTAGATTATCTACTTTGGATTTCTCCAAATATAAATATGATGAGGATTTTATGGCCACAGTTCCCTACTTTAATGCCATGAGATGCATGATGTATGCTATGATTTGTACTAGGCCAGATATTACTCAAGCTATGAGTGTTGTGAGCAGATATATGGTCAATCCTAGGAAGGCTCATTGGCAAGAAGTGAAGTGGATTATATGGCACTTGAAGGGTATTGCATCATCTTTACGGAGTATGGGAGGTCAACTAATGCACTGACTAGGTTTGTTGACTCTAATTATTATGGAGATCTTGGTAAGAGGAGATCCACTGCAAGATGTGACTACGTTTTCCATTGCTGAGGCAAATTATATGGCTATGATTGAGGCTTTTTAGAAAGCTTCGTGGCTTTGTTCGTGAGCATGGGTTTGGTCATGGTGCTCCTGTTGTTCGTAGTAATAGTCAGAGTGCTATTTATTTGTAAAGAATTAGAATTCTTTCCATATTCGGATGAAGCACATTGATATTACGTACCACTTCATCCGGGGTACTATTGTTTCAGGCAAGGTTGTAATGGAGAAGGTGGTTACTACTGAAAATCTAACAAATATGCTAACGAAGCCATTGACGGTGAGCATGCTCGAGCATTGTTTGGACTTTGTTGGTGTTTTTGTACCATGAGGGCTTTTTATAGGTGATATTTTTTTGTTCTTGGTCCTAGCTACTTCAAATACTTCATCAAGGTTGAGAATTGTGAGCTTGTGACTCGTATTTGGTTTGTATAATAGCTTGGATTGGTGTGTGAAGTGTTTCAAAGAAATTTAGAGTAGAACTATGAGCTATGCTTGAAAGATGTGAATATTTAACCTTGATTCAATAGGAATTTGGAAAAGTGTTGAACATAAATGTTGTTGCTCTTTTTGTTAGCTTTCCAAAAAATCAAGAATCAACTTTATTGAACGTCAAACAAAGAGGTTGTTGCTGAAATACCAATGATTATCAACGAGGGAAAGAAACACGGGGTGCCCGTGTTTAGTACAAATACCATGCGATAAGAACCCTAATTAGCATAGCATCGTCCTCTTCTCTCCTCTTGAGTTCTATTGTAATTACTTGGTTAATTGAGTGATTTAGGCGAGGATTTCTTTGATTCTCTTTGTGATCACAATTACTTCACATCAATAAATCATCTGTTTCCCCAATTTGTGTTGTTAAGTGTTATTCTCTTCTCAATTCTTGAGTGTTCTAATTGGTTCCAATTAGGTCTTGTTTTTACAAATTGTTATTGATCTCCAACAACCAATCAATTGGTTTTTCCTAACTAGTCAATGTTGTTAAGGCCTCTACTAGCTTACCAGTCAATGGGTTGGGTTAACCAGTCGACTGTTCTAGTAACCATTCGATCAGTTTGACCTAACCGGTAGGTTGGTTTGCTATAAAACAACTCCAAACCATAAATTTCATGCAGATTCATACTTCTAAATCATCATAATCATATTAGAACATTTATTGACATTTTCTAACACATTTTCAACGGAATTCATCTACATATCTCAACAACAAAATCATCATGTCCTATTTTTAAAAATCAATTTTCATACTTTTTGTTCAAAGTATACAATCTATATGTAATACCCCAAAATTTTTCTTAAGCTAATCCAATATTATTAATACTTTAATCCAATTTTGATCTCAAGAAAATCTTATTTTATCCTTAACCACGTTTCTTAAACCCAAAGTATTAAGCTAATTCGAATCTTTTACTAAGATAATTCATATTTGTAATCCAATCTTAATTCCAGGAAATTGATCACTAATGCTACCTATTTTAGCTAATCCAAAATTTATTTAATCCTAATTTAAACCTTATTCATTTTCCTTTTTCTTTCTCCTTTTTCTTTTTCATTTCTCCTACGTCTTTACGCTAAAATGCTTGACTTTGTTTTCCTTTTAACTTACACCATCAACCATCACCCTCACCCTACTACAACCACCATCATCGACATCATCCATCATCCTCTACAATCATCATCATCATCCTTGTGCTACCACTTTGCCATTTTCACCCAACACTCTACCCTCTCACATCCTTGTGCAGTTGTTTCCATCACCCTCGACTGCCTCCCCCTACATCCTCTTCATTCGCATGCCACCACTATAAATATATGTATATACCACCTCTACTCTCCTTCTACCTTATTTGTTTGTTTCCATTTATTGTCAAAACTTTTTCAAAAACCATTGCCCTAAGATCCCTCTCTTTTCTTTCTTCTTCTTCTTCCTTCTTCTTTTTCCACTTTCCTTGCTCTATTTTTATGTTGCACCCCTATCATCACCACCCATCATCACCACAACAACCATGCACCACCCAAAGCCCGGTGGACCAACCACAAAGGCTACGCCATCACTCCCCTCAATCATTATAGGCCATCGCTGTCAACCATCATCATTTATTCCTCTTCTTTCCTAGAGTCTGTTACATTTTAGTAAGACACATGGCCTATGCAAGGCCTCACGTATGGCCATGTAACATTAATTTCCCTTATCCCATGCCCGTGTAAACCAGTATGGTGTGCCCATTAACCCTCATACGACCTGTTTGCAACCTACCACACACCCATTTGCTTCTATTAGATTTTGTTTTTTGCAATCAATGCTGAAGCACAATCATGCCTCTTTATACGGCCTACCTATGAACAATCCTAGCACACAGCTTGCCTGTGCATCACCTGCTGTATGCCCTTACATCTCCCCATTTCTACTGTGCACCCTCTTTTTCACCCTCAAATTGTATATAAACACCATAAAATTTTCACCATAGCTCCACCATACATTCCACTACACTACCACACAACTCAAGCTCCATATTAACTCTGGTTATTTCCATTCTTACCCTCCCTTACCCTAAATTTTCCCTCAATTATAATCTTCAAGACTACTCGTGTATTATATTATTTTTCATAGGTGATATTTTGGTGATCTTAGAGGAGGAAGTCTATGATTTATGTGAATAAAGCTCAATGTCCTTGTTGGTAAGGATACTAATAAATCTTTTAGGTTTTTTTTTTGCTAAATGCTTGCATGGCTATATGTATTATCTTGATAATGTTGTTATATGACGGAATGTATGTTGTTAATGATATGATTGTGATAATATAGATTTATCTGTTATAAAGGAAATGAGAACGAGAAAGATGTGTTGATATAATCTTAATAAGCTAAGTATGCTTGTGGAAAATATAACTTATGGAATAAATGATATGGGTTAATATGGATATCTTGATATTTTATTATGTTAGGTGCATTAATTATGATAATGATATCAAGAGAAGTATTTGGAGTATTTATTAAATGTTTGGGTTCCTCAAAATAAGATAATGGTTTAATTAGGGCAAGTAACCTTTAAATAGTAATATTTTTATCCTATATGTAATTCCCTTGAATTAGACTATAATTTAAGGATATGTTGCGAATATTGGTAACTTAAGGATGTTTATTGAATTAGGGTAATCATACGAGCCTTGAAATTGTAGTTTTTGGGTCTCTGTAAAAAGTAATGTTTGGGATAGGGCTATTATGGTATGTGTGAGACATGGGTTTAAGACCATGAATTTTGGGTATGTTAAAAATGCTAATTTATGAGGATAAGAGTGGCTTGGGTGCATTTTGTTCAAGAAAGTGTTTCAGTCTATTTCACTAGATTAAGAATAGTGGGGCCCTTTCTTATCATGAATGAAAATATAACTATTTAAACCATGGATAAGATACTAATGAATTAAAGTAGAAGAGTATGTGAGTTAGGACCAAGGTGATGTATTTATGTTTGTTCCATAGGATGATAATAGTGGCTTAGGTGTATTTTGCCATGGGAATGTGAGATCTGATCTATTGAATGATAATAGTGTCTCATATGTTTTATCCTTGAGAAGGTGTTTCTAACCATTACATAGGTTCAAGAATAGTTGGGTTCTTGAACTCAATGTATATAAAAGATTGAAAATGGTTATATCTAGTAAAGAGGCTTAGATTAGTATTTATCTTATTAGATGTTTCATTAATTTGAATATGTACTTATCATTAGTTATGAATGCTTTTGTTATTTCCATCCCTTATTCAATAGTATTATTGCCTTGCTTAGTACGTACCATACTGACAACCCTTTTAATTAGTGCTACTCATTCTCATGAGCAGGAGACCCTGATTCTTTTGCGTAGGTCTCGAAAGATCCTTTAGATGAATATGTTACTTTTTTTCACTAAGTGGGGATGGATGAGGGACCTGCTATCTATATTGAGTGTTTGGGTGAATCAAAGGTAGCTCATCTTTTGAAGAACCTTCTAAAGAAGAAAACCAAATTCCATAGGGATGATGCTTATGAAGGAGCATTCCAAGAGTTGAAGCAGTGGTTGACAATGGCACTAGTTTGACTCTACCTTTGGGTCCGGGTTGTGTTTTGATGAAGCATGCTAAGATAGTGGCTTACGCTTCTTTTCATTTGAATTAGCATGAGCACAACTACCTAAAGCTTGATTAAGAGTTGGCAATTGTAATTTTTATGTTGAAGGTTTAGAGACATTATCTATATGAGACTAAGTGTAGATTTTAAACCTACCATAAGAGCCTCAATTATATGTTCACTAAGAAGGTGTTGAATATGAGGCAAAGAAGATGGCCAAAGTAGGTGAAGGACTGTGACATAGAGTTGAACTACAACGAGGGTAAGGCTAACATTGTTGCAAATGCCTTCAGTAGGAAGAACTCACACTCTTTGAGTTCTTTTATGGTGTCTAGTCAGTTTCTGGAGGAGCTTGATGATATGGGAATAAAGATTATACATCAGGGTGATCTTGAGGTCCAAATGTGTGGTTTGATGATTATGCCAATGTTTTTTGATGAGATTCAATTGGGACAACCTATGGATGTTAAACTAGAGAGGATTCGATAGAAGATTCAGGATGGTAGAGGTGAGGATTTATAGATTCATAAGGATGGTAGCATTCTCTACTGAGGTCGTTGGTGTGTACCTTAGAGTTGTATTGATCTGAAGCATGAGATTTTATAAGAAGGTCACTATACTCCGTATTCCATAAACCTAGGTGAGAATAAGTTGTATAAGGACCTTAAGAGGATCTATTGGTGTCTTTGCATGAAGTGAGAGGTAGTGGAGTTCATGTTTAGATATCTGACATGCCATAAGGTTAAGATCGAGCATTAGAGGCCTGCAGGGTTGGTTTGGTCCTTAGATATTTTGAGGTGGAAGTGGGAATCTATTTCGATGGATTTTATGAGTGGGATACCAATGACTCATAGCGGTTGCGACTTGATCTTGGTTATCGTTAACAAGTTGACTAAGTTAACTATATTTGTGCTAATGAAGTAGACTTGGAGTATGGATAAGCTGGCCAATGCATATTTGAGGTTTGTGGTGAGTAGGCATGTAACACCCTAAAAATTCGCTACTTTTTTTTTTAAAGCGGAAGCAATTAAAATAGAATCACTTAAAACTTGTGAATTCTGGGGATGTTACCACCACACTTAGTACCAGACTGGTTCTTTTCGACCGTTCCAGTACCAAGTGCTAAGGCTAAAGAAAAGATTTACATTAAATTCAAATCAACAATTCATAAAAGAACTCGAAAGATCATACCTTAAAATCAGAGTACGCATAAACGTTTATAAATGTAATAAAATAGAAATCAGAGTGCGAAATCAAAGAGGATAAATACGCCAATACAAAGAAATAATAGTAGGAAATAAAATTGCATAAAGACTTAAATACGGCCACAACTCTCTCGAACTTTGAGCCAACCAAGCTCAACACACAGCCCCAACTGATGTCTCGCCCACCAACATAAATCCAAAAGGGCATACTACTCGTGGGAATGAGCAGCACCCATGAAAGGGGTGATCAGTACGCTACATACTGAGTAAGGTAACCGAGCACTAAGGCCAACACACAAGCACATAATCCATAAAGGTATATGAACAATTTAGGTAAAAGTACAAAGGCCCAGTTATAGTCCGGATTAATTACTTAATTAATCTTTTTATTGAAAGTCGATACACACCAAGCCATTTTATCAATCCATGCGAGTACAGGAACACCCCACTATTATAGCCGGTGGGCCGGTCACACATAGAGCATCATGCCCTAACCACTATTATTACCGGTGGATCGGTCACACATAGGGTACAACCTTAACCACTATTTCTGACCGGTGGATCGGTCTGGTTCCTGCTCGCATGGTGTTCCACTGTAAGTAATTAGTATCTTTTAAGAGCTTTAACGATACTGGTTTGTGTTTATTGAGCTTGAGTCACCCCACTATTATTACCGGTGGGCCGGTCACATATAGGACCTCATGTCCTAACCACTATTATAACCGGTGGATCGGTCGCACATAGGACTATGCGTTCTAACCACTATTCCTGACCGGTGGATCGGTCTGGACTCGGCTTAATAATCTTCCACTTTCAAAGATTAGTGTCTTAAATATTTTATTCATAAATATTTTCCATGCACATACATTTTCCCAGACATGCATGACTAACTCCATGCAAACCCTAACTCCATGTAAACCACACCTGCATGTAACCCTAGCTCCCATGCAAAACTAACTCCACGTAAACTACACTTACATGCAAACCCTAGCTCCCATGTGAACCCTAACTCTACGTAACCCATGACTCCATGCAAACCCAATTCATATGCCAACCCTAACTCACATGCAATCCTCAACTCAACATAGATCGCATTCCCATACTAACCCTAATACACATGCAACCCCTAATTCACATACAAACCTCAACTCCACGTAGACATACTTCCATGCAAACCACAATACCATACCATATCATGTAAAACTAATACCCATACCGTATCATGCAAAACCAATACCCATACCCTATCAAGAAAAACCATAACACCATACCCCCTTCATGTAAAACCCTAACACCATACCATTTCATGCAAACTACTAACACCATACTATTTTATGCCAAACCCTAGCAACATGCAACTCCATCATTATTTTACAATCATATCATGCATGTCTTGAAACCACATTATACAACAATAACAACATAAATGTACACATGATTCTCATGCCACCATTTATCCACACCAACATACTTCAATCCCATAATCATGCTGTATTAATAACAATTATACAACATTCACACGAAATGCACTATAACTAACATCACATGGCATGCATAGCATAAAATCACATAATACAAGTATGGCCTTAACACCCCTTACCTAAAACGTCACCTGTCTTGGAGCATGCTCCTATACCACTTGAGGGCTTTGGTTGGACTCACCTACTATGGGAAAAATACTAGGATTAGGTTTTCTCTTAAGAATGCTATTATTTCTAACTTACCCCAAGACCTTATTTTTAATTAAAAATTATTATATTAGAATTAACTCTACAAAATACTAGTAGAATATTAATAATAAAACTAATGCAATTCAAAATAAAAAGGTAATATAAGGGTTTCTACCCTTCACCAAAATAATATGAGTAAAGATAAAAAAAAAAAAATAATTCTATAATAACTAAATATTATAAATAAAGATAATATCAAGAATAATAATAATAATAACAATAACAATAATATATAAGCTTTAAAATTTAAAGTGGGGTTTCGACCCTACTTATAACTAATGACCTACTATTTATTAATATTAATAATAAAATTAATAACATATATAATAATATTGAAATAATAAAGATAATGATAATAATATTATTAATGGTTATAAGAACAATAGAAATAATAATACTAAAATACATAAGTGTGAATGTTAATACAAAATTAGGGCCTAAGATCTTCCAGAATAATTAATAAAATGTTAATAATAAATATTCTAATAATTATAATATTAATAATAATAAGAATAATGATAATAATCATATAATAATTCAATTAATAACTTAAACTTCGAAACTAACAAAAAAATTATTTTATTACCATTCTCCACCCCGCAAGTACAATTCAGCATAAATTTTATATCAAATAATAATAATATTAATAGCAAGGAAATTATTATTATATTCGAATAGTTACTAATAAATAAGATAAAAATGGAATAATTTACAATAAATAGTAAATAATGACTAAGGAGGTCTAGGGTTTCACCTTGAGTCGGCAGGAATGGGCGGCACCGACGGTGGTTCACGGCGGTGGCCGGAAAAATGATCTAAGAGGGAAAAAGATGAAGAAAAAGAGAGAAGGAGCAGTGGAAAAATTAAAATAAGGTTTTGATTCGGTAGAGGAGGATTAGAGGGAGTTTTTTGGGTGGTTCAGAGGGCAGTAAAAGTGGCGGAAACAGCAGCGGACGGCGGCTTAAGGGTTTCGGGATGAAAATTCTAGTGAGATGAGCAACAAACTTTGCACGGTTATTGAGGCCCGTGCAAGAAGAATCGAAGGTTGAAAATAACTTAGTTAATTAGAGGAAATTTCAGGGAAGACATTGGAATGTTGCGGTGGCGCTGAGCTTGGCTATCGGCGGTGAAAACGGCATCTGAAGTTGCGGTGGCGGTAGCCTGCACTTAGGGTTTCAGGTAAGAAAAGAAATCCAAAACACCTACCATTAGGCTATTTATAGATGTTGGAATGGATAATGAGGAGCTGGAGGTCGACAGGGAGGTAGTAAGTGTAAGAACTTGGGTGGCCGGTGGCAGTAATTGATCGGCCATCGTTTGGGTTGCTTCGAAATTTCGCGAGGCTGGGGAGAAGAAATGGGAAAGATAAAGTCCAATAATAATGCCAATTTACTCCTAGAGTTAAGAGGAAGACAACGAGGCAAGAAATGACCGGTATTAATCACCGTAGCCAAAGAGGCCATTGATGGGGTCGAAGGTTTCATCGCAGCGACGTGGAAAGACGGAGGGAGAAGGAAGAAGAAAGAAGGTGGGCCAGTCGGCCGAGGAAGGAAAAGAAAAGGGGAGAACCGGGTGGTTCGCGCGCCGGTTAGGCCCTCACTTAACGAGACGCAGCGTCTCGACATGAAATCGACCAAAACGCCGCGTCTGGGCGCACCTAGGAAGAAGGCCAGCGGCGTTGGGCCGCGGAAAGAGGATTGGGTTACGTCAGGCCCATTCGGCGGAAGAAGGAGGAAGAAAGAAAAGAAAGAAAAGAAAGAAAATGAGAAAAGAAAAAGAAAGAGGAAAAAGGAAAAAAGGAAGAAAATAAAGTTTTGGGTTGAAATAAATTAATTAGAATATTTCGGATATTTAAAAATAATAATATTTAAATAAAATAATATTTAAATCCCTTTTTAGGCTAAAATAAGCTTTTTAAAAGATTTTCCATAAATTCCATTTTAATTAGCGAAACACCCAAATTTTCTTCCATTAAATTATTTATAAAAATAATATTAATTTGGAACTATTTTCTCCTTCTTATTTTAAATAAAATAATTTATTTAGTTAATTCCCAAATTAAAATATTTAATTAGTTAAAATACCCAAATTCCTCCTAATAAAAATAGTTATAAATTTATTCTTGATTTATCCTAATTAATTTAATTTTTATTTAATTAAATCATTTATTTAATTAATTTTTTTTATAATAAAACCTCATTTAAATATAATATTTAAAATTTAAATTTTTTGGGGCATTTTAAGGCATCGTATACCTACTGACATAGTCACTAATCAAATTTGAGATTCCTTTCACACTTCTAGAGGAAATTACAGGATGTTATGGGTAGGATAATGAGGATGAGTACTACCTTCCATCCAACTACAAATGAGCAGACTGAGAAGACGATTCAAACTCTAGAGGATATGTTACAAGTTTGTGTTTTGGATTTTGATGAATTTGGGAAGATCAACTTCATTCGGTTGAGTTCTTGTACAACAATAGTTATCATGCTAGCATAGGAATGACACCCATTGAGGGATTTTATCGAGGTAAATGTTGAACACCTCTATGTTGGAGTGACATCAATGAGACTATTGTACTTAGCCCATAGATTATTGAGGGGACAACTCAATAGATTTGATAGATTTAGGACAAGAATAGAACAAATCAAAGTTATCAAAAGAGCTACGCAGATTAGAGAAGTCACAATGATGGTTTTGAGCTGGGGGAAATAGTTCTTTTGAGAGTTTCACCTTCTAAGGGGGTGCATATATTTGGTTAGAAGGGTAAGTTGACCCTAAGGTATATTGGTACATATAATATTCTTGATAGCGTTAGTGAGGTTGCATACCACCTAGAGCTTCTACCAGAGTTAGCTTGAGTTCATAAAATATTCCACATCTCCTAGCTTAGGAAGTATGCTGTAGATCTGTCTCACGTGGTCAACCATCTAAGATTGAGCTTGGCGATTCTTTTTCCTATGAAGAGAAACCTTTGTGGATTCTCTTCACCAAGATTCAACGAGTTTAGTTTCACTCATTAAGATTCTTTGGTGCCGTAATGTAGTAGAGAAAGCTACTTGGGAGACTAAGAAGGACATGTGCATGCTGAGATTTTTAGAGTTTCTCTCTTTTACCAGTGTATTCCCTGATAGTATAGTATCAACTCTGATATGGTTGAGCATCGAGATCACTTTTCTTACATATTTTTTTTCTTAATCCGTCTCATTTAGGGGGGGGGTAGCGATGTAATACTCTAAAATTTTACTTAACCTAATCCCTTTTCATTAATACCTTAAATCAATTCTAATCTTGAGAAAATATTATTTTTAGCCTTAACCAATTTTCTTAATCCTAAAATCTTAACCTTATTTGAATCATTGACCTAGATAATTTATATTTTAAACCTCGATCTTTATTCAGTTAAATTATATCACTAATCCTACCTATTTTAGCTAATCCAAAATTTATTTAATCCTAACCTAAACCTTTGTCATTTTTCCTTTTCTTTCTCCTTTTTCTTTTTTCCTTTCTTCTTTATCCTACCTCTTTATGCCAAAATTCTTAGCTTTGTTTTCCTTGGAAATTACACTATCAACCATCACTCTCACCCTACTACAACCACTATCATCAACATCTTCCATCATTCCCTAGAATCATCGTCATCATGCTATCACTTTGCCATTTTCACCCAACTCTCCACCCCCTCATGTCCCTGTGTTGTAGTTGCCATCACCCTTGATTGCCTCTCTTGAATCCTCTCCATTTGCAGGCCACCATCATATATATATATACCACCTCCACTCTCCTTTTCCCTCATTTGTGTGTTTCCATTTATTGCTAAGAATCTATCAAAAACCATTACCTCGAGCTCCCTCTATTTTTTTCTTCTTCTTCCTTCTTCCTTCTTCTTCTTCTTCCTCTTTCCCTACTCTAATTTTCAGCCACACGCTCTCCAACATCACCATCTGCCACTACAATCACCATGGATCACCTAAATCCTAGTGGACTAACCGCCAATGCCACCCCATCACTTCCCTCCATTGTCGTCACCATTGCTATTAACCACCGCTATTTTCTCTCTTCTTTCCTAACATCCATCATATTTTTGTAAGGCACATGGCTGTGAAAAAATAATTTTCCTTATCGCACGCCCTGTACATAACCTACCACATGCCCCTACACACTTGTTCAAATTTTTTTTAGCAATAAGTGCTCGTGCACAACCTACACATGCACGATCCCAGCACACGGCCTGGGTCTGCACCGCTTGCCGCACACGCGTGTAGCTTCCCATTTCAGTCATGCACCCTATTTTTCACCCTAAGCCTTATCTAAATGCCACCAAATTTTCACCATGGCTCCACCATACATTCCATAACACTTCCACACAACTCAAGCCTTAATTTCACTCCAATTACTTCCATTTTTTTACCTTCCTTTACAATAATGTTTCATGTATTATATTATTTTTCATAGGTGCTATTCAGTTATCTTGGTGGTGAAAGTCTAGGATTTACTTACATAGAATCCAATGCCCTTGTTAGTAAAGATATTAATCGATGTTTATGGGTTTTTGTGTTAGATGCTTGCATGGCTATGTGTAATATCATGATAATGTTATTATATGAATTAATGTATTATATTAATGATATGATTTTGATAATGTAGATTTATATGATATAAAGGAAGTGACAATGAAAAATATGTGTTGATATAATCTTAATAAGCTAAGTTGTGCTTGTGGAAAAATATAACTTACAGGATAAGTGATGTGGCTTCTTATGGAGATCTTGATATGTTATTGTGTTAGGTGCATTAATTATGATAATGATATCAAGAAAATAAATTGGGTTAGTCACTAAATGTTTGGGTTTCTGAAAATAAGACAATGGTTTAATTAGCGTATAATAACCTTAAAATAGTAGTATTTTGATCCCATGTAAAACCCTTGAGTTAGATTAGAAATTTTGGATATGTTGTAAATATTGGTAATTTAAGTATGTTTATTGAATTTTGGTAATCAAACGTTCCTTATGGAAAGAGTTCTGACTAATCTCAAAATAGGGGTCTTGGGAGCACTATAAAAAGTAATGTTTAGGAAAGGGCTAATATTTTATGTGTGAGACTTCAGTGTTGTTAGGCCATGAATTTCAGGTGTGTTAACAATGCTAATATCTGAGAAATATATACTATAATTGGTGGTCAAATGATCAATGTAAGATAAGTTTTGCTAGGAGTGTAATATTA
Source organism: Tamarix chinensis (assembly GCA_030549775.1). Lineage (NCBI taxonomy): Eukaryota > Viridiplantae > Streptophyta > Magnoliopsida > Caryophyllales > Tamaricaceae > Tamarix > Tamarix chinensis. The sequence goes on along the minus strand of CM060179.1, from coordinate 63,742,135 downwards.
TGGTTGAGGAAATTGCGGATCTTGACTTTAGAGATTGACCTTCTGAATTGTATTACTTATCTACTTTAATGTGTTTGATACTTGTAAATCAATCATGAATAAGATATTAATCATGTAAAGTAAAAATTCACATGGGTAGGGCTAATGTGATTTTTTATATCCATTCCACTGAAGGATAATAGTGGCTTGGGAGCATTTTCTCCTAGAAGATCTATTCCACCGGAGGATAATAGTGGCTAGTGAGCTTTTTATCCTAAGATGGTGGTTTAGTGTTTTCTGCTGGATTAAGTATAGTGGTCCCCTTGATCATGTTGAATAAAAATATAACTGTATAACCTATAGATAAGACACTAACTACTTAAAGTGGAAGAGTACATGAGTCAGGACTAAGGTGATCTATTTATGTTTGTTCCATCCGATGATGATTGTGACTTGGGAGCATTTTGCCCTGACAAGGTGATGTTTTCAGATCTATTCCACTGTATGATAATAGTGGCTTATATGTGTTGTCCTTGTGAAGGTACTTTTGACCATTCCACCAATTTAAGGATAGTGGAGTTTCTGAACTTAACGTATATAAAAAAAATGAAAATGTTTATATCTAATAAAGAGGCCTAGATCAATATATATCTTATGAGATGTTTCATTAATTTGAGTGTGTACTTATCATCAATTGTGAATGGTTGTGTTATTTATATCTCCTATTTGATAGTATTGTTACCTTACTTAATACGTAGCATAATAATCACCCTGTTTATGGGTGCTGCTCATTCCTACAAGTAGAAGACCTTGATTCTTTTGTACAGGTTTTGGAAGATCCTATATATGACTATGCTGCTTTTGATGCACTAAGTGTGGATGGGTGACCTGTTATCTATACTGGGCATTTCAATGAAGAGTTATATTTTCTGAACTTTATAAATTACCATTTTTATTAAAGTTAAATGGATAAACTTTGTTGAAGATATGCCATAATTAGAAATCACAAGGGAGGTAATGGAAGGTTAGTGTGGAAAGAATCATCTAGCTACTTAGAGTTAAGTCTGGGATTGAATAATTTATCTCAAAAACTTGCAGAGGTGAGAGGTAGAAGAAGAAAAGGCTAACGTCTTCTCTCCCCCTCAGTTATCCTAATCAACTCCCATATAGATCTTAGGCAATATTTCAAGCTAAATTCATAAAAATGGTTAAGAATCTCTTAGGGAAACTTTTTCATGGGTTGGTAAGGTTCTATTTTTAGTATAAGAAATCTTTCAAAAAATTGAGTTAAAAAAATATGCCTAGCTCAACAAACAAGTCAATTGATTTAGTCATGGAAACTTTTTTTGCTGAAATGATGAATTAATTGATCGGTTTACCTAAAAACTCATTAAATTTCATTTTTCAACATTGTCACAAACCAAAAATTTTCTCAAACCAAATCATAACATTAAATAAAAATCAAAGGTCAAAAAATTAGCAAAATTCTCATTCAACATTTGAAAAAAATACGGGGGTATTACAACACCCATCTAGTTATATATGAAATTTTAGTTTTGATATTTGTTCTCCTCTCATGCAATACCTTTCATGTATTGCCAGGTTGTGATCGACACAGGGGAGTAGGAATAATATTGTGGCAGACCAACATGGTGTAGGTACTCATATAAAGAGGACACCATATTCGGTGGAGTTTCATCTCCCTTTCATGCAATACATTTTTTGTACTACTAGGTTTTTGCCTATATGCCAGAGTAGGAGTAATACTATTGTATTTTTTTCGATAAGTAAAAATTTATTACTATCGAAATAGAGATTACAAAGTAGAATTACACTCAATACCATCAAGAAACCCTAACCATCTAGCATACTCAGCATAATAAGTATGATTCATAAGCCTCCTAGATGCATTCATAATAATGATCCTCAAAAGTACACAATTCTGCCTAGTATTATGATGAAATACTCTAAGATTCCTTTCATGCCATATAGTTGTAATAAAAGAGACAAATAAAGCTCCTAAAAAGTGTTTCTTCTTAGTTTCTTGTCGAGATCTTGTAGTTAAGATCTTGACCTCCTGGTCTCGTCCCAGAATGGGGTCACTTCTACTAGCATTCCTCCTAATAGTCCTCCAAAGGATGGAGGTATTAGGACAAAATAGAACTAAATGGTCTCTGGTCTCACTATGTTGGTGTAACACCCCAAAAATTCACTACTGAAAAATTTCGTTAATTAAAAGGAAGATTAGCGGAAGCAGATAAACAAAACGTGAACTTTGGGAGTATTACCGCCACACTTAGTACCAGACCGGTTCACTCATACCGTTCCAGTACCAAGTGCTAAGGCTAAGAAAATGAAATACAATTCGAAAGACATTCAACATGCATAAATCAGAGTAAATTGCAAGCTTCAACATATTTAAATCAGAGTAGCGCATCAAATCGTTTTCAGGAATAAAATCCACCAATGGTGGTTACTTTAACAACGTTAACATTTAAAACCAAGAATTTAGATGAGAAAGAGAAAAAGCCATGATACCGGAAAATTCCTTACTCTCCTTACCTTAACCCACTTGAGTAGCACCTGAAACTACCTACAAGGGCACTGCCCATTGAATAGGCAGGGCCCCTATAAAGGGAATCCCTTCAGTACTACGGTACTGAGTAACCCTTTAATACCACACTTAAAGACAGGCCCGCATACGGCACATAATGCAAGTCACGCACATAAATAATGAGAGGTGCATACGTAACAATAACACGTAACACAAGTTATAATTCACGATCGATATCTTTGGGCCTTAAGCCATGTCATAGTGTAAGATTAGTACATTCTGGCCTTAAGCCATTATTCCATCATTATTCAATCAATATCATATTTTATATCCATGTGAGTGCGAGAACCCCACTATTTTAGCCGGTGGACCGGAAAGTATACACTCAGGGCAGAATGCCTCTGACCACTATTATTGCCGGTGGACCGGAAGATAAACACACAGGGCAGAACGCACCTGACCACTATTATTTACCGGTGGACTGGTCTGGCCCCGACTCACATGGTGTTCCACTATAAGTGATTAGTATTTTTCCATAATCTTATTCACATACATAACCAATTTTATTGAGCTCGGGACCCCCACTATTATTGCCGGTGGATCGGAATACAGATAACTCATCATCTAGGGCACAACGCTCCTGGCCACTATTATAACCGGTGGACCGGGATATATAAAGAATCATCATCCAAAATTACCATTTTACCCTTCCTTCTCACAACTTACAATTTTATCCTTTACTTGTAAATTATTATTTAACCATTTAATCATAAAATTTCCATATTATTCTTTCATCTCAAAAATTACCGAAATACCCTTTTCACTTATAAAATTTCCACTCAACCCCTTTATTCACCATTTTTATGAATTTACTAACACTACATAAAATAATGATATTAATACTTCATTTTTATCATCTAAGTCCACCAACTTGTCATTTTTCAACATAATACTCATTAGCAACTTCACACATTGATTTATATACCTCATAAGCATAATTACTAAAATACCCTTAAACAATAACATCATTCATGCATTAACAACATGGTACATCATAAACAAGTATTCAACATTTCTATCCATATTCCAACTCCTTCTTTATTTAACATACCTACATATGGCACAAAAGTTATCATGCTTTTTTCTTTTTAACAAACAATGTAAGAAACCATAAACATATCATGCTAAGCATACAAAACATGCATAAAATCATACTAAACCCTAAATGTGCTAGCATGCGTTTTTCCATATATTTAAGGGAGGATTAACGGTTACCTTAATCCCGCAAAATATCAAATCTTACCAAGCATAATTAGCAACTCAACACCTAAAAATAATATCCATCATATTTATGTTAGAAATAAGAACCAAAGCATAAAACTTTATAAATTTTAAATTAATAAAACACATAAATACCATTATACCTTAAAAATTAGCCAAATAATTTTTTAAAATGAAGGGGAGCTCACGCTGCATGGGCAGTGTGAGTTTCATGCAAAACCCATGGGGGAAAAAGGCTCAAAGAGGGTGAAGGGAGAAAAATACATTATTTTCGGGTTAGGGTATTTAGGCTAGAAAAGAAGGTGGTTGGGGGAGGTTCTAAGGTAAGTGAATGGTGCAGGAGTGAAGAGGGGGTGTAGGTGGAGGCTAAGGGTGGTTTCGAAGCGGCTCAAGGCGGCGGAGACGGCGGCGGAGAGGCGGCAAAGGTGGCTGCCAAGATGGGTCGAGGGAAAGGGGTTGTGAAGGAAGGAAAAGGAGAGGGAAAAATGGAGGGGTTCAAGGGCTGTTTTCGGACAACTAATGGATGGCGGTTGTAGAGGGGGTTGCAGGGTGTTGAACGGTGGGTTGGGTGGTGGCAGAGGTGGCCGGACGGCGGTGGTAGAGGCGGTTACAGGTGGCTTGACGGTAAGGGGAAAAACTGGGAAGAAAAAGGAAGAGGAGGAGAAGGGAGGAAGTGTAGGGCTCGAGGGGCGGCGTGGTGGTGGAGGGTGGTAGTGGGCGGTGGCAGAAGGCGGCGCAGGGGCTGGGCTTGGTGGTTCAGGCGGCGGAGGCTGGCGGTGATAAAAAAAAATGGGGAACGAATGGGAGGAGGAGAAAAGGGAGAAGAGGCTCGGGGGAAGGGGTGTGGGTTCGAATTTATAGGGAATGAATGGCTGGGGAGATGAGGAAAAATAAGAGGGAGAAGAAAGGGGGCAGCGGCTGGCCGATCGAGAGGACAAGGGTGGCAGGTGGTGGTCGGTTGACAGGGGAAAGAGAAGGGGAGAAGAGGGAAAGGAAGGGGGGTACACGGCTATGGTACAGGGGCGGTTTGGTTCAAATTGGGGAAGAAAATGACGGAAGGGAGAGGAAGAAAGAGAGGGCAGGGAGGTAGGTGGTGGCCGGTGGCAGTTGCAGGTGGCGGGGTGCTCGACCGTGGCAGATATGGTGGTCGGGCGTGGCAGAAGAGAGAAAGGGAAAGGAGAAGGCTGGCGGGCGGTCGGACCGGCGCAGGAAAGAAGGGAGAGCCGGCCGGTCCAGGAAAAGAAAATAAAGGAGGGCAGCTGGGCTGGAGGGACGGGCGTGCGAGGAAGGGAGGGAAGGAAAATCGGGCCTGTGGCCCAGCGCACAAGGAGGGGGGGGGGAAGCAGGCCGAGTGGTTTGGCAGCCCAAAGCCAGGAAGAGGGAAAAAGAAAATAGAGGGAAGGAGAAAGAAAAGAAGAGGTAGGAAAAGGAAATTGGGGAAAAAAGGAAAAATTGAGACTAATTAAATTTATAAAATAATAGGCTATAATATTTTTGATAATAAGTTTATTTAATAATTTAATTTAATATAATTAAATATATGGGCTTAAAAATGGAAATTATAGTAAAATACTAGTTTGAAAATTTATTTAAATAAAATAATATGATAAATAGAAAATATTAAACTTTATTTTATTAAATACTCTTATCCAACTTTACATAATCTGAAATCTATAAAATAATTAAAATAACTAATTTTAAAGGCTAGTTTTATTTCAAATAAAAGTTATTTATTAAAATATAGGTTTTCGAAATTTTTGGGGGATTACAGCTGGTGACAAAAACACAGACTTGATCCACATCTAGACTTATCTCCCACAACCTTGATTTGGTTAACAACCTATTTCTGCATGCAAGCCAAGCTATAAAATTTAATATAGGTGTTGATACAGACCGCCATAACAGCTTTGTCCATGACTACTTATCTTGGGCTATTCTAATGGATTGATAAACTACTTTGATACTATAATCTAACTGCCTTGTCTCACAACTCAGGATATAGTCTTGAAGAACACTACTAATATGTAAAGTTCTAAGAAAAATGTAGGAAGTGTAGGATGTAGGAATGAAGTCCCACATAGATCCATGCTTAATATAAACTGAATGCACCCATTTTACCCATAAAGTATCCTTTTTTGCTGCAATGTTCCAAAGAAGTTTTCCCAAAGCACAACAATTCCAAATCTCAAGATTCAGCAAGCCCAAACCACCCTCATTGATTAGGGAACAAAGTTTATCCCAAGCTACTAGTGCAGTCTTCTTAGCCTACAGCTTTCCAGACCATAGGAAGTTCCTACACAAGCTGATAAATTAGTGTAAAACTTTCCTAGGTAGCAAAATAATCTAATTGAAATAAAGGTGGATACTAAATAGCACAGATTTAATAAGTTGCAGCCTCCCTACATAGGACAGAAATAAAGTGCTCCAATGTCTCAATCTTGCAGTTAGCTTATCAAGCAAAGGTTTCAGATGAGATGCAGATAAACGAGCATAAGTCAATGGCAGGCCCAGGTAAGTTATTGGAAACCTCCCTGCAGGAAACTTAAGGAAATCTAGTATAGTAGCCTATGTTTGGACATCAACACCCCCAAAAAATTCAGAACACTTGTGGGAATTAACCACAAGCCTTGAAGTTGTAGAAAAATGAGCCAAAACCTCTTCAAGACATTGCACACTCTGTAGGTTACCCTTACAGAACAATAATAAATCATCAGCAAAATTTAAGTTTATGAGTTGCAATCCTCTACATCTAGGATGAGCATTAAAGCTAGGATCAACCCATAACTTCTTCAAACACCTGCTAAAATAATCCATAACCAACACAAAAAAATAATGAGATAGAGGATCTCCTTGCCTTAAGCCTCTTTTTCTAGGGAAAGGAGCAGCCAGGACACCATTGTATAAGATAGAATATGATACTGTGGTCACATAGGACATAAACAACTTAATAAAGTGGATAGGGAAACCATACAAGATAAGGAGTTGCTGCAGAAACTCCCAATTAATCATATCATATGCCTTGTTAAGATCAATCTTCAGCATGCATCTAGGTGAGATGCCCTTTTGAGAATACTTCCTGACTAATTCATAGGCCAAAAGAATATTTTCTCCAATGCTTCTTCCCTTAATGAAAGCATTCTAAGAGAGGTCAATAATGTTGGGCATGATATGGTGCAATCTCTGAACAATAACTTTTGCAATAATTTTATACAACATATTGCAGCAAGCTATGGGCCTAAAATTAGTAACTCTATTTGCATTTGGCTGCTTGGGAATAAGAGTTAGAGCAGTAATGTTCAACTTTTTAGGCAAAAAAATAGAAGCAAAAAAGTCTCTAATAGTGCACAATACCTCTTCTACAATAATAGGTTAGCTAGCCTTGAAGAACCCTGCAGAAAAACTATCTACTCCAAGAGCTTTAGTATCCCCCATTGAGAAGATAACCTCTTTTACTTCCTCTATTATAACAGGTGCAGAAATTCTAGCATGATGAGTATGATGCACACCTAAGTTTAGAACAGAAGGGTCCAGTGCTCCCTCCATACATGGGCTTGATCCCAAAAGCTGGTGATAATAGTTGATGAAAGCAGCATGAATGTGGCTAGAACCTCTAACTTCATTATCTTCAGAATCTAAGAGCAAAACCACTGCTTTTCTTTGATTCATCTCCTTTACCTTAGTATAAAAGTATTTGTGATTTGAATCCCAATACTTAAGCCAATGATTGGTAGCTTTTTGCTTATAGAAAAGTTCTTCACAATAAAACAATTGATGGAAATGTTTGTCTTTCACCTGCAGTAGTTTTCTTTGTTCAGCATTGCCTGGGTTGGAATAACAAATATGTTGCAAAGCAGCCACATCCTCCCTAGCATTTTGAAATTTGTGAGAGATAGAGCCATAATTATCTCTATTAAAATGCTTGAATTCCTACTTTAGAAGGCCCAAACTCTTGTAAACTTTGAGTAGAAAGTTCCCTCCCATCTTAATTCTCCATATTATCTGAACAATAGGCATGAACTCCTAAGATTCAGAACAAAACTGAAAGAATTTGAAAGGTTTAGGGCCTGATAGATAAGAAATGTTAAGGTGGATAACCACAGGACATAGATAAGAGATTAAAGGGCTTAAAAATTCTGCCAAAGACTGTGGATAAGCATCCAACCATTGTAAGTTCACAAGAGCCCTATCCATCTTCCAAAAAACCTCCTCCTCTACTTCTCTATAGCTCGACCAAGTAAAATGATAGCCGTGACTTTGAAGATCACTCATCCTCAATTCCTGATAGCAATCTCTGAAATCCTAGACATTAGAGCTATTTGGTAGCCTCCCCTGGAATTTATCAGAATCCTACAACACCACATTGAAATCCCCTACCACAATCCAAGGAGCATTTCCTAGAGAGTGTGTCTTCAACCAATTCCACAGAGTCTTTTCGGAAACACCACTATTATAAGCATAAACAAAAGCCACCAAAAAACTAACATTTGTGTGGAAGTTAGTGACATGACATAAAATTGCTTGGTCACTAAAAGAATAAGATCCCATCAGCCATACCTTTGGATTCCAAAGGACCCAAATTCTACCATTTGGGTGGTGAGAATAGTTATTAATGGTTGACCATGACTTCCTTATGCTTGGGAGTCTTATTCAGTCCCCTTATATTCCAAGCACTAATTATACTCACTAGGATCCAAAACAGTAAATTGTCCCCCCTGGATTCCACCATCCCCATCCACCATTAATCCATGCTCACCACCAGGAGGACCCTGATATCCAACCTTGGTGGCCCTGAGTCTGGTTAATCTTGGTTCAGAAACATAAGCAGATCTCTGAACAGCCTTAGCCACCCTAGAATCAACCATAGAAATCTTCTTCCCCTACAATAGAGGGAGAACTAGGAACAGAAGGTCTAGGAGAAGTCAGCAAGGTCACCTGCCCTGATGCAGGCCCAAGATGAGCACCACTTACATGAAGGTTACCACTTGACACAACATCATTATCAGCCAGATTGAAATCCTCCACTAAAGGTCACATAGAATTATTCTGTATAGAATCTGATTTGTTATGATCAACATCTACAGGAGCCTTTCCCTTTTTGAGATCCCTAACCATTCTCCATTTCCCTCCTTTTTTTTCGCCAATAATATTATCATGTTGTGTTTCCTTACACCTCCTTTGGTCATGCCCAAAGCAATCACATAATGGAAAATAAAAAGGTTTCCAATCATATTCCACTTTCTATTCCACCTCCATCCCCTCAGGATCCAAGATAAAAAAGAACTCCAATAGAGTTTTTTTCACATCAACCTCCACTAAAACTCTAAGATAGGAGGCTCTGTCCCTAGAAGTAGTAATAGAATCAGTGCACATTGGTTTGCTAACTACACTAGCTATTCTGCTGAGAGACTTTGAAGACCAATATTCCAGAGGGAGGTTTGGAAATCTAATCCATAAGGGTAAGATCTACATCTCATCAAGATTGAACTTCAAACGCCTATGCCACCTCTTCAAAACAAAAGGTCGATTGAAAAACATCCAATGCTGGCTATGCACCCATGCAACATCCTCTTGAGATACAAATTTAAATAGATAAAACCTAGATGTGTGCAAGATGATCTGAGGAGTTTGAATAGCCGACCATTGCCTCTTAATAAAGGCACTTATCTAATTATAAGAGGGAGTCTATCCATAAAAAATCTTATCAACGTATTCGCCCATTGGAGTGCTTCAAAATCTACATCCTCTTTTTCTAGTTTAGCCACAACCCTACCATTATTGTAACACCCCAAAATTCACTACTTTTTTTTAAAGCAGAAGCAATTAAAATAGAAACACTTAAAACCTGTGAATTCTGGGGATGTTACCGCCACACTTAGTACCAAACCGGTTCTCTCTGACCGTTTCAGTACCAAGTTCTAAAGCTAAGAAAATATTTACATTAAACTCAACCAACAGTTCATTAAAGACTCAAAAGATCATACGTTAAAAATCAGAGAAGGCATAAACGTTTATGAACCATAATAAGATAGAAATCAGAGTGCTAAATCAAAGAGGATAAATACTCAACACAAGGAAATAAATCAAAGAGGATAAATCTGATACAAGAAGAAATAATAGAATAAATAAGATAACAAGAAGAGTGGTCCGGCCACACTACTCACAAATTTCGAGCCAAACACGCTTAACACTCAGCCCCGATTGATGTCTCGCCCACCTGCACAAGTCAGAAGGGCATACTACTCGTGGGAATGAGCAACACCCATGAAGAGGGTGATTCGTATGCTACGTACTGAGTAAGGTAACCGAGCACTAAGGCCAACACACAAGCACATAATCCATGCAGAATAAAAGATCATAAGGACGGTCATGATATCATAACAACGAATAATCATTCGGGTACATATGTAAAGGCCCAATTATAATCCGGATTAAATATTTAATTTATCATTGATTAGGAATCGTTTCACACCATGATTTTTATCAAATCCATGCGAGTACGGAAGCCCCCACTATTATAGCCGGTGGATCGGAGGCACATAGGGTATCATACCCGAACCACTATTATAGAAGGTGGATCAGAGGCACATAGGACTACACGTCCTAACCACTATTCCTAACCAGTAGATCGGTTGGCCCCGACTCGCATGGTGTTCCACTATAAGTAATTAGTTTCTTTTAGGTACCTTGAAAACTATGGTTTATTTTTATTGAGCTCGGAAACCCCCACTATTATAACCGGTGGATTGGTTACGCATAGGACATCATGCCCTAACCACTTATCCACACCAACATACTTCAATCCCATAATCATGCTGTATTAATAACAATTATACAATATTCACACGAAATACACTATAATTAACATCACATGGCATGCATAGCATAAAATCACATAATGGCCTTAGCACCCCTTACCTAAAACATCACCGGTCTTGGAGCACACTCCTATATCACTTCATAGCTTTGGTTGGGCTCACCTACTATGGGAAAAATACTAGGATTAGGTTTTCTCTTAAGAATGCTATTATTTCTAACTTATCCTAAGATCTTATTTTTAATTAAAAATTATTATACTAGAATTAACTCTACAAAATACTAGTAGAATATTAATAATAAAACTAATGCAGTTCAAAATAAAAGGTGATATAAGGGTTTCTACCCTTCACCAAAATAATATTAGTAAAGATAAAATAATAATAATGATAATAATTCTAATAAGAACTAAATATTATAAATAAAGATAATATTAAGAATAATATATATATATATATATATATATATATATATATATATATATATATATATATATATATATATATATATAAGCTTTAAAATTTAAAGTGGGGTTTCGACCCTACTTATAACTAATGACTTACTATTTATTAATATTAATAATAAAATTAATAACATATATAATAATATTAAAATAATAAAGATATTAATAATATTATTAATGGTTATAAAAAATATAAATAATAATACTAAAATACATAAGTGCGAATATTAATACAAAATTAGGGCCTAAGATTTTGCAGAATAATTAATAAAATGATAATAATAATTATTCTAATAATTATAATATTAATAATAAGAAGAAGAATGATAATAATCATATAATAATTCAATTAATAACTTAAAATTCGAAACTAACAATAAAATTATTTTATTACTACTCTCTACCATGCAAGTAAAATTCAACATAAATTTTATATCAAATAATATTAATATTAATAGCAAGGAAATTATTATTATATTTGAATAATTACTAATAAATCAAAATAAAAATAGAATAATTTACAATATATATTAAATAATGACTAAGAAGGTGTAGGGTTTCACCTTGAGTCGGCGGAAATGGGTGGCACCGGCAGTGGTTCACGGCGGTGGCTAGAAAAATAATCTAAGAGGGAAAAAGATGAAGAAAAAGAGAGAAGGAGCAGGGGAAAAAATAAAATGAGGTTATGGTTTGGTGGAGGAGGATTAGTGGGAGTTTTTTGGTGGTTCAGAGGGCAGTAGAAGTGGCAGAAGCGGCGGTGGACGGTGGCTTAAAGGTTGTGGGTTACAGATTTTTGCGAGGCGGGCAAGAGATTTCTCATGGCTATGGCAGCTCAAGCGAGAAGCATCGAAGGATTTGGAGAGCTTAGTTAGCTAGAGGAAATTGCAGGGAAGAAATTGGAATGCTATGGTGGTGCGGAGGTTGGCTATCGGCAGCGGGGGAAGCATCTGAAGTCAAGGTGGCGGCCAGCTCTTGCTTAGGGTTTTCGGGGAAGAAAAACTCCAAAAACTCTTACAACTAGGCTATTTATAGATTGTAGATGGTATAATAGGGTTTTGGGGGTCGGCAAGAAGGTATGAGGTGCAAGGATTTGGGTGGCCGGCGGCAGTAATTGGTCGGCAATCGTTAGGGTTGGATTGAAGTTTCGTAAGGCTGGGGAGAGGAAACGGGCGAGAGATAATGGACGAGAGTTATGCCAATTTATTCCTCGAGCTAAGGGGAATGCAATGAGGCAAGAAATGGCCGATCAAATTCGTTGTAGCCGGCGACGCCATTGTTGGAGTCGGGAGCTGTAGCCGCGCCGACGGAGGAGAAAGGAGGAAGAAGGAAAAGAAAAGGAGGTGGACCAATCGGTCGGGGAAAGAAAAGAAAAGGGGAGAACCGGGCCGGTTGGCGCTGGTTACTTCTTCATTAAATGAGACGCGTCGTCTGGACATAAAACGAAAGAAGCCAGCGACGTCGGGCCGCGTTTAGAGCAAGAGAAGGTGGGTTGGGCCGCGTCCGGCCCGAGCGCGGAAGAAAGAAGAAAAAGGAAGAAATAAAAAGAAAAAGAAGAAAAGAAAAGGACAAGGAAAAAGGGAAAAAGGAGAAATTTAAGGTTTTGGGTTTAAATAAATAAATTAGAATATTTTGGGTATTTAACATAAAAACTTTATTTAATAAAAATATTAAATTCCCTTTTTAGGCTAACTTTGGGTTTTTAAAATATTTTCCATAAATTATATTTTAATTATTAAAACACCCTAATTTTCTTCAATTAAATTATTTATAAAATTATTATTAATTCCAAACTATTTTCTCCTTTTTATATTAAATAAAATAATTTATTTAATTAATTTCCAAATAAAATCCTTAATTAGTTAAACTACCCAAATTCTCTCCTAATAAAAATAGTTATAAATTTATTCTTGATTTATCCAAATTAATTTCCTTTTAATTTTATAAAATAATTTCTTTAATTAATTTTTATAATAAAACCTCATTTAAATATAATATTTAAAATTAGAAAATTTTGGGGCATTTCAATTATCATAAGAAGGATTCAAAAAGTTAAGGTTAGGCCATGGCTAGGAATTCTATTTCCCAAAACTACATCCCTCCATGGCACCCATGCTAATACTATTGTATATTGTCTTGGTGTTAGTGCTGTAAAAGAGAGTACGCCATGGTGGGTGGGTTTATCCCTTGTGTTTGGTGTTGTTGCCTAAATACACATTTAGGAGGCGTGGATTGCCTCATTTATGTCTAGTGTTTTTTCCCAAACACCCATCTAGGAGGTTTATATTGGAACATTTACGTTTCATTTTATTGCCCAAACAACCATCTGGGAGGTTTAGATTGCATCATTTATGTTTAATGTTGTTGCCCAAACACCCTTTTGGGAGGTTTGGATAGCCTCACTTGCATTTTTTCATCAAACATCCATCTAGAACGTTTAGATTGCCTTAATATCATATGATGTCATTGTCTAAACACTTGTGTTGGATCTATGCTATGCTTTGGAGGTATATCGATTTTAGAGACTTATGGTGGAGGCTTGGTGTGTCGTATAAATATCGTAATAATTTGATTTTGTGGTCATATAACTGGATAATAATAATAATAATAATAATAATAATAATAATAATAATAATAATAATAATAATAATAATTTGATTTTGTGGTCATATAACAGAGTATACTTGTTTTACTAGTAATTCACTATACTAATACTACTTTGTGTGGTCACTATGGTGATCAGGCTTTTGTTCTGGGGAGTAGGTAATATTTTGTAGGTTTGATCAACTTATTGTGACCCTATATATGGCTTTCCTTGGGGAAGATTTATGGTATTGGAGAGTTAGGCTAATTGGTTTTAATATATATCCCCATAATTTGTACTTAAATAATTCTATTAATTGTTATAAATTAAATTGCACATATAATTACTTTTCTTATTGTGTGGTTAATTAGGAAATTAAATCAGGATATGGGAGATGGATTAAGATGATTTGCTGTATGTAGATGCTGCTGGTTGCTGTTAGTGACAGGAGTTGCTGTATTAATTTGTTCATTATCCCATGTGATGCATTCACCAACATACTTTGGCTAATGGGAATTAAGTTGGCTATGTAATCTGCCACCCGACCCATATTTACTAGGTAAGTAGGATTGTAGATTACGCAACCCTTGGTAACCATGATTAGCTAGCAAAATTTAGGTGATGGGAATTAATTTCTAAATCCATTATTTTGGATAAGTGTACATTTGTAATTTTCTTTGAAGTTGGGATGTTTCCTTTAGCTCCAACTTCACGTCCTATTGTTGTAAATTCTCGGCTGATTTGTGGGCTATGATGTTATAAGTATGTGTGAGCCCATCATCCATATACGGGCTGTATTATGTGTATTGTATACGCCCATATAAAAAGTGTAGACCAAACTGTATGTGTATCTTTGGTTGATTACATTCTTGGTCGATCCTTTTTTTTTGGAATTCTCTCGACTTCTCTCTCTCTCTCTCTCATGACTGTCTCATTCACATCTTCATCTTCTTCTTCCTTGATATACTTCTCGATCTTCTTCTATTAAACAAACTTCAATAGCCATTAATTCAACTGCGCTCTGAGTTTTTTTTCTAGTCTTCCTTGTTCAAAAAATTAGGGGGTGTTGAAACCTATTACTCCTTTTCCTATATAATTATCTAAGGGTAATACAAAATTTCATGAAAAGGAGATGCTAGAAAGTTTTAAGAAGGTGGAGGTAATTATTCAATTGACAATTGTGATAAAGCAGGTGCCTAGGTCTGCAAATTTTTTAAGAGAATCATGCACTATTAAGAAAAAATTGAGAAGGAATGAGAAAGTTAGGATAGGGGACACTATGTATATGACTTTCTAAAGGAGACCTTATACTAAGTGCAAGGATCCTCATATTTTTTCCATTCATTATAAAATTGAAAACACAAGGTATGAACAAATCATGCTAGAATTAAGAGCCTTTAATGCCATTCCTTTATATGTCTTTAATATCCTACGTTTTGGACCCCTTAAAGAGACATATCTAGAGAGAATGATAAAGGAAGTTTTACTTCAAGTGAATGAACTTGTTTTCTTGCTTAATTTTTATGTTTTTGGACATGGAGGATGATCAATCCCCTAACCCTTCTCCTATACTATTAGGATTACCATTTCTAAAAACCTTTAGAACTAAAATTGATGTGCATGATGAGGTTATATATATGGAATTTGAGGGGGAAACAATTCATTTTAATATTTATGACTCCATAAGATATCTTAATGATTATGAATCTATTTCTATGGTGGATATAACGAGCGCTTTTTCTGAATAAGTTTTTGAATTAACAAGTGATGATCCACTAGAAGATGTTTTTGCAAAGCAAATTGAAATATACCCTTATGAGGAGTTAAATGGAAAATTTTATTTGGATAAGAAAATTGAGGAATTTTTTTATACTTTAGGACATTATCTTATTAAATTTGAGGAGCATATCGATTTGCTTTGTGTTACAAAAAACCACCTATCCTCCATGGCAAAAAGCTTGAGAGTAGAGTTTAAACCATATTGAGTGATATCATGTATGCATTTCTAGGGGGAAATCATAAACATCCTATCATCATTACTAGTAACCATATATCAATATAAGAGGAGAAACTTATTAAAAATTCTAAAAGAGTATAAAACTACATTAAATTGTTACATTATTATCTCAAAATTAATAAGGCCTTTCAAACATGGAAAATCATTGGTTATTGACTCAAAAAATTCTATAAAAAACATCGAATGGTGGATTTCAAAGTATGATATTTATTTTAACTCTTATAGTATAGTTTGTCCTCATTCGTTGTGAGCATTTTCCTTTCCTTCCCTTTGCTCTCCATTTCAATGTTCTAGTCTTTAAGAACAATGTTTATTTTAAGCACAAGGAAGATACTAACTTCATATTATTTCCTTTTGTCAATTTTTATCAGTTTATTTAATTTTGTTTCTTTTTATTGTGCCTTACATTTCTTTTTTTCTTTTTGAGTGTGATTTAAATTTTGGGTGGCATTCTCTTATTTTTATTTGAAAAAAATCTAGAGGAATTTTTTTTTAAAGGAATCAAAACTCTAGAGATGTTATCTTGAGAATATACAATGAAAGAAATCTCTAATTGATAGCCTTCATGTGCATGAATAGTAGGGACAATTTTTTTTTTATAAAAATAATATGCTTCTAGAAAGGAGAAACAACTTTTGTAATCTGTGGTTGCATCTCACTATCGAAGAACTTGAAGATGAAATTTGATAGTCATTGTAGGAAAAAATAAAGATTAGGCCTAATAGAAATAAAATTTGGTTAGATTTTGAACCTTAATGATGGATAGAAGTTTTATCTAGTATAGCTTTCATTCTTGTGTCCTAGTCTCATTGGTGTGTGAAACTATAACTTGACATTATTCTCTTCATGGCTACATGAAATTGTTACATACATTAAGATGATTGAGGCATACTTTTCTTCTTATTAACTACTCTGCCAAATAGCCTACCTATTACAATTTTACATTCACACAACCAGATTTAGATTTTAAAGCCTTTTTCTTGATATTTACCTTACATACATAGTTAGTTATCATTATCCTACCCTCTCTCTTAATTGATGGCTAGTGGAGTAGAACTTGGTAATAATCTATTGATGTGGTCAAAACTCTAAACATGGATGATGTGATTTTATCAAAGTGGCTGGAAGGTTGGATTGAAGATTGTAGTAGAAACTATCACCCATGAATTAATGCAAAAGAAACAAGGTAATTAGCAGGATTATAGGTGAAGAAATTGATTAACAAAGTTGAAGATACTCGACAGATTTGAGGTGGTCTTCAAATGTGTCGAGTTTGAAGATTGATTGAGGAAGGTAGTATCCCAGATTTCCCTTGCCCAATGTTGACCCAAAAAAGAGAGGATAGACTTTAGCTAATGTAGCTCAAAGTTTGATAAAAAAATCATATGCTTTATTCATTCAAATTCTGCTTATAAATGATGCGCACAAGGGTATATATAGGAGAGGAGTTCCAGCTTGAACTGTCGAGCTTCCAGCTGGTCCTTTCTTTAATTCATCCATTAATCATGGTTGAATTAAGCCCATATTAACCTTAATCCAAAGTATAATATCATTGGTTAAATGATACTAAGGATTAATATTAAAAAGCTATACAATTAACTAAGATACATACATGAAATTATATCAAACCCTAACTTACTTAAAATACACTTAGGGTTAGGGTTTACAAAAATTTAATACAACTAATGAATATCATCACTATATCTTCTTGTTGTAAAGTATCATCCCATGTATGTCATATTCTTGCATGCTTTGAATACTTGTACACATTAAAGTGTATTAACATCTTCTTCTTGCAAATATATGACATACCTACAAGAACAACATGAATGTTTTTCAATATCAAGCATATACGAATTATCAAGAATATTTAACATAATAGGCTCCAACATTAAGAAAGCTAAATCTTCCTTACCTTGAGGATTAATATGAACATGACAATCATTAGGTTCATTAGATGCTCCTGCATCAATGGAAGTGTGTTAGTGTTTTTTAATTGTGACTCTTGAGTTATATTTTTTTAGGAAATGGATGATGAAAGATAAAAAAAGGAAAAAATCTCTTGTAGTATCAATGTGGAAAATAAGGCATGGATTATGCAATCACTATGTTGTTGTGTTTGCTAGGATGGAACATAAAATGCACCTGCCCATTGAAGCATAGATCAAGTTAAAAAAAAAAGAGAAAAGAAAATGTTCTAGCATTATAGTAGCTTCTAGTAGAAAAAGAGGCGATGGTTTCAAGTAGAACAAATCACTAAAGAAAAAGTGGAGTTTGAGAATCATAAAGATTTGGAATTGTGGAATTTATTTGCTTCACAAATGATAGACATTGCACCATGATCATTGATTTTATCTCACCATACACCCTATCCCAATTAGCACTAAAAAAAATACGAATTGATTTTTGTGTGCCTTGGTTTATAATAATTGGAAAAAAGAAAGAGTGACAAGCCTTTGGGTGATCATTATCATTAGTAAATTTTGTTGAGAGTAAAAGCAAACCCGAGAAATGAGAGTAGAGTACTCCAAAATCGCTACAGTGAGGATTTATTGGTCTTATTCTTCATATTTTTTCATGTTGATGACATAAGAATTATTTGGGATGGTGACTTGATTTTGTGATGAATATGAGCTAAAATGAGTTGAAAATGATTTTATGCATGTACTTTTCACTATTTTAAGTTTTGATGAAATATGTGCACCTGGTATGTCAATTATTAGTTATCTATTATTGTTTGTTGGAAGGGGGGATCCTATACTACTTGATAATTAGGACTTCATGTGTTTTTTGTGGTTGTATTGGTTTAGGGAAGGCATCGATTCAAGCATAGGGATGTTTGATAGGTACATATTTTATGGTATTATTGAAGGTATTTAAACCTAAGTTTCTTTATTTTTTATGATAATTTCAACCTTTTCCTCAACTTTTCTTTGTTGTGCTATTTTTATATGAAAAGATGAAATAAAGGAAAATAGGATAGATAACCAAGGGAGATGAGTAAAGAATGAAAATAAAATCTTGAAGTCATGAAAAAATGGGTGTACCATTATGGAAGACTTTAGAAGAGTAGTCATGTGTAGAAAAATCAAGATAATGCAATGAAGGAGAAAGATTTATGGGTGCCTCATATGTATGGGCATATAGGCTGTAATTCTTAATTTACTTTTCCACATTCTTTATTAAATCATCTCACATGCATATCTTTAAGGAAAAAAATATGAGTCCCCTATATTTTTTACAAGTTTTAGATTGATTTCACATTACCTTTTGCCTATATATGCAAAATATCTTAAGTTGACCTAGAGCACTAACGTTCACCTTTTAACTATGCTTTCGTTGTTTTCAAGCCATTAGGGCTTCTATGTTTAATTTAATTCATTTGTTAGTTTGTTGTCTTGTGAGCACATGATTGATTATCAATTAGTAATTGCATTGATGCAATCTCCTATGTTATTTATTTCCTTTATCACATTCAACTATTTTGCTAGTTTTATTTTATTTAATATAATTCTAGTATTTTTTTTAATTTAATTGAGTTTTGTGATTATGTGTAGTCTAATTTAAACATTTTTACTTTGTTTGTGTACTCTAATTGAAATTATAATATATATGTATTTGGATCTTACATTTTCTTATTTTATTAATATGATAGGCAGTATTCATATAGGGTAGGAGGATAGTGAAAGTAACTGGATAATTAATCATGAGATGTAAATTGGACTTAATTATTATGCCTATTGTTTGTTATATTAAGAAACTGGTGACTAGTTATTATGTGTATTATTATGGGATATCTAGATTGAATTATTATGTGTATTATTGTGGGAAATTAGATTAATCATTTAGTTAGGTTAAAATTTGATAGAATTTAGGTGACTAGTTTTAACCCTATTTTGGACCCTTAATTAGTGTTTGCTTAACCATAAGACCCCAACATTGCAACCAATTATTTTCCTATCTTTCAATAGCTAGAACCTCAACCAAGATGCAACTTTATCAATTTCCACACTCAATCCCATACGTGTTATTTTCCTTCATGCTAACCTATGCTCTATCCTACTTATTCATAAAAACCTTCACCAATTTAAAACTGAATTACCATTTGCATGCCACCAATGCCTATACAACCCTTCATTTCTCCCTCCTTTTTATGTTTGGTCAAACATAAATTGGATTCTTTTTGTTTCACCCTTATCCCCTTTATCCTAATCTTACATTCATAGCCTTCCTTATCCTTCTCCATCTTTGTTTCACATTTTTGTCAAAGATACCAATGTTAAACTTTATATCCTTATGCTACTCCATCTCCATTGTATGAGAGCTTCACATTACACCACCTTATCAACATGAACAACTCACTTTTATACC
This sequence comes from Tamarix chinensis, assembly GCA_030549775.1. NCBI lineage: Eukaryota > Viridiplantae > Streptophyta > Magnoliopsida > Caryophyllales > Tamaricaceae > Tamarix > Tamarix chinensis. The sequence continues at coordinate 63,722,076 of CM060179.1, read as the reverse complement.
CATCCCTTACATCCAAGCCTTACGCTATTGTAACACCACCAAAATTCATTACTGAAAAATTTCATTTTATTAAAAGAAATTGTGGATGCAAAATATTAAACGGTGAATTTTGGGAATATTACCGCCACACTTAGTACCAGACCGGTTCACTCATACCGTTCCAGTACCAAGTGCTAAGGCTAAAGAACAGAATATCAATTGCTAGAAATTCAAACCATTATTAAATTAAAGTAGCACAAGTAAACATTTTATAAGAATAGATTCCATCAATGGTGGTTACAAGAATAAAATTACATATAAAACACACATTAGAGAGGAAGAATGAAATCCTAAAGGCCGGATAATCCTTACGCTCTTTCCCGTTGCCCACTTGAATAACACCTAAAAAGACCTGCGAGGGACACTGCCCATTGAATAGGTAGGGGCCCCACAAATGGAACCTTTCAGTACTATGGTACTGAGTAACCCTTTAAAATCACACTTAAAAGTAGGCCTGCAATGTCACAAATGATACAAAGCTATATACATATATAACAAGATGTGTACGTATAACATTCACATCAGATATCAATAGGTTGTTATGAACAATCGATACTTTCGGGCCTTAAGCCATGTCATAGTGCAAAATCAATACATGCGGGCCTTAACCCATTAATCCATCATTATTCAATCAACTCTCATATTTTATATCCATGTGAGTGCGGGAACCCCACTATTATAGTCGATGGACCGGTCACTTATAGGGCAGAATGCACCTAACCACTATTATATGCCGGTAAATCGGTCTCCACGGCAAAATGCTCCTAGCCACTATTATTTGCCGGTGCACCGGTCTGGCCCCGACTCACATGGTGTTCCACTATAAGTGATTAGTATTTTTCCATAACTTTATTCACATCCATGACTGATTTTATTGAGCTTGGGACCCCCACTATTATTGCCACTATTATGTCTGATGGATCAGTACTCATAATCACTTGCTAGGGCAACACGCTCCTAGGCTACTATTATAACTGGTGGATCGGTAATCAATATCATAATTCAACTCGGCCTGACTCATAATCTTTCACTTTCATGATTATTATTTTTCTTTTCTTTAATCAGCATAATAATTCTATGTATTTGCCTCGCATGGGAGATCAAGAACCTAGGACACAGAGGTACACAAGTCGTACCAGTGCACACAAGCCACTCAGTACCCTTCAACCATGAACCCAGGGACGCAAAGGTACCCTGGTCGTATTGGTGCATAAAGCTACTCAGTACCCTACCAATAAGGACACCTAATCCATAAGTATGCATACCCCCTAACTAGGTCCGTAGAGCTAGATAGAGTAAGATATAGGGCCTAGCTAGGGCACAACGGCACAGCAGCAAATACTAGAATAATCGTGGGCTAAACCACGTCTTTAGGGTAGCGACCCCTAAAGAGCCACCATTCCAGATCTCGAGGTCTTCCACTTTAAGTATTAGTGTCTTAATTAAAGTGATCAAGAAAAGCACAATAATCAGATACTTATTCACTTTCAATCGTTCTGATATCATTAGTCATTTCTTATTCAGGCGGTTATCCAAGATAACACAGAGAAATCATTAAGGCCATCATAATCGCATTCTAATTCCGAATTAGGATTCGTTCTCATGATACTTACTAATTATCAAATATTCTTACCTTGTTAATCAGCGTTATTCGAGTCGTATATTGAAATTCCACAATCACAACGACATGTTAGGTTCAAATTACTCATTTACCCCTTACTTATATAATTGTTAAATCTTCCTTACTTGATAAACTACCATATTACCCTTCAGGTTGCATAATTACCAAATTACCCCTTACTTGGTTTAGATTACCAAGTGATCTCCTACGCTTTTTAGATCACCATTCACCCCTCATAATTGCTACACTTATCATATTTCCCATTTGGTTGGTTAGATTACCGAATTACCCTTCTCCTTTGTTATAATTACTAAATTGCCCTTAAGTTGGATAAATTCTCAATTACACTTCTTAATTATCATGATTACCAATTTTCCCCTTTAGTTGGTGAAATTACCAAATTGCCCTTTAGTTGGATAAATTACCAAATTACCCTTCTTTATTATCATAATTACCATTTCACCCTTCTCAATTATTATAATTACTATTTTACCCTTTTCAGTTATTATAAATCCCAAATTACCCTTCGTCATAATTACAATTATTAATTTATCCTTCTTCATAATTATAATTACCAATTTACCCTTCTCCATATTTATAATTATTAATTTACACTTCTCCATATTTATAATTATTAATATACCCTTCTCCATTCTTATAATTACTATATTACCCTTCTCCATTATTAAAATTACCATAATACCCTTTTATTGGTTAATTTACCAAATTATCCTTCTCTATTATCATAATTATCCAATTACCCTTTTATAATCATAATTTAATTACCAATTTATCCTTCATCATTATCATTATTACAAAGTTACCCCTTACTCCCAAGTTTGCCGTAAATATCCTCTTTATTTTACAAAATTACCCTTCTACCCCTTACTTCGAAATTACCATAATATCCTTTTATTTACAAAATTACCACAATACCCCTTTTACTTATAAAATTACCATAACACCCTTTTACTATACAAATTACTATGTTACCCTTTTACATCCAAATTTACCATTTTTATCTTTCCTTCCAAAATTACCATTTTGCACTTCTTCTCCAAAATTATCATATTACCCTTTAGTCCTGAAATTACCATAATACCCCTTTATTTATAAAATTAACATTTTCCCATTTGCTTATAAAATTACCATATTGCCCTTTTCACTCCCAAAATTACCACTTTACCCTTTACTCCCAAAATTACCATAATACCAATTTACTTATTAAATTTACCATTTTTCCATTTAATCATAAAATTACCATATTAACCTTTTGCCTCGAAATTTACCACTTTACCCCCTTTATTACACCACTTTTATTAAATTAACATTACCACATGGAATAATAATATTAATACTCCATTAATAATATCCAACTCCACCAACCATTATATTTTAATATAATACTTATTAGCACCCACATATTAGGCCATAATCTAGCACAAGGAATGTTACTAAAATTCCCTTAGGGCTCACAATAATATTATTCATGCATAAGTGGTCACAATAACATAAAATAACATAGATAGGTACTTAACACTTTCATTAATAATCAAACTAATCCATTAAGCAACATTTCCACACATGGCATATAAACTAGCATAATTTTCTTTTTTATCAATTAATACAATCAAATACATATATTATATTAAACCACAAATACCAAGAAAAATAACATATTAAAAATCCTAATGTGCTAACATAAGTTTATCCATGCATTTAAGTGGGGTTTAACGATTACGTTATTTCCCACAAAAATTGAATCTTACCGGTATCCTGGTTAAAGATTCAAGCTTTAATTAGCAAAACCGACACCTATAAGTAATATCAATAATTATTATAGTAGAAATAATAAAATCAAAGCATAATACTTTATAAATTTTACTTAAGGAAATAATTAATTTAAATATTATCATACCTTAAAATGTTTAATAAAAATGGCCAATAAATGCAAAAACTCATGCTGTATATGCAGCATGAGCTTGAAGGTTGCATGAAAAAGATGGTGGAAGGGGTGTTTTAGGGTTGGGGTCTTTAGGTTAGAAAAGAGGGCAGGTGGGGGAGGATTTAGGGTAAGGGAATGGTGCAGAAGTGAGGAGGGGGTGTAGGTGGTTGTCAGGGATGGGTTCACGGAGGCCAAGCGCGGCGGCGGCGGCGGCAGCGATGTGGCAAAGTTGGCTGCCGAGGTGGGTCGAGGTGGAGGGGCTGAGAAGGAAGGATAGAGAAGGGAAAAATGAAGGGGTTCGGGGGCTTGTTTTGGCCAAAAAATGTATGGGGGTCTCATAGGAGGTTGCAGGGAGTTGAATGGTGGGTTGGGTGGCGGCAAAGGCGGCCACACGGCAGTAGAAGAAGGGGCTGAAGGTGGGCTGCCGAGAAGGGGTAAAATGGAGAGAAAAATAGGTGGGGAGGAAGAAGGGCTACAAGATGGCTTGAGAAGGTGTATTGTGGTTTTGCAAGGCGGTAATAGAAGGTGGCAGGAGGCACTACAGGCTGTGGGTGTGGCGGTTGGAGCGGCGGAGGGTGGCGGTGTGCAAAAATAGGGGTAAAATGGGAGGAGAAGAAATGGGAGAGAGAGGAGATCGGGGGTAAGGGGCTCGAAAGGATGGGGCAGAAAATGGCTGAAGGGGGAGAAGAAAAAGAAGAGAAAGGGTAGGTAGATAGGTGGCTGATCGGCGACAGTGTTTAAGGTGGCAGGGTGTCGTAGGGTGGCAGGGAGTGGGTGACGATGACAAGGAAAGGGGAGCCATGCGGGATGGGGTGCATGGCTGCCCGGTCCCAAAATGGTGAAAAAAGATGGAATAGAGAGAGGGAGAGAGAGAGAGAGTTGTAGGTGGTGGTAGTGGTTGTAGGGGGTAGTGGCTGGCACCTTGGTTGACGAAGACAGGTCAGGGAAGCTAGGTTGAGGTGTTGGGAGAAGAAGAAGAAAGAAAGGAGGAGAGAGGTGTAGGCCGACGCATTGGGGAAAAAGAAACGTTGGCTGGCCCGGTGCAAGGAGGGGAGGCAGGCTTGGTAGGCAGAGCTAGGAAAAGAAAAAAAGAAAAAAAAAGGAAGGAGAGAAAGGAGAAAAGGAGAAGGAAAAGAAAAAGAAAGAGAAGGAAAAAGGGAAAATAGGAAAAATAATTTAATTTAATTTAGAAAATAATAAAATAGAATGTTAGTGATAAATTATTTAATTTAATAATTTAGTTCAATATAAATTAATATATTGGTTCAAAAAGGCTAATTTTAGTAAAATATTAGTTTGAAAAATTATTTAAATAAAAATAATATGATAAAATAACAAAATATTTATTTTTAATATATTAAATAATCCTATCAACATTTATATACTCGAAAATCCATATAATAATTAAACTAAATAATTTTAAAAGATACTTTATTTCAAATAAAACTATTTATTAAATTATAAGTTTTCTAAAATTTTGGGGGATTACAGCCATTCACCCCTTTGTTGTATAAACTACTTACATATATGGCCTTGAGTTTTTTAAACTTGTCATTATGTTAAACCTTTCTAACATGAGAAAATCACATTGGTTGAGCCTTTTAAGGGGATTCCCACAGACTCCACTATCCCATCTATGTGAGCTCCTAACATTACTAGCCCCCTTAGTATAATGCCTTCACACTCTAAACCTTTAGTAGCTTGAACTTTACCATTTGTTGCTCCCTTTCTATGTTGGTGCCTCACGTAGCTGTCCTTTTCATTGGTTATCTTCTATTCCTTCCTCAATTTATTTTTTGTTATTTATTTTGATTGTTAGATTATTTTAGATGCTAATATATGTTGTTGGGTGTTTCCTACTTAGGTAATCCTTGAGGTGTCATGGAAAAGGCAGAATTTTGTGCTTTTTTCATAGCTTGGACTTAAGTAAATCAAATTACTCAGAAGATGATAGAATTTGTAAGTGAGCATTATAGGTTTTGTAGAAATAGAATTGTGCTTGGGTTTTATTTTCATGTAAGTGTTATGAAAGTGTGTGATAAGATGAAAGTATGATCTTAAATAGTTAGCATGTACATTTGTCTTGTTGTTAAATATGATATTTATGCATGCATAAATAAGAAAGGTTGGTTTATGCATGACTAGGGTTTAGTTAGGTCTTACGGACTTATCATGTTATATCTCTACTGTGCTAAGTGTTCTATAGTTATCATTGCAAGTTGTAGCTAGGGTTGATATATAACATGATGGTACTCAAGCATGATTAGGGTTATTTTTGTGTTAATTGGTACTCTCATGCGCTAGAGATAAATATGCTTTCTTGCATGCACCATGATATTGAGTAACACCTCAAATGTAAAATCATACTTGAAATCTATATACATGTGTTGCATGGTATATATGACATATTTGAAATGCATGCATAAGATTTTGTATGCGTATATTGTGAAATATGTGCATAGAAGAAAATATAGTTAATCACAAAATCTTAGAAATTATCCACACGCTCTTATGTTTCAAATTATTATCTTTTAGCCTATTCAATACAATTTATCATTATAATAAATTTTGGAATTGGATTAGAAAAAATGTACAATTAGGGTTGTAAGGGCATTTTGGTCATTTTTACCTAATGCCTCTAATGTGAATAACTGGATATTGGATGTCCTTATTAGATGATTCGGTTAATCTTAGTATTGAATTTTAATTTGGCTTGGACCATTAACCTCACAGTTGGCATAGATAAATGGTTATAAAGGAAAAAAATGTTAAGTATGGAGTTTATGTTATTGTGCATTACGTAATATTTTTGATCACCTCATAAAATATTAATACTTAAAATGGAATACCTTGAGTTTGGAAATGGAGGTTCCTTAACGGTAGCTACCCTAAGGAAAAGGTTTAACCCTTAATTTTGTTTGGTTTGTTTCATTAGTATGCTAGAGTGCCTCCATTAGACCCTATATCTTATCTAAATAGTTTTGTAAACTTTTTTGGGGTATCTATACTTCAATATTAAGTGACCTAGGAGGTATAAGGGTACTATGCTACCTATGTGGGCTAGTATGGATAGGTATAAGTTAATGTCCCTAAGTTCAAAGTCATAATGGTATTATGTTTCCCTCATGTGCCAATATGATTGGGTGTGTATTAGTGTCTCCATATTATCTCCCATTGAGTTGTTTTTGTTTGAAAACCTTAGTATGCCATTGATAATTTGTTTTGTATTTACCTTCATGCTTTACATTTATTATTTGGAATTCATTTGGTTGATCAGTCGATAGAGCCTTAGTGCGCTACCTTACTCGTTATAGGTTATGATATAGTTATTATGTGTTTTGAGTTAGGTTTGAAATGGTTAAGTATATTGGTTGTTGAGCATAAGGCTTTTAAGTATCTTGTTATCGCATATGGTTTTGAGATTTCAGTATGTTTTTATATTATTGTGTAATTATGTGTAATGTGAGCATGCTACCTTATGTGAGGAGGCATTGTGATTTAATTAATACAAGGAGGTTGTACTGATACTTCATATGTAGATGATTACATGTAGGCTATTGATTGGCATGAGGCGAATAAGTGTGGCAAGGATCAGTGGGGCCTTTAAGGAGATTCCATTCTTAAAATGAGCCTTTAGGCCTAAGAGTTTGAGCAAACTAGTATCATAGCTTTGGGTGCTAACTTTTGTTATAACTATTTTTCCTTTGGACCATGGTGTCCCTTTTTATATTTGTGTAGAGAATGTTTATCCTTAACCTTTATCGTCTTTTATCTTCTTTCAACTACTTTGGTTTTGGATCCAACTTCTTTTGAGCCTTAGCACATATCATAAGTGTTTTAAGGAAACAAGACTTATGCTAAGTATGGCCCTATCACCTAATATTTTGTGATTTATGCTTCTTCAAAATAAAATTTCTAAGTAATAAATTTTGGGGGTGCTATAGTTATACTTCCATAAAATTTGTTAATGGTAAACAATTTGGCATGTTTACTTGAATATCTTAATAAGTGGTAAGTATATGATCACTAAATGGAGGAGTAACAAATTGGCTTATCATACATGAGCTTAATGTATTGTTCTATGCTATTATGTACCATCCATGCTTCATAAGCAAACATGTTCTATGTTATTGTTATCATGTGGCCTTCATGTGTTGCATGAGTTCTTACCAAGGTCTAGGTAGATCATTTTATTAGCACTTCAGGACATTGATATTACATTTAGTTGTCACTATGATGATCTAGCATTTGTTCCATTGAATTGAGGATGATTTAAAGGGGTATAAATTTCAGTTGAATTATATAGAATTTGATGATGTGGGATAATAGCCAACTATTGTTTAGGGTTCAAAATTTCTATTTTTTCTTTAGTTAAGAGTTATCTTAACAAGCTTAGAAAGTTTTTACCAACTTTATTAGGATGCTTTTCTTATTTTTTCGGTTATATAAAATTTTAGCTTTGGTTCCTATATTTGGATTTTGTATATCTATCCCTTCTATTTTATTATCATCTTTATCACCATTGTTATCTTGTTACTACATGCATCCTTTGGTCCATTCATTCCATTTAGGCATGCATCAACCTTGTGTTATGCGATGATCACATCTCACCCATTGTTGATGTGGTGGTGACATCCCTAGATTTTGTATTCAAATGGTTCTGCATTGTTTTTAAAACAAAATATTTTAGTGTAAAAATTTAAGTGGTGTTACAAGAAGTATTAAGCACCAAATTTATTTGATGCCAGCTGTTACCTTTCCCAATAATTTAGCCTATCAGTGTAACCTGAAGGAGGCTTTGGAACTTCACAGGCTAGTGGAATAGTTGTTGCCAAAGGGTTTCATATAGTAATACCTTAGTCCTATGTGTTTTACTAGCCCTTTTTGTACCAAAGAAAGATGGGTCCATAAGAATGTGTGTTGATAGTGGAGCTACCAACAACATTACCATCAAGTATAGATACCCAATACCTAAGCTTGATGATAATTTGGATTATTTGCATGATGCTGATGTGTTTTCCACTTGAGGAGTGGCTATTATAATTACATTAATTTTAGGTTGTCCAACATACCAATTACCTTCATGTGGCTTATAGATGAGGTCCTTAGCCCATTTATTTCTAACTTTGTTGTAATGTATTTTGCTGATATTCTTCTATACTCCCCTAGCAATGATGATTATGTAAGGCACCTAGAGCTCCTATTCTTCGTTCTTAGTAATAAGAAGTTATGTGGTAAACTAGAAAAATGTGACTTCGTTATGCTTTAATCCATATTTATAGCATTTTTTATTTCCAAAGAAGGAATATCTATGGATAATTCAAAGGTAGAGGTAATAAGAATGTGGTCTATATCCACACCACCATGGTTAGGTCCTTTCATAGGCTTGCCTCATTTTATGGGAGATTCATAAGAGGATTTAGCAAACTTTTAGCTCTTATCACTATATTCCTAAAAAGTGTAGCTAAAATTGGCTAAATTAGCCTAAGCAGCCTTTAAGATGATCTAGAATAAATTGAGTGTGGCCTTAGTGCTATGATTATCTAACTTTGTCAAAGTGTTTGAAGTAGAGTGTGATGCAAGTGGAGTAGGCATTGGAGAGATTATCCTATAAGAAAGAAAACTAATATCTTGCTTTAGTGAGAAAATCAATGGCTCGAGATCTAAATTTAGCACTTAAGTAAAATTCAATTTATGATATTGCTAGGGATTTAGATCATTGATTTAATTACCTCAAGCTATCACAATTTATATTATATACAGATCATGAGTCCCTAAAATACACAAATGGGTAACATAAGCTTAACCTTATGCATGCTAGGTGGTGTGGATCAAATGGAGGGAAATGTTGGATCAATTAAATTCCTTGATTTGGACTCCAACAAGTTTAAGTTGATGAAGGAATAAGCTCAGTTTAAGTGGGATTATTAAGCTCGAAGATGCAGGTTATTCAAGGATAGGGTAGCTTTGAATGTCGATGCACATTCAAAGGATCTAAAGAAGAAAAATTTTAGGCCCTTCCTGATTAGTTTGATCTCCAAAAGAGAGAGAATTGCAAGTGTTAAACTTGAGATTTTATTTCAAACAATCATAACATGTTATGCATGTACAAGGCTTAGGTATATATATAGTAGAGCTGTCGACTTAAAGGGCCTAAACCAGTCAGTTATCCCCCTCAATCCAAGCTATTTTAACCCCACTTTAATTAAGCCTATATAATACCTACTCCTAGCCATAATATCATCATTCAACTGATATTAATGACAAACATTACAAAACCCTACAATCAACTATGGTCCATATATGAAATTACAACAAAACCCTAGGATAAATTTATCTACTACCACAAGAATAGAATCTTTACCACGTTATGTTCTTGGTAACCCTAGGATAAATTCCATGCTAACTCCTTCCCATGGTTTATCAGGAACTGGTAAAGGTGTGTATAAGCCTTTATGAAAGTAACTCTTACATTTTTCACCTGTAGAACATCTACTTATCAGCACTTGTACATTTTTCATCATACGTGGCCAATATAAATTTTCTTGTAATAGTTCCATAGTTATATATATACCAAAATGTCCCGCAATTCTACCTTCATGCACTTCTTTTATTAATAAGTCTTGAATACTAGATCAAATAATACAAAGTTTATTTAGTGTAAACAAAAATACATTTTGTATGACATAATTGCCATAGAAATGTTCTATCTATTTTCGGAGGAGTTGAAAGGAATTTTAAACTTCTTATCTTAAATGTGATAATTTTCTAGGAAGGCTATTTCCCTTTTACCTATCTAGGGGTTTCTCTTTCTATTTCTAGACTCATTTGTCATCAAATGCAAGAGCTACTCCTCAAGGTGGTTAAGAAACTCTAGAACTGTTATTCTCATCTCCTTTCCTGTACTGGTCGTGCTTAACTAATTAGGTCAACAATATCTCGTATGCAAATTTACTAAAGCCAAGTCTTCATTCTTCCTTAAAATCTTATCCATAAAACTAAAAGCCTATGTAGACATTTTCTTTGGACAGGGAAGTCAGAGAATTCCAAAAAAGTACTTATGGCTTAGAGAGTGGTTCGCCTTCCAAAAGAGGAGGGAGGTTTAGGCCAAATATATTTGTGGACCTAGAATAAAGCAACTATGGGAAATGTTCTTTGGGATATATGTAATAATGTGGATACCCTATGGGTGAAGTGGGTGCAATCCATTTACCTACAAGGGGTAGATGTGTGGGGCTTCACTACTATATGTATATGCTCATGTCATGTGTAGCAGGTCCTAAAATCAAGATCCTTACTTTACACCATGTGTTATAGCTCATCTTCTTTGTACCTTGATAGTACAAGGGTTCACTATAGTATCCACAAGGATTATTAATAATTGAGACCCAAAACTAATAATTGATACTCTTTGGTGTGGAGTCACCATGTTACATCTAAGAATAAGATTCTTCTATGGATAGCTATCAAGGGAGACTATTTATAAAAGATAGAATCCACCGCATGGGTATGCCCACTGATATAAAATGTGTAATGTGTTCAAATAGGGTTGAGACCCCTTCCCACCTTTTTTCCTTATTACCCATATAGCTTGGAAATATGGAAAAAAATTAGGAAAACCTGTGATCGTACAGAAACTGTTGCTTCTTGGTATAGAGAGATGATGATTCTAGCAAAGAGGACTCGATGACCTAAAGGAAAAAAATTATTTTTTGTCTGCAGGTTAGTCACCTCTGTTGCCACTATTTGGTATGAAAGGAACTCCAAAATTTTCAAGAATTGCTCTCGATCAATTGCTTCTATGTTGAAAGAGATTAGATTTTAGTAGCTAGTAGACGTTTTCCCTTAGTCAAGAACATAAGTATGCACAATTGAAATGATCTATTTATAATATGTTGATATGATAATTCTATTGGTTCTTTATTTTTTTTTAATAGGCATTATTTTGACCGACGGATGTAATTTTTCCTATTGGTGGTAGATAAAGTACTTCATTACTTAACAAAAAATAATAATTTATGTTTTGTGAAGTTATGAGTTTTGGTCCAAATTTGTTTTTTTTTATTCTTTTGGAATTTTTTAAAATTATTGAAACTATTTGAAAATTTTAAATTGTATAGTATCTTTGCTATATAACATGTTATGATGGGATAATTATGAACATGCTTTTTTTTAGTTAAAGATTTGGAAGATTTAGGTGTTTTTTATTCGTTAGGTGTTTTATGAAATTTATTATACCATGTTGTAAGTTGCAATTTATAGATGATTTTGCATATGTTATATGTTTTTATTGAAGTATGTTGGGGTAATTTATTTTTTGGTTGAAACTCTTGAAGGTTTAGAATTTGTTTTTCATGTTCTTCGCAACATTAAAAATGTAATTTGCTAATGATGCCTTAGTCATACTAAAAAGTGTTTAAATTTTCAATAATTTTTCTTTTTGAGACAATTCATAGGAATATAACTAAAATATCTCAAAACACTTTAGTGGACATTTAGAGTAAAAGATTGACCTAAAAATTTAACTTTTTACCATTTTATACTTGTAAATAATAAGTCCTCATGAATATTAAACCTTATGAATAGTAAGTCCTAGTAATAAAATATTTTTTGGTTTGTTATTAATAATTTTAAAATAATAATATATTTTTGGTGGATCATGAATAGTATTTTTTATAAATAGTGAATTTTTCCAAATTTAACTAGGGACCTTATTTTGAATTTTTTAAGATAATTTTGTTGGTTCTCACAAGGGCATTGAAGGGGGTGAATTGAGGCTCAATTTTAACTTTTGTGTGGAAATATTAATTTCTTTTGGCTTTAGCGAAATTCGTTCCTACTATTTTCATGGTTTTTATTACCATTACTATATCTTATAGTGCATAAGTGAATGAATAAATTAAAATAGTTAAGAACACATAGAGTGTTGTTCTTATTTTACTATCTACTCTAAAAATAATGAATTACAAACCTCCCACTCAAGTCTAACTCTAAACCTAAGTATCCCTATGAATAACTCTAGTTATGCTCCTTTATTACTCTTTATAATAGCTCTAAATACAATCTTACCCTCTTGCAAAATATGTTAATGAATAAAAGATATAGATATATGAACTCTCATGATTCTATGATAAGCAAATAGTTCCTTTTATACCATCACAATTGTAGACCAAATGATAAACTCATTTTTCTTGACTATTCCACATTGCTTTGCCCACAAATTATGACCATGTCTCATATAATTTGTGATTTTTTGTCACCTTTGGCTCTTGTACTAGCTACTACTCTCCTCATATTTATTTTGTAGGATTCATATAAAAGTGTACAAAACCAAGGAAGAGAGGCACAAATTTGGAGAAATAAATCTTGATGAAAGGTTTTAAGGGGAGAAAAGCTAAGCTAGCATGCAAAAAAGAGGAGTAGAAGAAGCTAAAGAGTCAAAAAGAGGAAAAAATAGCAAGTTAAAAATCAATATCACACTTGTGCCGAAGCACATCACAACCATGCTAACCCATGCACAACCTTGCATGAATGCTACAGATTCATGGCCTGATTGTGCTTGGCTATCACACAATGAAGGCAATAGTAAGGAAGACAGACAGTCAAGCTATTCCCAATTATCATGATAGTGCGCTCAACAATAACGAATGAAAAATAGGTACTGCTAGATTGTGCACGGTTAGCACAACTGTGCGAGGGTTGTCCCACTATCGCATTTTCACTTTTAAGGCTTGACGCATTGGATGTTTGAATGGGGGGATGGAAGTAGATAATTTTGGATTTTTTTCTCCCTTTTTCTGAGCAAACACTCTATAACTAACCTTTAACCTTGTTGCTTAATTTTTCCAAGTTTGAAGTTGAATTGAGTGTATTGCTATCTTGCAATAAAATGACTTATTATTAGTACACTTTATTCTCTTCATTCTCTCTTTCATTATTTATTGCATTTATCATTATGTTTATCAATAAATTTTAATTTTGTGCTCCATTGTTTCCATCTGTTTAAATGCCATTTTTAATTTCTCGGTGAGGATAGTCACTGGCTCATTCGTGCTACAAGAACCATGAGATGAACAACACACTCTTATTCAAAAGAAAACTAAGTAGGGTTTATAATATCTACAAACTTAAAGTTTTTTTTTGCGACAACATCTACATCTTCATTAAGATGTCCATCTTTTTTGCTCTAGCCTCCTTACATAATGTACCAATATTGATAGATGAGGTGCATGGATCCAAGTCCTAGGTTATGAGTTGTAAATAAAAAATTAATCTTACATTAAGAATGTTATTATAAAATTAGACTTTTAAATGTAAAAAAGATAAATTAAAATCTCATACCAACTCTACTTTAAGGCCTGTATAGCCTTAGCGAGCCATATTATGCCGGTAATTATTCTGCTTAGGTGGGTAATTTTTAGTAATTTTTCCTATGATATAAGCCAAAATATAATCATATGGTTATTTAAATATCAATAAAATATTCTAAACAAAAAGATTATTTATTATCTAACAAATACCTTAAAATCCTTCAAAAGACGATATATAATAAATTGGTTTCAACTTTCTAGATTAATGAAACCATAACATTTAGGTGGGTAAAGGCATAGAGAGCCATCCCTCTTTTTTTTACATGTTTCTACTGGCCATGTACACCCTAAATGTCGTTTAAAGCTCACCACAATGTTTAAGAAGCCATTTCTTCTTAGTCTTTAAGACATTAAAGACTCTCCGCAAAATCCTTCAAAAGACGATATATACTGTTGTTAATATATTTAAATTAATAACATTTAACATAAAAAATATTTAAGTAAAACAACATGTTTATCGTGACTTCCTACCAAATATGCTCCTTGTAACTCTTAGGAACTTGCTTCCAATTATTATAAGAGATAGGAATAGGCTTATGCATGACAAGTGAAATGTATGTCAAAACATGCCTGTGTAAGTGTAAATGGGAAGATTGTAAGTATTCCATCCTAACTTGACTTGTTCTCATCTATTCCACATATCGATGATGATTTTCATAATAGTAGGTTCTCTCTTTCCTTCTTCATGACTACTGTCCATATCAACTTTTTTATTGGCCATATCCCTATATGAAATCAATGAATAAATTATGTTAGAATGTTATGTATTCACATAATGTACCAAAAAATTATCTTTTGATAAAATACATATTCAATATGGATTGTCAAAATATGCATTTAAAAAAAAGCACACATATCATGTGTTACAATATTATTACCTTGTCCTTCAATTTTTCCTATATGTTGAGACTTAGGAATACAAAGAGCTTCAGCATTTGACAAGTACTTTGTGTAAAACTCAATTCCCTCTTCTACAAGGTAACTCTAAACAATGCATATTTTTGGCTGATATCGATTCCTCACATAAATTTTATTATCAACTTCATAAACCACTCAAAGGGGTAAATCTGGTGCCCTTGAACATGTCCTACAATTTTTATCTCATAAAATAAATCAATAGTTAGATGTACTATAATGTCAAAGAATGAAGGTTCAACGTACATTTCAAGCTAGCATGAAGTAGTAAAAATCCCTCTTTGTTAGGCATCCAAACTATCAAGATGTACAATTTTCGATCAGACAGCATTAAAGAACCAGTAGAGCCTTTTGATAGTAATTCGAACATGCTTTGGAAAAATTCCACGTATCGATACCGGTAATATACATCGAAATATGACAATCATGAGACTTCATGTTTCTTGTTTTCAACTCTTTCATCAATTGGAGCCTTTTGAAATTTGAAGAATGCCCTTCCAGAACCTTGACATTGTTAAAGAATTCGCAATATAATTTTTCTCTTTTTATGGAGAGTGTATGACACATAAGTGGTAAATATGTTCTTCTTCCATTATCCCATGGTGGTAGTTCATGTCTTATACCCATTTCTTCCATATCCATTCAAACATTGATACCATCTTTAGTCTTTCGTGGGACATTAAGTAATGTACCAACAAGATTGTCACATATATTTTTATTGATATGCATCACATCTAGGGCATGTCTCACATAGAGAGATTCCCAATAATGAAAGTTGAAGAATATAGACATCTCTTCCACCCAAAAAATGGAGTCTAATCTTTAATATTCTTCCTAAAGATGGCACTCAAGTGTTTCATCATCAAATACACTTGTCAACTTGTCAACCGAATTGGTGTATGCCCTTCTTCCTAGAAGCCATTGAAAGCTTTCCTTTGCCTATGAGAATAATGATTCTTTGGTAAAAATATATGATGCTCGAGAAAGATAGTCTTCGAGACATGTGTTAGCTAAACATATGAAGTATTATCCTCATATATTAAGCATGCATAATGGTCTTCCAAACTATAACCTGATAAGTTACCATATGCTGGAAAATCATTTATTGTACAAAATAACATTTCTTTCAAAGTAAAATTTTCTTCACTATATGAATCAAATACTTCAATGCCCATGCCCCACAAGAACTTTAAATCATCAATCAAAGATGGAAAAGAAACATTAATATTATTCCTTGGTTGGTTTAGCTCCAACATGAGTAAAGACAACATCATATACTTGCCTTTCATATAGAACAATAGAGATAGATTGTATATAAACAAAATCACTGTCCATATACTGTAGGTGCCTTGATAGTGTGTATTCATTCAATCAATAGAAAGTGCAACGCACATATTTCTTACTTATTTATAGAATTTAGGGAACAAGCAATCAATCATCATCCAATTTGGAGAGTCAAATAAATATATAAGAAGCCTGCCATCTATCTTCTCATTAGCATGCCATCTTAAGTTCTTGGCATCTTCAACATCATTAAATATTCATCTGAATCTTAGTATTATAGGAAAATACCATAATATCTTAGCTAGCATCTTGTTCTTTTTTTTATCATGGTGATTTGCATTAAGGATTAGGAAAACTATCCTAATATGCATTCTCATTATGAAATAAAATACAATCATTAGGGTATGCATGTATTTTCTCATAACTCATACCCATAGAGGAAAGGATCTTCTTCAATTCAGAGGGATAATTGGGTAGAACGTTCTACAACCTTAAAGTAGCTGATAATTGAGTAAAAATCTTACAATCATCGTGCAAAGATTTCTCCGAGCCAATCAATAACTTGTCAAACACTTTTAGAGAATCACAAACACTTTCCGCAACCTTGTGAGTCATCTCCTCTAACGAATCTCTCTCATAGTTCTCAAATGATGATCCACAAATTTCCCTCATAGCTTCCTTATTATCATACTTAGAAAGAGTTCACACATACACACACACACACACACAGACACACACACACACACACACACACACAAACATGGAAAAAAAATATACAATGGTTCAAATTATAAAAGATATATATACTACGGGGTTAATGCAACAAAAACAATATATAGATTGAACAGGTTGCTAAAACCCAAACAACTATCTAAGAAAAAATCATAAACATCATACTAAATCCCTTGGTATCCTTATCTAGCCCAAATAATGACTATCACTATTAAAGTCTACTCATCTTGATATGTCATCTATTCCCTCACATCATCAATAGAGAGTCTAGTCATAAATACTCTAGGGTAACTGGAGTATATACTCAAAGGCATGTTATGAAAAAACCTCCACTCGTCAACAACCACCATCAGCTCTGTAGATATCAAAATCTTGGGCAATCACCTCACCCTTAATAAATCTCTAGTGTAGTGCATTAGTATGGTGGAGAAAAAAATGAAAAAAAGGTAGATGTAGCAAACAACCCATGGTTTCTTCTGAAGCAGAATGGTTCATAGGATACGTCACTCACAAACAACCGACCTAGCTCATTGTATAACCAGATGACATGAGTTAGTAGATCGGCATTAGGCGCCATGAGTATATTTGGTGGAGGGTATGTCAGAGTAATGCACAACATCTCACTACCTACAAATGAGAAAAACCACTAAATCTTATCATTAAGGTTGTTCTCAAAAGGATCTAAATTATAAAATACGTAAAGTCTTCAGCTAGTGAGACAAACCATAATTATACTCTACCATATCTTAACTAATTATGTAAAGCTAACACCATACCCACATAAGATACTCATCATAAATTTTATAATCTTAAATTGATTTATTTATTTATTTCTCTATTAATATAAATGTGCCTTTTAATATTGTGAAAAGAAAAATTATTGAACTCGCCCTTTTATCTACTCCCACTAGATTTGTCAATAAGTTATGTTGAATCAAACTTCCTCTTATTATACTCGACATGTTTAAAATAAGGACATAATCTTGACTTATATATTTCACAAACAATATTGGTCAAACTATCATCTAAGCATTTAAGCACGGCATAGTAAAATCATGTAGATAGTAATAAGATATTATATATAGGTTAAGTATAATAATATGATATTTTTAAATTTTAGTTGAGAATAATGTATATAATAGTTTGTAATAAGATAAAATATTAATTATCATATTTAGTAAAATAGACAATAAAACCTAACCCTAATTCTAGCCCTATCCCTAACCCTAATAAGTTTTAATAAAAACTAACCCTAAACCTAATAAACCCTAATTATAAACCTAGCTAAATATAATTAAACCCTAATAAATCCTATATTATCATCATCATCATCATCATCATCATCATCATTATTATTATACACAGTTATTTTGACAAATTTAATTATTCACTTTTATTTCTTCATTATTTTCTATGTCTATTTATTCCTTATCAAATAAAAATTAATTAACACGCAACTCTAATTGAAATTTTCTTTTAATGATGTACATATGTAATATATATTTTTGTTTAAATATATGGAATTTACTAACATTCTATTGTCCTATACTTATTACTGAAAATCTATTTATTCATAAATATTCACACACACACACACACACACATAAACATGCATACATACATACATACATACATACATACATACATATATATATATAATTTTTATAAGTGACATTACTAATATTTTAAAGTATTTTATTTCTCTTGGTAATTAAACACTAAAACGGTATATATATGTAAGGTTAACCAACACATTCATGCATGTTAATAACTTTGAAAAAATAAACAAAAAAGAATAATATTTTTTACCAACACATTCAACAACAAACAAACAACAAACTGCAAATTTTCAATAACAAACACTACAACATCAACATGCATGCATTTATATATATGTAAGAGAATAAGCTAAAGAAGAACAAAACCATACTTAGGAGGAGCAGTGGCACCAAGAGAACCGACAGTGAGAAAGAGGATAGCGGCAACCACCTACAAATATGGTGGAGTAAGAAGTACCAAATGCAGGCAAGGTATGCAAGAATTGCAGTGGTGTGGTGGTGTAAGAAAATGAGTGGTTGCTCGTAGTTGGTGGTGCAAGAGAGAACTAGTGGTGGTTGCCCAAAGTTGAGAGGAGAAGGAGTGATGGTGCATGGTGTAGTGGTGCAAGCATTTGCAAGAGAATGAGACTAAGAGAGGGAAGGTGTAGAATGAATGAAGGAGAATGAAATTTTTGGCAACATACAAGAGCTGAACCAAATAAGAGGCAAGAGATTGGGGTTTTAAAAATAGTTCTTGTAAAAACTATTGTTAATTCACCCTCTCTTATTTTCATACTTTGGTCCTTTTAGTAATGGTGCTCACAAGAATCATTATTAAAATAACTTTGGTCCTTTTACAAGTACCATTACTAAAAATACTATGTGTAACTCTAGGATGGAGGTTTTAATAACGGTTTTAACCTATAACCATTATCAAAACTTTCATAACTATCCTGCACATTAATTTTCACGCATTTGGTAACGGTTTCAATACACCATTAATAATGTGTTGTTATCTATTTATTAATCTTAGTTTATCACACTCTTTTATCTTATAATCTTGAAGGTGACCAAGTGTTTTAGAGAAGGTGTTTCTAGATTCCTTATTTTAGCTTAGCTAAGTAGCTTAGGTGTTTTTGAAACTAAAAAAACCTTTATAAATAGGATTTGATGCTAGGTGTATTATATGTTATGCTAGGCATGATTAGCTTCATTTTAATTATAAGCATGAAACAATATCTTGAAAAAATCTTCTATGACAAACATATTTTCTATCTTATGTGTATGATAATGAAAGTTTAATGAGAAGATGAATTCTATGATATTTACACGTTTTCATGTTAGTTATAAAGGTGATGAATATTGAGTGGAGTCGTGATAGATGTTTAAGAGAGTAATCCTAATTTTTTTTTTAATCGTGATAAATAAGGCAAGATTCAAGTAGTTTAGTTCTTATCCTTATTATTTTATGATTGTTTTTTGTTGTTTTAATTTTCTCTACATATTCCACTGTACGTCTAATAGGATACAAAATATAGGCAATGAATTTTAGATTATTTCGAATTGAAAGGATTTTTTTAATGTTTTAGACATATTCAGCCATTTGAATATTGACCATTAATTATTATTTTTGATAATTTTAAGTATACCATTATCTTAATTTGGTCTTTATATAACATATTGTGCATTATATAATTTTTTTTTGATGTTTCATAAAGAAAGTTTTAAAATTTAGACGTTTAAGGTAAATTTAGGTGAACAAGAGCATTTTGGCCATTACATGTAAATTCCATAAAATGGGAGAACTAAGTGAATATTATATTAATAAAATAAGTTAAGATGTATAAATTTGACACTTGTGTGGAATTTTATGAGTAGACCTAGAGACTTAATTAAAATAATTCATTATGAAAAAAAAGGCAAAAGAGGCACTTTGAGTGCATTGATTGATTTTTTTTATCTAGATTTCCTACTTTTACTTTGTCCTACGAAATCAATTGGTTAAGTATAATCCTTATACCTCTAAGTACACCTTTCTTAATATTAAGGTAAACTAGTTGACTTTAATGATGTTTTAGTCATGTTATTTACCTTTAGACTAGTTATTTGATTTGACCTTATAAGTACACCTTTCTCATGGTTAATTTAGTGGTAACATTCCCTAATCATACTCTTTAAATCACTTCAGTATTGTATTAAAAATGAAAATTTTGGGTTTAAAACAATTTGGGGGGGTGTTATAGTGTGCTCCTTCAAAAATATATTTATTTAGTGTTAGATAGAGCTCGATTAATTTTACACCATATTGTATCCTCACCAGTCTATTTGTTCGACCAAGTGAAAATGTTTGAAGGTTAGCTAATTGGGTACATGTTAGGCAAATGTTGAATTCCTCAAAATATTGAGTATTAATAAATTCTTTAGTTTTCTTAGCTCTATTTTTTGACATTAAATCCCCTAATACCAACCATGGATTATTTGTAGGGCATTATGTTTGTCGCTAAGTCTAGATATCTCTTCTTGTTTCACCGATATTATAAACATAGATAAACCTAATATAGAACTAAATGTTTCCATGGAAGGAGTTAACATGATAGTGAATATCATAATCATGTGTAGCCAATATATTGATAGTTCATTTTCTAGGATCCCATCCTATCCAAATGCACCCATTATTGTGATTATAATAATTGTATAACAATTCCTAGTGAGGTATGGTTCCTTACTTGATTTTACTCTTACTTGTAGATTTTACCCTTGTCTCTACTAATCGAACAGGGGTTAAATTATATTCTAGAAAACATTCCTTGAATGCTTATGTTTTCAAGGATGATTGAGCCCCTTAATGTTCCAACATCCATCCTTCACGGTAGTTGGATGTAGAAATCTAGTAAGATATGCTCAAGGCTGGCATCAGGCCAACCTACTATCAACCTCTATTCCAATTCAGTCCCACCTTTTATGTGTAGAGGGTCACCATCTATGATAAAACTTTTTTGTTCATTTTTAAATGGTGTAATCCTTCAAGCTATTGCGGTAATAGTAGGTGTAATACCCTATTTTTAAAAACCCTAATTATAAACAGATAACTATGTGTAATTAATTTTATTAGTTATCATTGGATGTTTTGTGTTACATATGTTATTTACATGCGTATTAATATGACATATTAGATATAAATTTAAATTTAAAAAAAAACTTAGTTTATTAAATTAAATCTTAATTGAGACTGTAACCGATATCAAGTAACCCAAATCACGATATCCAGATGTTTTTACCCCTTTAATCTTCCAAAATTATGACCCCTACCCTAGACAAGATTTTTTTTTGCCTTACCCTACTCCCTCTACCCCGACGTAATCTTCTCCATACAATATTCCTTACACATTTACCTCTCTCCCATGTTTCCCTCTCCTATGTCATGTTCAACTCTCCCAATCATGCCACCACCCATTAAAGTTATGGTCCCTCTCATTTTTATTTTCGTGCCATGAATTAGCCCTCAAACTGAGCCTTGTTTTGTGTTTTTCTTTCCTTCCCCTAACCTTCCTAAAGTAAGGAAAAACCCCTTTGTTTCTCCATCCTTCAATACGTTGTCCACTTCATCTTCATTTCCATGTAGCAACATATGACACCATCTCTCCTTCTCTCCCACCAAATTCCACCACCACCAGTCTCCATACCCTAACTTTTGCCAAAAGCAATGGAGCAATCTCCCAATAAACAACCAAAAACACCTAATACCTTCCTTATGCTACACACAAATCCACTATAACCCCCAACATCATCTTTGGTAGGTAGCATATGCACAACAGACCACATTGCTACACCTAAAACCACTATTTCATCCCTCATTGGATTTGGCCAAAAGCACAAAAGAACCCCCAATAATGCCTAAAGGTGATGTTGCTCACCTCCTTTCTCTAACACCTTCCACCCTTCCTCCTTCCCTTATTTTTTGAGTTGTGTTGATGTTGTTACCGCCTTTTTCAGCATATTATTTCCTCTTCCAGTTGGTTGGATAATTTTAGGTTAGTATTATGTTATATTAAATGCTAATACATGTTTTACTGGGTGTTAATTTCTTAGGTAAGCCTTCTGGATATTAGAAAGGACTGTCTTTTGTACTTTTTTATGTAGCTTGGATTTATGTCAATCAAATTATTTATGAGATGGTACAAATTATGTGCAAGCATGTTAGGATTATTTAAATTTAGAATCATACTATAGTTTTATATTATCCAAGTATGATGGAATGCATGCTAAGATGATAGCATAGTAAGTATGGTTATTGTTAAGTTAAGCTATATGATTTGTAACCCTATAATATTATGGTTTAAATTCCATGATAAATATCACATGATTATTATTACATGGTATCTAAGGCTATTATAAATGACATAAAAACATGCGCACATGATTAGGGTTAGTATACGATAATTGTTATTCACATATTCTAGGGTTTAAAATATTTACATACATCCATCGTGATGTAAATTTCCCTAATATATTATGTATATGATGTAAACAAGTATATACATGTTGCATGGAATTTATGACATGATAAAAACACATCATTATGGTTTGTACACATAACTTACTAAATGTTTGAAAAGTGAAAAATATAATTAATTGCCAAATCGTAGAGATTACCTATGTACTAAAATATAGTAAAGTATTATCTTTTAGCTTTCACATGAAAAATTACTTATAATAATGATGTTTGGTATGAAACTAAATAAAATGATGTAATTAGGGATTTGAGGGAATTTTTGACATAATACACTTAATGTGAATAATTGAACATGCAATGACCTTAAACTTTTCATAAGTTTACCTTACTATTGAATCATATATAAACTAATAACTTAGAGACTATTCTAATAATAAACAAATAAGAAGAATGGTTAAGTATGGAAATGAGGACTATTGTGAAATGTTTGCTATATATGATCATGTCATGAATCATTAATACTTAAATTGAAAGACATTGAGCTAGGAATGGTTTTTCTCTAGGGTTATCTGCCCTAGCGATAAGGTGTATCCCTAGTTGGTTTCGATTGACTAGTGTGTTGTTGTGCCCTATTAAGAACCCTAGTCTAATCTATAAGTGACCTATGGACCATGTAAGAGGTATCAATACTTAAGGATTAGGTGATCGAAGTTAGAGGATACTATGTGGCCTTTTATGCTAGTATGACCAGGTGTACTAAAGTGTCTTTGGGTTCTAGAGTAAGGATATTGTGTTTCCTTCATGCACTAATATGATTAGGTGTACCTCAGTATCCCCAAGTTGATTATATCCCCTTGAGAAAGATAATAATAAAGAAGTACTTGTTGATAGCCTTAGTATGGATCAAATTGATGGTTTGATAGTTTCCTCTATGCGTTACCTTTGTAATGGGAATCCAGTTAATAAGTTAGTTGTGCTTATGGTTTAGGTATCACTATTTTAGTATTTTGAGATGATTAAGTACAATTGACCATTTATAATTAGAATTGATGTTATATATACACACACATATATTACCCCCATGATTTTTATATAGTGTTATGGCATGCATTTTATGTTTTGAGCATGATTGGTTTGTTACAAGATTATGTGAAAAGTAAGCATGCTACCTCTGTGAAGTATTGTGATTCACTTAGTATGAACAAGTTGAACTAATGCTACTTGTACATATTACTATGTGAAGGACATGGAGTGGCTTGAGGTATATAATGGGATTAAGGATAAGTGTAGCCCTTGGAAGAAGGTCCCATTCTCTGAATGGGCTTATGAGTTTAAGAGTTAGGGCAAATCTGCGTTGTACCTTTATGTACTAGTTTTTTTGGTAATCAGTTTTCCTTTGAACTCTTATGTTCCTTGTATTATGATTAAGGTTTCTTCTATGATATTATCTCTTATTTCAATTGTTTATTATGGATATAACTTGATTGAACCTTAGAACTTAGCATAAGAAAGGTAAAGCAGATGGACTTATGCTAAGTGTGATGTTAACACCCATTACTTTATAATTATTTTTTTCCAGAAAATGTAAATTTTTAGTGTTAAATTTGTGGGTGTTACAAGGTGGTATCAAAGCTTTTTATTTTAAAAGTTTTATCTTCTATTTTTGGAAGTTTCACTTCGTAAATGTTCTCAAACCTAGCTTTACCTTGTGAGAATTGTGAGTTGGGAGTTTATATTTGTATTGGTCTTTGTCTTTGGATTTGGTACCCTAGTTAGCCTATTTTGTTTTTCCTTTTACCTCATTAAATTGGGCATATAGATGGAGTTATATTCCTAGTGTGTTTGTTGATGAATTATGGTATAGAGAAATGAGCATGATCTTGATTAGAAGTTTGAAGAACTATTTTGTTGCAAAGTGAGTCGAGTTGTTGTGCCTTTTTTGGAGTATCCTATGATTTCTATTGGAGTGAATGGACTACCTATATCATGCTTGAGGATGTCACATGATGGAGATAATAAAGTCCACATAAGTTGCCTTGTTGGCAAACTAAATCATATGGTGGATGCAAACCATTACATTAGGCATTATATATTTCAATCTAACAACTTGTTGAGGACCCTTCCTTCAACAGAGCTATGGATTACGGCCCAGGAGGTTTATAGAGTTTTTTTTTTGTGACGAGGGTCCCACGTCCCAGGTTTATGGAGAGCAAACATTTTTTATCACATTATGATCAGTTGGCAAGAGAGTTGATCTTGATCAATAATGTGCAGAGGACTAAGCTTAGACTACAGCTAAGTGTTGATCTAGATTATTTGAGTGTGATGAAGGAAGTGGATGGGCCTCCATATGATCTAGAGTAAGAGTAGATGATTTTTATGTGGAATGATTCCAATAGTTGATCCATGAGACTTGGGCATTTGACACTGCTATAGATCTATTCCATTAGGGTTTTGATAGTGATGATTCTTTCAGGATAAATTTTATGGTTTTTTATGCATCCTATGTTTAGGGTTGATGTTAGGTGTATGATTGGTATGGTAGTGATCTATCCTTATGGTATAAGTAACCCTAGACGAGTAGGGTTTCCTATTTTTGGTTGGGTCTACAGTAGCCTTTGTTGCGATGTTTGTAATCATGAATGTTGTATGACCATCTATTATGATATGGATGCCAACACGTATATTTCAAATTTTGTGTGTAATTCTTGTGTAACCTTTGTAATAAGTGTTAGTGTTTTGTTGTTGGGGTTTAAATGATAAGGTGTGCTTAGCCTTCTTATAGGTGACCTTTGATTGTGTTTTCTAGGGTTGTAACCCTGTTATTCTCTTCTTTTTATCACTATGGCACACAGCTTTGATTGTATGCATATAGAGGAGTTGTTTATCATAATTGTTGAGAGAGTAGTAGAGGCACAACCACAACCTAGCAACTATCGCAACCTTTGGTCCCTCTTCAGGTTGAAAACTAGCTTGGAGAGGTTGGGTTTCATCTCTTATTTTTGTTTGAAGGAGTTGAGGATTTGACCGTGATGGTGAGGTGGATTAGGGAGCTAGAGAATATCTTTAGGGATTCTAAATGCCTAGAAAAAGATAATTTGGACATTGGTACATTCTTTCTATGTGGGAAGGTAGATGAATGGTGGAGAGGATAATAGCTTGAACGTGTTGAGTTTATAAGGATTTTTAGTAGCCTTGAGAGCATACTACTACTCTTTACACCTGTCTTTGTAGAGGGAAACATGCCATTCAAGGGTTACTTCAATAAGTTCTCTAAGATACTCACTTTTGTATTAGAGATAGCCTATAGTGAGAAGATGGTTACTCATCACTTTAATCAGGGTTTGGATCTATGTACCTAGAAGTTGTTTGGAGGAGATTTCATGATTGATGTACTCACATGTATTAGAGGGATTGTGAATTAAGATGGCCAGAGATGGCCCTTAGTGCAACTAATAGGCCAATAGAGAGTATATAGTTTCATACAATTGATAAGTGAGTATAGCTTAACATTCAAAAGAAAAGACATAGTGGTGGTTGGCTATCACATTTTTCTAGAAAGAAGTTTAGGAATAACTAACCCTTGAGGTAGATTTGTAGAGGGAACCACCAGGAAATGGCTAAAAGGGTAAGATTGTAGAGTGTTGGAACTCTGGAAAGATGGTCCATATAGGCTTTGAGTGTTACTCTTCTAGAGTTAGAGTTCAACACCTTTAGGTATAGTCAAGTTGTGGTACCACCTCTCAACAATAGTATTTCCCCATGGCACAAACACTCACTAGTAGTAAAGGGCAAGGGACATGCTCCACATCCCCACCCATATAGTAGTGCACATTAGACTTCTAGTATTGAAGGTACTAGAGGAGCTCTAATGGTCACCAAGCTTAATATGGTCAGTGATGTGCAGGCTAGTGGATATATAGATACTACCATTGGTATACCTTTGTGCTAATGATTGTTTATGTTCCTTGTTAATTATCCATACACATGTGTGTTTGATTGGTGTTTTTCTAATACATGTTTATGTGCTAGTACTACGCTTAATTATAATTAGCTCTTTTAAGGGTGTAGTGAACCCACCTCATAGAACCTTTGTTTCAGATCCACAAAAGTTTGTAACGAGTTAGTATTATTTTTTTTTGAATTCTAGGACGAAGTTTCTTTTATAGGGGTAGCAATGTAATGCTCCATTTTTAGAAATCTTAGTTATAAACTAGAAATTATGTGTTATTATTTATAATAATTATTATAGGGTTTTCTATACTAAATATGTTAATGATATGTGTATTATTATGACAAATTAGATATAAATTTAATTATGTTAACATTTGATAGAAATAAGGTTATTAATTTTAAACCTAGTTGAGATGCTAACCGATATTAAGAAACCATAATCTTATTAACCAAATGTTTTTCCCTAGTTAATCTGCCTAAATTATTGCCCCTTACCCTACACCATCTACCTTGACATAATCTTCTCTAAGGCATTCCACCCTTCACTTCTCCCTATCCCAAATGTTTCCCTTTCTCATATCTTGCTCGACTATCCCTTTTACACCACCATCCATTTAAGTAGTGCCTCCTCTCATTTTTTTTGGGTTCATGCAATATCCCTTAAACTAAGCCTTAGTCTGTGTTCTTCTATCCTTCTCCTAAACTCCCTCAAGAAAGGAAAAACCCTTTCATTTCTCTATCATTTTATACGTCATATGCTTCATATTCACCATTTTTATCTATCAATGCTTGCCATCACCACTCTTTTTCCCCTTGCAATGTCCACCACTATAATTCTCCATCCCCTAGCATTGGCCAAAATCACTAAAGCCAACACTAGCCAATGACCATCACCACTAAATCCCTTCCCCAATCGACGCACAAATCCACTACAATCCCTGACTTACCTTTGACTAATTGTGCTAAATACCACCCCCTTATTGCATCTAAAACAATCATTTCTCCCTCCTAGGCTTTGACCAAAATCACCAAAGAACCCCCTAACAAAGAGAAAATGTTATGTTGTTCACCTCCTTTCTTTGACAACTTCCACCCTTCCTCTTTCTTTGTTTAATGAGTTCTATTGATGTTCTTGATGCCTTGTTTCCTATTTATTTCCTCTTTGATTTGGTTTGATTAATTTTAGGTTACTATTATGTTACATTAAATGCTAATACATGTGTTATTGGGTGGTACTTTCTTAGGTAATCAGTAAGGATCTTGGCAAGGATGGTCTTTTATACTTTTTATGAAGCTTAAATTTAGGTAAATCCAATAACTCATGAGAAGGTAGAAATTATGCGAAAGCATGTTAAGATTGTTTAAATTTAGAATCATGCTAGGTTTTTATATTTTTCAAGTATTATGACATACATGATAAGATTGTAACATGCTAAATAAATGGTATGTATGGTTATTGTTAAGTAATATGTATGAGTAAAATGTTAAATGATGCTTGTATGCATGTCTAGGGTTATGTTAGTTTTATCACAAGATTATTATTGCATGGTAGCTAAGGTTGTTATAAATATCATAAAAACATACATGGAGGATTAAGCTTAGAATATAATAATTGTGATTCCATGTTCTTAGGTTAGAAATATTTCTTTACAAGCATCATGATTCAATGTGCCCTAATAAATGTCATATTATGCTATAAATAGGTGCATACATGCTACCTGGAATATATGACATCATATAAGCGCATGATTGGGATTTGTACACCTAACTCACTAAATGAATGAAAAGTGAAAAATATACTCAATTGCTATATCATATAGATAACATAAGTACTAAAATATTGAAAATTATCTTATTTTATCCTTTTCATGAAAAATTTCTTGTAATAATGTTGTTTGGAAAGAAATTGGATAAAATCATGAAATTATAGTTTTGAGGGCATTTTTTTCATTTTGAACTAATGCACCAAATGTGAATAATTTAGCATAGAATAGCCTTAGACTTTTGATAGGTTGACTATATTTTTGAATTTGACATAGGCTAATGACCTTTGGGACTACTCTAATAATCAAAAATAAAGAAGAATAGTTAATTTTGGAAATATGATTTGTTTTAAAATGTGTATTATTAGTGATCAGATCATACATCATTAATACTATAAGTGGAAGACTCAAGTTGAAAATGGTTGTTCTATAGGATTATCTACCCTAGAGAATAGGTCTAATCCTCGATGGTTTTGGCCCACTAATGTGTTGTTTTTCCCCAATAAGTCCCTAGTCTATTCTATATTCAATTTACAAGACGTATAAGGTATATTGATACTTAAGGATTAGCTAACTAAGGACACTCTATTGCCTTTGTGCATCAATATGACTAGTATACTGTAGTGTCCCTAGTGTAACACCCCCATTTTTCAATATAAATTAACTAGAAAAATAAGAAAAATATATGTGGAAGCTAAATACAATGAGGGTATTACCGCCACAACTAGTGTCAGTAGACACCATTATTCTGCTTACACTAGCTGCTAATGCTAGATAAAATAAGAAAACACATAAAATATATTTATTAATTCAAATAAATCAAACCGAAAATGTTCTTACAATTGAAACTATGAAAATCTACTAAAATTAATATGATAAATAAAACCCTGAAAGTCACCATCACTCTCAATATTCCTAATCATGCATGCCATCAATACCTTGAGTAAATTCATACCAAACCTGCACTAGATCATCTGCTCACCATGTATATCATGGGTCATCACATCCCCGTTCAAAACACGTAACAAGTTAGCTAGGGAACAGCTAGGTAACATGTTAGTACAATGGGATATAATATAGACGTGTATATATACAATGAATCAGGTAAGAAAACCAAATGTAAATAAATGAATATGCATTTATTAATCTTTAATTTAGGTGATCACAACCTCTAATTATTTAAGTGGGTAAACCAACCAGGGGGTCACCTGGCCATCCTAGAGGACAAAGTCCAAAGGGGATAACAAATGTCTGAAGACCTACCACCAACCACAGGAGGATTAGAAATCACACCTGGGCTATCCCAGTGAACATAGTCCAAAGGGGATAATAAAAAGTCGAAGACTAACACCTCGATCATCCTATCCTTAAGTGTGCACACCCCCAAATAGGGTCTAGAGAAGCCTATAGAGTAGACGAGGAGCCTTAAATAGACACGACTGACAAATAAATAAATATCCACAATAGAAAAGAGAAAGGCTATTGTTGATCCCTAACTTCAGGAGGCCAAACCTAAAGGACCCAAAGCCCATTTTATGTCTCACTTTAAGTTAAGGTATTTTAATTAAGTAAATTCACACAATCCACCATATAAACTGCACTTTATCCACTTTTCATAATAGTTAACTTTCCCAAATTACATAGAAATATACCACTTGGAATCAATACTCAATTCACCAGTTGGAATAGAAAGGTAAATTAATTATCCAGCCAGCACTTCAAATAAATAAATAAATATTAGTCAAAGTTTCTTAGGTCCAATTATATGCTAACATAAATAACAAAATTCAATTTAGTCATACAAGATACGAGCCTTGTGATATATACATAATAAAGAAACCCGTATATAAAATCAACTCTTTATAGCCAGCACTTCAAATAAATAACACAACTATAAAGTTATAATATTTACATGAAATCCACCAGGAACCCATATTTATATTAAATTCATAATAAAAATAGAATATCGTCCATGGGGCCTAATTATATAAAATCATATATATTCCTGTAAGGTCACATAGCTAGATAAGACCATTATATCAACAAGTGTGAATATAAAATATACAAGAACGCACATACATATATATATATATATATATAAAGGTTGAAAGTAATGTTACCTAGAATGCAATATGATCACAAATTATCACTAGTCGCTAGACCTTCACCAATTAGATCAAAGGAGTGGAGGGTTACTCTCTATAAAACCACTCTTTTTTTTAGTTCTTATTTTCTTTTTCCTTATGTGTGGATGCTATATGGCTTACAAGAAGCTAACCATATATTTATAATGATGGGAGGCTGCTAGGGTTGTGGGAGAACTGTAACTTATATTTAGAGAATTCTAGAATTGACTAATTAATTAAAAGGCCCATTTGCTAATGACCAATTAAATTGTGTAACAACATTACTTAATTAAACTCTATTAGCAACCTATTAATTACTTGTTATATATATATATATGTAATAAAATACTATAATTTAAATCTTTATCATTTAACTATTGCAACTATCGGAAACTTAGTCTTATTATTCGAATAATACACATATATATAATTTCCCTTATATATCTTATTATCGTTGCCATCTTGTATTATTATTATTAATATTATTCAAAATTATGGGATATTATATTATCTCCCCCTTAAGAATGAACTTCGTCTCTGAAGTTCGCGACCACCAATCATTACCCAACTGAGATAAGAATACCCAATAACTTAATGTCACATATTGTACGACTATAGGACATGAATAGGACAAAGCATATTAATCACATCCGGTCAATAAAAATAATAATAATATTAGAAACAAGATATTAAAACCTTAAATGTATATTAAACACAAAATCTAAAATACTTTCAAAGCATGAGCTGCTAAAATTCTCAAAATGAGATACTATCAGAAGTCAATCAATCCCTTATATGAAAACATTGTTATAAATATACCCAGAAATACCATGGAAACCATTCTTTGTGTGGAGTATCAAAACCCCATCAAAATACTTTAAAATGAATTACCTATCTAATATAGCTTGAGGAAGACACTCCTAAATCTCATTTAAAAATAAGAGGCTTGACAAAAATAGTTAACATAACCTAAAGGTAAATAATGGGATATTACCCCCTTAAAAAAGAAACATGGAAAAAAATCATAATGATATAACGTAGCACATCAAGGAATGAAAGCTATATCATCACATAAATAAGGTATGATCTGAAATACCCCAAAAACCCTAACTTAGGAATCTTGGTAAAATAGGGATTTAGTAGGAAAAATTTAAGAGAAATAAATTAATTCACTAAATAAGGGGGAAATTAATTAATGGAAATAAGGAGGAAATAATAAATAAGCTATTTAGAAAATTTTGGACATTTTACTAATTAAAATAATAGTGGGGGAAAATTACCCAAAATATCCAAAATTAATCTAAGAATAGAATTAAATTATTATCTAAATAATTTTTAATATTCAAGAAAATAAATATATACCTATTTAAATGTATAATAACCCAAAAACTTTCTAAATAAATTGTGCAAAAATCCAAAACCCTAAAGAAACCCTTTTTCCCCCATTTTCCTTTTTCTTTCCTCCCTTTTTCTTCTTTTTCTTCTCCCGCCGGGATTGGGCCTCGCCCGGCCCAACTCCTTCCCTCCTTCCTTCCCCTCCCACGCGGCCCAACGCCGTTCGGCCCCCTTCCCATAATCGCGACGCAGCGTTTCGCCCCTCAATTTGCCAGACGCCGCGTCGTGCTAAGTAACGAAATGAACCTTGTCAGCCTATAAGGCGACGCTGCGTGTTACCCCCGTAGCCTTCAATACACCGCGTTTGACTTACGGATTTTATAACCGTTGCCAAACCGGTCGGTTTCCCCCTATTTTCTTTTCCTCCTGGACCGCCGGTCCAGGAGTCGTCTTCTTCCTCCCTCCCGCGCAGGTCTGCAACCTGCCGCCTGCCACCTACCGCCTGCCGCCTGCCGCCTGCCGTCCGACCGTCCTCTCCCTACCATCCCCGTCCCTTTCTTCCCCAATTCGACCCAGCACTCCCTCACGCGTCCTGCTACCCCTTCCTTTTTCAAGAAAATGGCCGAACGTACCCTGCAAACCGTAGGGCACGCGACACTGCCACCGCTGGCCGGCCACCTGCCGCACCTGCCCCTGCGTGCCATCCCTCTCCCCTTCATCGTTTTCCCCTCCTTAATTGCCTATAAATACCCCTCCCTGAACGGCCAAGGCAAGTCCTCCCCTCTGGACCTTGCCAAAACCCTGCCTCGCCGCCGCCAGATCAGACGCCCTGTTCGCCGCCTATAGCCACCGCCGCGACCACCACCCCGCACCAAAACCTTCCTCGCACCACCCTCCACGCAACCAAACCGTCTCAGCCCCCGTTCCTACCCCGCACGTGCCGCCACAGCCGTGTGAAATCCCTTGCCCAAAAGTCGTCGCCGCCACCTCGCGCCACCTTCTACCGCCACCCCCGCCGTGATCAACCTCCTCTCCACCTCCCAAAGTGACCAGCAGGTCCTCCTCTATCTTCCCCTGCCATCCTTACCCCCTACCTCCTTCTCCACCAACCTCCACCATCTCCCACCACCTTCTTCCACCTTCGGCCGCCGCGTCCACCACCGCGCGCCGCCTCCTTTCTCACGCCACCACCCTCATTCCACTCCCCTCTCCCTGCTGTCTCCTCCCCCACACTTAACTTTCCTTTCCTTTCCCCCATCTAACCTCCACCTTGGTCTTTTCCCTTCTCTTCTTCCTCCACCACCGCCGCCGTCGCCGCCACGCGCCCCCGTCGGACCACCACCAACCCTAGGTGGTTCTCCACCCATCCAAACCCTAACCCCCTTTTTATATAGCTGCTACTATTTTCTACTAATATTTATACTAATATACTTATTATTATTATTATTATTATCATTATTATTATTACTTTTACTATTATTATTATTATTATTATTATTATTACTATGATCATTATTACCATTATTGTTGTCTTTATTATTAATGTTCTTATTTTCTTACTAATACTAACATCCCTTTTAAACCCTAACCTA
The DNA here is from genome assembly GCA_030549775.1 of Tamarix chinensis. Lineage (NCBI taxonomy): Eukaryota > Viridiplantae > Streptophyta > Magnoliopsida > Caryophyllales > Tamaricaceae > Tamarix > Tamarix chinensis. The sequence continues at coordinate 63,688,409 of CM060179.1, read as the reverse complement.
TATTATACTTAACTTTGGTCTTATTCTTATAATTATTAGTATTAACATTTTTACCACTATTATTTCTATTATCCTTACTATGGTTATTATTATTATTGCTTAACCTTACTTGGTTGTACTATTGTTACTATTATTATTATTATTATTATTATTATTATTATTATTATTATTATTATTATTATTATTATTATTATTATTATACTTAACACATTTATCACTATTGTTAATAATAATACTATCTTGTCTTACCCATGCTACTTAACTCAAGCTAGTAAATATCATTTGGTTGTCAACTAAGAAGAGTACTTGAACCTTATTGCCATACCATCTAACATTAACCCTAACCTTATTACTATGACACTGTTATTAACCATTACTATTATTACTACTATCACTACCTTATTGTTGTAATCAAAAGCATTTGAACCCTTTTATTATTCAAGAATATACAACTATTATCATTATCACCCTTAAGAATAGTTTACTTGTAATATTGTGACCTTATAATAATATTATTTCGAATATGACACCATTAGTAGACTTAGCCTTAAAAATGCTAGGGTTTCTCTCACTATAAACATTAGTGTCACTAGTATTAGTTTTATTATTATTATTATCACTATTTTTCTATATTTAGCATGAACATTATTATGATAAGAATAGGGCTAATGGGTCTAATAATATAAGTGTAACAATAGGTATTAAAAATAAACATATTTTGACTACTAATATTTAGTATACTAATTCTAAAGTAAAAACCCTAGTTTTTGTATAAAACCCTTTTTAGTAATAAAAACCCTAACCTTAAACTAAAATGAGGATTGATAGTAATTATAAGGGAAACTAATACTTAGCATTTTCCCCTTTTATAGGTAACCCCGACCAAAGCCCTAAGGAGTTAGAGGAGCGTGCTCCAAGCCCGGCGTCGCCTTAGGTAAGGACGAAGCTAATGGCCTTGTGCTATGTGTGACATGGATGTGTTGAATGTTATGCATGTCATGCTATGCCATGTATTATATGATTTTGTATAACTTGTCTTATGTGTAGCGCAGCTTGGAGATTGAGGTATGTATGTATGTGTTTCCTATGACGTGAGCATGACATGTATATGTATGATGTTTATGATGTAATATGTTATGGCCCACTAGGACGTGCATGTTAGGGTAAATGGTAATATGAGTTGGGAATCATCATGGGAGTCTTGAAGTTTGTATGATGGGAGTAGGGATTGTATGGTGGCATAACTGTTCGTATGGTGGTACTAATGATTTCGTAGTGGTATTAATGACTTATGGTGGTATTGTGATTTTATGGAGGTATTAATGTTGTATGGTGGTATTAGGGTTCGCATGGCAGTAATAGGGTTCGTATGGTGGCATAAATGTTCGCATGTTGGTACTAATGATTTCATAGTGGTATTAATGGCTTATGGCGATATTCGGGATTGTATGGTGGTATTGTGATTTTATGGAGGTATTAATGTTGTATGGTGGTATTGTGATTTTATGGAGGTATTAATGTTGTATGGTGGTATTTGTGATTTTATGGGGGTATTAATGTTGTATGATGTTATTTGTGATTTTATGGAGGTATTAATGTTGTATGGTGGTATTAGGGTTTGTACTGTGGTATTAGGGTTTGCATGGTGGTATTAGGGTTTGTATGGTAGTATTAATATTCGTATGGCAGTATTAACGACTGTATAGTGGTATTAATGACTTATGGTGGTATTAGGGTTTACATGGTGGTGTTACGGATGGTATGGTGGTATTAATGTTGGTAGGGCGGTATTAGGGTTTTGCATAGGAGTTAATGATCGTATGGAATCAGGGTTTGGAGTGATTAACCCTAGGGCGTTGTGATTAAGAAGGGATGGAGTAACTAATTGTGATTATTGAGGATAATTAAGGTTTGGGATGGCTAAGTACGACGGTTATGGTAAAATAGAGATGAGAGAGGTTAACCACGGGTTGGTGTGGACAATTTGGGTTGGTTATGACTGCTTAGAGTTGTTTGGCGTTATCATGTGTATTATCGATTAAAGGGTAGTTATGAATGCGGAATTTTGTTGGTTTCGATGTGTAAAGCATAGAGAGAATTATTTATGCATATCCTTGGTGAAAACCTCTTGAATAAGATATGTTAAGACATTAACTACTTACAGAGAAAGATGTTGAGCCGGACCCAGACCGGTCCACCGGCAAATAATAGTGGCAGGGTATGTTACCCTCGTGATCGGTCCACCAGCTATAATAGTGGCAGGGCATGGCCCTCGTGACCGTTCCACCGGCAATAATAGTGGGGGGACTTCGTGCTCAACAAACTAATTAGAACAATGATAAGACATGGGAAAGATACTAATACTTATAGTGGAATACCTTGTGAGTCGGGGCCAGACCGGTCTACCGGCAAATAATAGTGGCAGGGTAGGTTACCCTGGTGACCGGTCCACCGGCTATAATAGTGGCAGGGCATGGCCCTTGTGACCATTCCACCGGCTATAATAGTGGGGTTCCCGTACTCACACGGACTGATAAAGACGATGATGTGAATCGATTATAAATATTCAGAGACCTGATGAAAAAGTTATCCGGTTTGTGACCTGTATTGTTTATCTACGTTATTGCATGCTATCTAAGTAATTGTGCTATGTCTGCTTGGTCATGTATCTTGGTGTGTGGGCCTTAGCGCATCTGTTACCTTACTCAGTACGTAGCGTACTGATCACCCGTTTCATGGGTGCTGCTCATTCCCACGAGCAGAGGACCCCTTTGACCTTGTGCAGGTAGGAGACCATGTCTTTGATGCCTATGATACCTACGAGGTATCGGGTGGGGTAGAGCGTTGAGCCTAACCTAACTTGGGGACCGAGAGCAAGTTGGTCGGACTCCATTGCTATCTTCGGGTTTCGTATTCTCTTTATTTAACCGTATTATGAACTACGCTTTATGTTTTGAGAAAGCGCACTTTTAAGTTGTAATCCTAAACCATATTCTAAGTGACGTTTGACTTATGTTTCGTTAATGATTTATGTTAAGTGCTGAACCATGTTTTAATGTTTCATATCTGAGGTTGTTTGGTTTTAGCCTTAGCACTTAGTACGGGAACAGTAGAGGTGTACCGGTCCGATACTAAGTGTGGCAGTAATACCCCCAAGTTTATGGTTTTAATTCCTTCGCTTCCGCTAAACTTTTCGATTTTTAACGAAATTTTTCAGTAGTAAATTTGGGGGTGTTACATGATCATATCCTCATACAACTCACAAAGATCAAACCAGCACATAACAATGAAGGAAACAAATAAGCATGTATTCCATGAGCCCCAACCCATTCCTCACTTGGTGGCTTTGAAGGTTTCAAAAACAACACCTCTTAAAAAAAACATACTTCCAACTTCCCAATAAAAAAAACTTTACATTAAAATTTAAAAAAAAATGAGTTCTAAAAACCATTGCTCTGATACCATTTTATAACATCTCCATTTTTCAAAACTAAACTAGAAAAATAAGAAAAATATATGCGGAAGCTAAATACAATGAGGGTATTACTGCCACAACTAGTGTGAGTAGACACCATTATTCTACTTACACAAGCTGCTAATGCTAGATAAAATAAGAAAACACATAAAATATATTTATTAATTCAAACAAATCGAACCAAAAATGTTCTTACAATTGAAACTATGAAAAATATACTAAAAATAATATGATAAATAAACTCTGAAAGTCACCATCACTCTCAATATTCCCCGTCATGAATGCCATCAATACCTTGAGTAAATTCATACCAAACTTGTACTAGATCATCTGCTCACCATGTATATCATGGGTCAACACAGCCCCAATTAAAAAATGTAACAAGTTAGCTAGGGGAACAGCTAAGTAACATGTTAGTACAATGGAATATAATATAGACATGTATATATACAATGAATCAGGTAACAAAACCAAATGTAAATAAATGAATATGCATTTAATAATCTTTAATTAAGGTGATCACAACCTCCAATTATTTAAGTGGGTAAACAAACCAGTGGGTCACCTGGCCATCCTAGAGGACAAAGTCCAAAGGGGATAACAAAAGTCCGAAGACCTACCACTAACTACAAGAGGATTAGAAATCACACCTTGGTCATCCCAGTGAATATAGTCCAAAGGGGATAACAAAAGTCCAATGACCTACCACCTCGGTCATCTTGTCCTTAAGTGTGCACACCTCCTAATAGGGTTAAGAGAATCCTATAGAGTAGACGAGGAGTCTTAACTAGACACGGCAGGCAAATAAATAAATATCCACAATAGAAAAGAGAAAGGCTATTGTTGATCCCTAACTTCAGGAGGCCAAACCTGAAGGTTCCAAAGCCCACTTTATGTTTCACTTTAAGTTATGGTATTTTAATTAAGTAAATTCACACAATCCACCATATAAACTTCACTTTATGCACTTTTCATAATATTTAACTTTCCCAAATTACATAGAAATATACCACTTGGAGTCAATACTCAATTCACAAGTTGGAATAGAACAGGGTATATTAATTATCCAGCCAGCACTTCAAATAAATAAATAAATAATAGTCAAAGTTTCTTAGGTCCAATTATATGCTAACATAAATAAAAAAATTCAATTTATTCATCTAAGATATGAGCTTTGTGATATATACATAATAAAGGAACCCTTATATAAAATCAACTCTTTATAGCCAACACTTCAAATAAATAACACAACTATAAAATTATAATATTTACATGAAATCCATCAGGAACCCATATTTATATTAAATTCATAATAAAAATAGAATATCATCCATGGGGCCTAATTATATAAAATCATTTATATTCGCGTAAGGTCACATAGCCAGATAAGACCATTATATCAACAAGTGCGAAATTAAAATATACAAGAACACACATACATACATACATATATATATATATATATATATATAGATCTACATATAAAAGTTGAAAATAATGCTACACATATATATCTATATATATAATGGTTGAAATTAATGTTACTTAGAAATCAATATGATCACAAATTATCACTAGTCGCTAGACCTTCACCAATTAGATCAAAGGAGTTAAGGGTTACTCTCTATAAAACCACTCTCTTTTTTTGTTGCTATTTTCTTTTTCCTTGTGTGCGGCTACTATATGGCTTACAAGAAGCTAACCATATATTTATAGTGATGGGAGGTGCTAGGGTTTTGGGAGAACTGTAACTTATATTTATAGAATTCTAGAATTGACTAATTAATTAAAAAGGCCCATTTGCTAATGACCAATTAAATTGTGTAACAACATTACTTAATTAAACTCTATTAGCAACCTATTAATTACTTGTTATATATATATATATGTAATAAAATACTATAATTTAAATCTTTATCATTTAACTATTGCAACTATCGGAAACTTAGTCTTATTATTCGAATAATACACATATATATAATTTCCCTTATATATCTTATTATCGTTGCCATCTTGTATTATTATTATTAATATTATTCAAAATTATGGGATATTACACCTAGGTTCTAGAGTAAGGGTAATGTGTTCCCTTTATTCACAATTATGACCAAATGTACCTCAATGTTCTTGGGTTAATTGTATCCCCTTGAGTAAGATAATAATTAAGAAGTAATTTTTAATAGCCTTGGTATGGATTAGATTGATGGATCAGTAGCTACCTCGGTGCTTTTACTTGGTAATGGGAATTGAGTTGATGATTTGGTTGTGGTTATTGTTTTGATATGAATATTTAGGTACCTTGAGATGATTAAGTATATTTAACTATTGAACATGAGACTTAATGATGATGATGATGATGATATATATATATGTATGTATGTATGTATGTATGTATGTATGTATGTATATATGTATATTATCCAATGATCATTATATAGTGTTATGACATGTGTTTTATGTTTTGAGTAGGTTTGGTTTGCTTTGTAAATATGTTCAATGGAAGCATGCTACCTATTATTAGGCATTATGATTTTCTCAATATAAGGAAGTCGTACTAGTTCTACTTTTGTAGATGACAATATGAAGGGAATAGAGTTTCTCAAGGTGTGTAATAAGGGAAAAGATAGGCGGAGTCCTTACAAAGAGCTCCCATTCTCGAAAGGGACTTATGAGTCTAAGTATTATGGTAAATCGGTATTGTACCTATGAGTACTAAATTTTGTTGTAATCAGTTTTCCTTTCTACTTTCAGGCCTCTTGTATTTTGATTAACATTGTGGTATGGAGAATATTTAACCGTACATCACTATTATATTATCTTTTATTTCAATGGTTGTTTTTGGACCTAACATGTTTGAGGCTTAGCACATGGTATAAGAAAGGTAACGGAACCAGACTTATAATAACTATGGTGGTAAAACCCATTATTTTGTAGTTCAAGCTTCTATAAAACAAACTTTTTAAGTGGTAATTTTAGAGGTGTTATAGTATGTCTAATCACTTTATAGAAATTATTTTTTGTCTTAAGTTGGGTTTCATCTTTTATAGAATGAGGTATTTAGTCATTAGGCATAGATTGAGAGTTGGGTTTGTGTATGTAATCTAATCTATTTTTATATTTGCAGGTTGAGAAGGTTTTTTAGTATATTTTTTCCTTTCCTCCCTGCTAACGACCCATTTAGTCCTCTATTTACTCTCGATGCTTACATGTTGTGGAAATTTATTTGTTCAAAGTCCTATGTGATGATATAGAGAGAAAAATTTTGCTTTCCATTCATACTCAATAGCTAATATGAGAATAGATCCATCTAGCCTTCTGACATCCACTTATTTTGATAGAGGTCTATGTGTGTTAAATTCCACCAATACTATTGCAAAATACACATTATTTTGATGATGTGACAACATCCATCTGTAGTATCCTATCCACACATCTACCTATCACTTAACCATAATAATAATGGCAACTGTAGCAATTTTTTCCATAGTGGGAATAATTGGAATTTGCCTTTGGTGAAAGTATAGTCATAATTCTAATTTTTGAGCAAAAGTGGTTAGTTCATATAGGTCCAATAACCATCCTTATATATAATCCTACAATCCTCTATTGAAGTAATAGTAAAAAAGAAGTATGCCTCATCATGTATGTGTATATAAGGTATTGTCACATGAGCCCAATTCTATTTTTTGAAGGAATCCATTCTATAGAATGCATTTCTATGCCCACAAATCATGCCAACCAATGTGTTTTTCCAATGCAATGTTACAAATTCAATTTCCTCTTGCTTATTCTTTACAACCATTGTCCCATGATGCATAGAGGGAGGTTCATAATGAAGTCCATGAATATGGTTTGCATTTCAAGTTAGTAAAGCTATTTCACTACATGATATGTGATTCTACAATTTTAGAAGAGTCGATGTAAACTTTGATTATTGTCATTACCAATGACCACATCGTTTGTTGATAAATCTAGAATTTTAGTGTGATGATTCTTTTTTAAAGAATCGAATCTATTTGTATCATATTTAGGGTTCACTAATTTAGGAGAAGATTTAATTATCCGTACAAAATGTGTTAGCACCAAATGTGAGTTCTTATTAACCACTTGCCAACCCTATCGATGAAATTGACTCTAGTAATAAGACAACGATAGTTGGTGACGAGTTTGTAGATTTTGAGAAGCAATTTGTCAATCATTTTTTCTTCTCTATGGGTACACTTGTAGTTCATATAGAGAAGGCTACATTACGTGCATTTTGTATAAGGTCATTTTTGGTTGACTTCTCATTTAGTGAATATACCTTTCAAATATATAATTAGTTACAAATTAGACCCAAATTTTGATAATTTAAGCATTTTTAGCCAAGAATACTTTAAATATTATGAAGAAAATGAAAAATAAGAAGAACATGATCATGAACATATAAAACTTCTAAAATTACAACCATAAATTATAGTATGCAAACATAGTCAAATTAAAGCATGTTATGTATAAAAACTCATATACAAATTACAACCTAGAACATGGTATGAACAATTTAATAAAACAACCTTTGGATCAAAACCCTCCAAACCATTCAAATATTAAATAAAGCATAACTAGTTTTTAGAACAATTAGGTCATATCATGGTATATATTGAGTTTGAAATAAAATTTAACAAGAGTAACATGGTATCATCTATTTAATAAAATTAAAAGATAATAAAAAAAGCTAAAATCACAAATTATGGCATATAATGAGCCAAGATTTACTTAGGATAACAAGAAGACACCATAAACAATAAAAAAAATCATCCTAATCTTGAAACCAAAAATAAGACATATCAATTTTATTTACTTAGGGTTTTAGAAGTTCACCTTTAATTCCACGATTTAACACTATGAGAAGAACAACAAAAAATCTAGAATAACCATAGAAAAGATTAGAGAAAAAATCTCACAAAAATCATAAGAAAGGAGGAAGAATTGATGATGAATGACTAATGAACTTATCCTAAAAGTTTGGAAGCTTAATGAAGCTTCAACCATGGTGGGATTTGGCCATCGAGGAAAAATATTTTGAGAGGGAAAGGAAGACCAGTAATTTCAGTATTTGGGGAGAGAAGAGAGAATAAATATTTAAAAAGAATATATATGTTAAGTTAGAAGGTTAATGTTTAAGTTTGTTGAAATCTTAATAAATAACATTTATTAGGTATTTTAGGTAAAATATAAAGGAAGAAACAAAGGAGGTGGCACCACATTGGGAGGGTAGAAAGGAGTGGCCCTCCTTGAGTCACCACACAAAACAAATGAGCGGAGGAGGAAAAAAGAAGAAAAAATGACAAACCTAAAGTTATTTATGGTAAATATCGAACATACATGTCGATTTTGATTTTACTATGACAACCATGAGGTCAAAAAATTAATGGGGGTAAAATTAGTACTTCCCATGAGTTCTTATTAAGTAATTAAAGGACTATATGCATTCCTATATTGTTTGGATAAGAATTAATAAAGAGAAATACAATTTGGCGTGTTTTACTATGTAGAAATATCCAAAAAAATTCAAAAATGATATAAATAATAATTGACCATTATTGGATTATATTTACCTTAAGAATAATAAAATACTATGATCCCTAATGTGTTTTTTAAATTTAGATAAATAGAAAATGCTCAACAAGGCTTAAAATACTCGATTAAGGCCCATTAGAGTGATAAACATTGCCTTTTGCCAATAACTTGGTTTCATATTTTAAAAAAGTTTAAGAGCAATAGAAGAATGTGAGGATCTTAAATATCCACACAACTAAAAATTTATAGATAGTTTGAATGCGAAACGTGGCTTTAAAAACTCATAGAACACAAATCCATAAGAAAAAAATAAAGAATATAGAACAAAATATTCTAGAAATACAACTAGGGTTTCAAAGCTCTACAAAGACGTAATAAGTCTAAGAAAAATAGTGAAATTTTACCTCTAATAATAAAGATCCTAAATAACTTAGGTTACCCAAAATATTAGGGTATTAAATATTTTGAATTTCATATTATATCGTTAGTGGTTATATTATTTTTAGGATTTAGTGAATATTATAGAATAGTTGGAAATAGAATGAATAGTGATTTTTGATGAATTTAACTCTGAATCATGTTATAGCATGTTTTAATATATTATTTTACTTTTAGCATGTTTGTAATGTGTTTTTATATCATATTTTATTCACTTTTAGTATGTTTAGTTTAATATGTAAACTCAACATATTGATTCTGTAACACCCCCAGTTTTTGAAGCATAAAATTTTATTTTTAAGACAATGCAAAAGTTTGAAATATAAAATTGGGGAATGTTACCACCATATCAACCAGGAAAGAGGTGTGATCACTCCCTAGCCCTTTCTTGATGCAAAGCAAAATGGAACAATGAAAATTCATCGCCATAATATTAGTGTGACAACGCATGATAATAAGGGTGACAACAATATTATAGATAGAATGATTATTATAGTTTACAAAACCAAATAAAAGAAATCAAGCTAAGAGTTTAAATAACTAGAAATACAAAAACCTCCTAATACAGTGGGTAAAACACTTCTAACCTGTTAATTTACCTCTTAAGCTTACACATAAAATTGGAATCCTAGCAATAGCCTACTAATAGCCCACATCATCACCCTCAGCGTACTCTGACTGAGAGTCCTAACCCTACAAATCATCCTCCACTCGCCGAACCAGAAGTAAGGTCATCATAGTGACCACACAGGTGTAGTATCAATATGGTAAAGTACTTGTAAAACACACCACCTAGAACATAGTAAGGCTCATGCAGCACATTGAAGTCACATAACAACATCGTGATATTATAAGATACAATTCAATACTTAGTCTCAAAGTAAATGCGTAACACATCATTCTTGTATGGAAATCATGGAGGGATAATAATATGGTAAATGCATCATAACCCATACAATATAATCATATTATAATTTTTCCTTTAGTGACCACAAAATTTCTTGTTAAGAAGATAGTTCTTTTGGCTACACCTAGTTCTCTACCATGAACAAAAGTCATGGAAAAAAAATCACAATGGGATACCACACCCATCACAGGTAGTCAAGATATATCGAAGGGACTATCTTCGAGGATACCACACCCACCACACATCGAGTGCACTTGATGCGAGGTCTCACACAAATCTAGATACCATACCTATGACATGTGCTCAAAGTATAATAAGGGGGCTTGAAGTGGGATACCTCACATACCATACCTTGAATACAAAGTGAAAGCTAAAAAGTAAGGATACCACACCCGCTTAAGAAATGGACAATACAAAGTGCCAAGGGGCATATATTGGGATACCTCACCCACCCTTATTGGACACTAATGCCATTCCATCCTACAACAATATAATCCTATACCTCAAAGATATGCGCATACCCCCTACTGACTACAACCCAATAGAGAAGGAAATAGGTACTGAGTGAGAATATAACCATAGGGTGACTTGCTCACTAACTCCTTGTCAGCTACCTCAAGAGTCAAAGAAAAAGACTAAAAAAAAATCTTATTCTATTATTATATATTTCAACTAATATCACAAGAAAAATATAAAATCCATGTATAATAGAATAGATGTTTCCAAGTGATAAAACCAAACACAATTAAATTCCAACATTAACCAAATTAGGTGTTCTCATGTGATAACACCAAGAATAATTAAAATCCATTATTAAACAAATAACATGTTTCCATGTGATAATACCAAACACATCTCAAGGCATATAATCCACAAATTGGGCATTTAGAAATGACACAAAACTTAAGCAATTCAATCCCTCACATACCATCATTATGATTCTTATTAAATTCAGAGCAATCATAGTTGAAATCATAATTTAAAGTTTGTAATTACATAGAGGTATTAACACAAAAGGCTAAAGAGAATAACAATAATCAATAACCAAACAAGGGGGAACTCAGCTTGACTAATTTATCAGTCCTTAAGATCAGTCGACTAGTATTTTCATACTAGACCTAAACTGAAAAGAAACAAAAGGTCTATTCAATAGGTTGGCCTCACCAATAGATTGTTCAAAACAACCAGACATTGTGTTTTGTCTAGCATTTCAATGGATCTAAGTAGAGAACAACCCATTTTCTCCTATAGATAAACTAGTCGGTGGTTTTGACAAATTGATCAATAGGTCAAAGTAGAGACTAAACCATTTTAGTATGCAAGGAAACCAGTCGATGGATTTTACTAGTCATTCGATGGGTCTAAGTAGAGACCAAACCATTTTGGTATGCATAGAAACCGGTTGATGGGTTTCACTAACTAATCGACTATTCACTAAAATATTGAACTATTTTATTAAAAAAATTGACTGATCTCATGACCAACCGATCCAAAACTCTAAACTATTCGAGTACTTATATAACTAGTCGATGCGTTAAACGAACCAATCAAGTGGTCTGAATAAAACATTACCTAAACTTGTGATACACATTCTATTATTTACTAAACATTAACATATTAGTCCTAGCATGATTTTATTACAAAACATGCATAAAAATATATGCTTCACACATAGAATCACATGGATACATGATATTGTACATACTCAAATAAATCATGCTCAAGTGACCAACTTATACATAAAATCAGTGAAATAGAAGAATGCTAACTTTAAGAAGAAATCCTACCATATGCTCATATTCCAGAATATAAATTAGATCCTACTCACATAAATGCACCAAAAACATGGCACCCCAATAAGCCATAGAACCCTATTTATGCTAAAGTTAAGAATGCCTTACCTTGTAGTAATTATTCTAGCACAAAAGCTCCTACTTAATGGGTATCTAGAAGAAACTTGATTTCAAAGATAATCAAAGTTAAAACCATTAAAAATAATCTTTCAAACCTTCATTAAAACCAAGGAAGAATTAAAAGAAGATGAACATAAAAATACATCCTTTTCTCGAAAAAAAGGTGCTAAAGGAAAGAACTAAAATCTTCTACATTTCTCAAACCTTAATCCTTCCTTACTTAGGGAATACAAGGCAGAACTAAAACCAAGATTAGAAGAAGAAAAGGGAATATAATGCTCAAAAAGGGAGGGGAGAAAACTAGAGCAAGTCTCTATTTTTCTCAATAGAGAGTATAAACACTCGACAAATTTTCCACTAAAGAAAGGATGAAGTGAGTAGGAATAATATGTGAAGAATGAAAATGGATAAAAAAATGAAAGGTACAGAGGTGAGGCTTGGTCGACATTCATAGACGAGAGGGAGATGAGAATGGTAAGGTTGAGTGTGGGAAACCACGAAGTGAGAGCTAACTTGATGGTGATAGGGGTTAAGTGTAGTAAGAAAGGAACATGGTAATGGGTTGGGGAGTTAGGAGGTGGTGCATGAAGTTAGCCACACACCCTAGCTGCTAGAAGAGAGAACTATAGGTGAGGGAGAAGAGATGAGGTGATGGTTGTGTCAAAAGTGATTTTTGGGAAAATACGGCTAATTAAAATCATATATTGGTATAAGTAATATGAAAATAATCCCAAAGCACTAAAATATATTTACTATCACAATTGGACTCTAATGAAAAGTTTTCATAAACATCAAAAAACAAGTTCAAATCAAAATTAGAAATGGATATAAAATCACATGTCAACTAGTTGATCGATTGGGAAAACTAGTCGACTGGTCAATCAGGAACAAAACTGTCAATTTCTAAGTGCACCATTAAATCGGTTAGGAAAACTAGTTGATCGCCAAACCTAAAATTCACATTTTTATTAGAATTTCCATCCTATTCTAAAACCAAAACTAATTAATTTAATATCAACATAATTATAAACACATTTTGAATGATTTTGGGACAGGTTATTAGCGATTCTATTCTTGTTTCTATTTTTTAGATGTTTTAGTGATGAAAAACATTTGTTAGGGCTTCGTTGATTTTGAAGAATTTGCATGAGGAGTTCAGGATTAGAATAGAGATACCCGAAACATGATGTTGGTGTTATTTTTGATATTCACATATGCATATTATTTTTCATGTATTTATATCCCTTTTTGCTTTTTATTCTTTTATCTAAAATCCAACCCATTTTTAGATCTCTATTATATATTTTGATGCTCTTTATTTCTAATATTTGTGTGTGTGTGTGTTTTATATATTTTTTGTTGTCAAGTGTTTGAACTTTTTCCTTACAATCCTAGTTATACCCCATCTTTTTGTAAAAATGTTTTAATGGGGAGTTATAGTGTTCATTAAAACTTGATAAATTTTCATTTTAATTTGGAACTATAATTCAGTTTGACAAAATGTTAGATTTGAATAAGCTTTGGAAATGAAATAGTTTGAGTTTTTAATAGGACCAATTTATTAGTTCTTTATTTCAACTAAAAGATATTGTTCAAATGGACTGATTAACTTGTTTGGGGAATCGATCAACTGGTCGATAGAACAACCAATCATCTGGTTGGTCTAGCTAAGTATATTTTTGAAACTTGGATTTCTAGGAAAATTCCCTATACCAAAATTTAATCTTGATAATGCCACTCCGAGATGTTATTTATATATTCTTATCTCTTCTAATCATGCATTTGTCCCTTGTTGCTGCCTCGAATTAGTTTGAGAGTTAGATTTGGACAATTGAGGGAGAGGATGATCTCAACTTTATCTTCGTCCCCCCTCTCCTCTACACACTTATGGAACCATTGCTTCACAAACTAGACTGTATCTGCCCAACCTAGAAATTCCTTCCAATGCTGATCATTCATTACCTCTCTCATATTTGACATTTTTTAGGCGAAATACATTCTCCAAAAATCACCAGTTTAGCTCTAAAAGAAAGGTCATCCTATATTTGAAAAAATCCTCCCATTCAGCTATAATTCAAATGGTAAAAATTATGGTTTTTTCTGTATACATAACCCCACTCATTCTTAAACCAATTCATTGCTTATATATAGCCCTAATCACCTCTTTTACTCACTTTTAGTTCATCTTATGATGTATTCAAGATCTCTAGCACATATTTTCTTTTCTCACCACTTTGAGCTTGATTTTAATTTCTTTCCATTCTTTTGATCCTTACTCTATCTTCTTCTTATTTATCTTTAAACAAGGGAGGGTTAGATTTTGGAAGAAGTTGAGTCTCTCTCTTAGCATAAACTCTATTTATTTTTCTCTTTAGTTTAGTAATAAAATTTCCTCTTGATTTAAATTCTAGATTATAAAAATTATTCATAGATTTCTGAATCATAAACCTTCTATTTTAAGGGTTTTGAAGTTAAAAATCCTCCAGTTTAAGTTTTTCCATTTGTGGAAAAAAATTTCTTACATCAAGAAGTCATTCTTACTTTTGCCTTGTGGCCTTGTTAAGAATGTGTGGTGGTTTATTTTTTAAGGTCCTAATCTCATAGGATTGTGAGAGAGTTTGACTTTAGATTCATGCATGTTGATTTATTTATGAATCATGAGAAAAGGGCATAGTTTTAGGAAAATAGGATTAATTTAATTTATTGTGAAGAATGTTTTTATTTATGATCCAATAAAGAATTAACATGACACTATAGTATGTTTTGTTTTGCATTTGGTAGGATTTGGAGGGTGAATTGTATGAAAAATGTTTAAAATATTTTTTTTGGGGCGTAACTAATCGATTGGCCTTAGAATAGGTGTCTAGTTTGCCTAAGACCAACCGATGGGTCTATGGTGATGTTGGTTGCTCTCAACTTAAACCAATTGACTAGTTTAGTATATTTTATTGACTATTCTCAAAATAGTCAATTAGTTTGGCCAAACCAATTAATCAATTTGAGGGAAACATGGGTTTAGCAGAGCCAATCTGATCGGTTAGTTAGTGAATTCATTTGACTTGTTATGCCAAACCGACCGACTAATTTTGCTAAATTGTGTGATTTTGGTCTTTTTTCTTGGATATGCTTTGAGAATTTTCTATTGCTTCTATATGACTATTTAATTATTGAAATAAAACTATTGACATGGATTCACAACCTAATGCATATATTAAATGGATCATAATTCTTGAAATAATCAGTAAGTGTTTGTGAACACCTTAGTGGGAAAACTTAAATAATTATGTTATGACTTTAAAAGGGTAATGTAATCTAGATTATTGGTCTAAAATGAATTATCTGATTCTTGGTTAATATTGATGAGCCATTATTGGAAATCCAACCACATGGTTAGGGGAATGGAAATGGCTAAGAAGGAATAAGTATGTGAATGCCTTACTTGCATATGACATGTGCCTTATATTATTACATAACCCAAAAAGTATTATACTAATAACTTAAAGCAAAATATGATCAAGTTGTGCATTGTTCTAGGTTACCCAATCCTCAATTTTCTACCTGGGATTAGTCTGCCTTTAAGCCATTCTTGTTACCTTTAGACTTTTCCTTTTGGCATCATTGTAGTACATTCTAGTGCCTTACCTACTCTAGACACTAATGATGTACTAGGGGGTATTGATACTAAACGGTTTTGTTACCTAAATATTTTTATTATCTTTGGCCTAGACTTATATTAATTGGTGGTTACTTAACTTTGACTCAGACTTATGTCCATTGGTGGTTACTTGGGTTTAAGTAGACTCTAAGTCCTTTGGCTTAGATATACTTTCATTTTATGTGAGATAATGGGGTGGTGCATAGGCCATCATACAATAATAATTTGGATTAAGTGTAGTTAAAGTGAAAATTAAAATAAAAGGGAAAACCAATAGTAAAGGAAATAATGGCTTATAAATAAATGACCTAATGAATTATTCTTCGAGTAGTTGATTGGCTCATCCAAGATCAGCTCAAAGCCATGATTTTTCTCTAGCACTATTTGTAACACCCCAAGTCGATACAACCATATATGAGCTACGCTAGAGCGCTTCTAAATTGATCGGTTGTCCCATAGATCAACACGAGTTCTTTCAATGTACATTGTCCTCACTCATGTACTTTCCAAAAAAAATGTAGAGAATTTCCAAAACTTCCCTAGAGGTTCATCCATCCTAAAGTTTATTCCACATTGTGGAGTTCTTAGGATGGAATGACCAAATGGATGGTATACCTTACTAACATAAGTATCCATATCAATCCTAATAACACTCTCCTGAAATTGGGGTATTGAAGTTTTCATCATTATCCAATTATTTATTATTCACTTATTCATGATCCATATTTTATAATTCAATTACTTATCAGTCATATTTTTATCATTGAGCAATGGATTGTGCACCACCCCATAGTCTCACATACCATGGAAGCCTATCCAAACCAAGGGACATATAGTCCAGGCCTAAGCAAACCACCAAAGAGGACATAAGTTCAGGCTAAAGATAATGACCATAATAGGCATAAGTTCAAGCCGAAGCTAACCACCTAGGTAACAAGACCCTTTAGTATCAATAACTCCTAGTACATCATTAGTGTCTAGAGTAGGTAGGACGCCAAGATCTCTAGCATCCAGCTCGAAGGCACCAAGAACGTCTAAAGGTAAACTAACACCTGATAGCTAATCAAGGAGTAGGTAACCCTGACCCATACACAACTCAATTATCTTTCTCTATATGTGATAAGTACATAATTCATGAGGTTAAGTGATCACACAAGGCCCATACAAAGAGCAAGCAAGGCATTCATAGGTTTCTCCCATATTAAAGCTTTCCATTTCCCAAACATGTATGGGGTTTTCCATTTACCCATGTCTAATATTACTCACACCCATCATATTATATTTTTAAAGTGCATGCTACACTATATTAATCATTTCTCAATGACCATAACATTTCATAAATAGTACAACCATTTAGCCTTTACACTACTCATGGTGTATGCCATAAACCATGGTCCATTTTATCTATTCATTAAGTCACTAATCCATATTAAAATCTATATTTTATCTCTTTAATCATCACAGGACAATCCCATGCATAGTCTCAAAGCATAACGTAACTGAAAGGAACCAAAACACATAAACTCATTGAATTAGTCAATCGGTTTAGCCCAACTAGTCGATCAGTTACACCAACAAGTTGGTCGGTTTGGGCTATCCATTTTATTGGTTTTACTCACACAAATCTGACTTTTCCTCAAATTGGTCAATTTTTTGGGGAAAATTAGATAAATATTCATAGACCAGTCAATCAGTTCTATAACTAATCGATGGTTTTAAGTAGAAAGTAAGACCAAGGTCTCTGCAAACCTACTAGTCGATTGATTGGGTCAACCAGTGGATTTTTCTAGGAAAAAGTTGATCAATTCATAAGGGCATAATGGAAGGCCAATGTGTAATGAATGCTCCATCTAAGTATAATTGAGCCTGAGATCAAAACAATGATATCAGAAAATGTGTAGATGAGCGAGGTGGAAAAATATAAGGCTAAGACAATCTCCCCCTCTCAATTTTTCTAATCAACTCTCTAGATTAATCTAAGGAAGTGTTTTTGTGCTAAATGCATCATGAAAAAGGCTAAGAATCTCTTTGGAACAAATTGGCATGGGTTAAAAAAAGATCCATTTTAGTATAAGAAATTTTCTTGAAAAATTGAGTTTAAAAAATATGCCCAGCTTGATGATAAAGTGAATATCTCCAATAATTTTACCTCTCCTTACCTTTTCTTTGGGACTTCATTTAATCTCCTTTATATAGTTTACTATGGTTCTAGTCTATTATTTGCACTACGACTTTCTTGAGTTTTATATTGCTGGAAATTCCGTAAAAATGCTAAATTTAAGAAAGAATTACATGTTTTAGAGTAAATGATCTGGCATGGAAGGCTTTGGAGGAGAGTACATCGACCCAACATGTTTATGAGGGTGTTTTGAAGACAAGAGAGCCAGAGGTGTGCCAATAAAGCCATAATAAGCAAGAAAAGAGAGCTCCATGGCCGGCTACACACCCAACTACACAACCGTGTAGCACTCCCCTAGTAATATCAAAGAAAACAGAACTGCACGGCTGTAACACCCCAAAATTCACTAATTTTTTTAAAAGCGGAACTATTTAAAATTCTTAATTTAAAACCCGTGAATTCTGGGGATCTTACCGCCACACTTAGTACCGAACCGGTTCTCTCCGATCGTTCCAGTACCAAGTGCTAAGGCTAAAGAAAAGAAATAATCAATTATAAATCAATACAATCCAAATTCCAAATAAGCATTAAACAGTTGTAAAACAAAATCAGAGTACGTCTAAAGAATCACGAATCAAATAGAAATCAAAGTGCGAAATTAAAATTCTTCGAAAGGAATATTATTACAATCGATAAAAGGTTTCCTTCAAATATTTAATATGAGGTAAAAGATCAAACAGGATAAATCTGATACAAGAAGAAACAATAGATATAAATAAGATATCAAGAAGAGTGGATCCGGCCACACTACTCTCAAACTTGAGCCAAAACATGCTCAACACACAACCCCGACTGATGTCTCGCCCACCTACACAAAGTTAGAAGGGCATACTACTCGTGCGAATGAGCAGCACCCATGAAAAGGGTGATCAGTATGATACGTACTGAGTAAGGTAACCAAGCACTAAGGCCAACACATAAGCACATAAATAATGCAGAACAATAATAAAAGAGCGTAATCATGTTAACAAGAATGCATATGACCATCAGGGTAAAAGTAAAAGGCCCAATTATAGTGTGGATTAATTACTGAAATTATCTTTGATTAGGAATCATTTTACACCATTCTTTTTATCAAATACATACGAGTACGAGAACCCCACTATTTTGCCGGTGGATCGGTCTCCAGAGCACTCTGGCTCCTGGCCACTATTATAGCCGGTGGATCGGTCACTTAGGGTACATACCCTACCACTATTATATGCCGGTGGATCGGTTTAGCCCCTTCTCGCATGGTGTTCCACAATAAGTAATTAGTGTCTTCCCACATCTTAACAACATATACGGTTTGGTTCGTTGAGCTCGGGATCCCCCACTATTTTAACCGGTGGATCAGTCACTAGGGTAACATACCCTACCACTATTATGCCGGTGGATCGGTCTCCAGGCTACCATAGTACCTGGCCACTATTATGCCGGTGGATCCGTCTGGGCCCATCTCAACATCTTTCACTTTACGTGATTAATGTCTTAAGTGTATTATTTGGACAATTTTGACCCTAGACATGCATGAACCACTCCTTTAACACATATCCTCCAAATCCACTCCACATCTCACTCTAGGGTTTTATCCCGAAACCCTAATTTAGACCTTAGTGGCCCATCTTACTCCACCTCACACAACCCAAATCATTTTAACACCCCACATACCTCAACTCATAAATACCATCCTCATAATTACACTTTAATTACCAAGTACACATGATACAACAAAAACCCTAAGCTGCCACACCAAACCCTAATCAATCATAACAGCCCATAGTTAATCACTCCAAATCCTATTTAACCATAACAACCATAATTAACCATTCCAAACCTTAGTTAATAATAACAAACCACAGTTATCCACTGCAACCCTAGTTAATCACAACAACCTAGAGTTCATTACTCCAAACCCTATTTCAGTCTCTTCCGTACCCTCATAACGTTCCACGTACTATTTTCCATCCAAAATAGTTCAACACCCAAATAACACTTACATTACCTTTCTTAAATCCGAAATTAACTTTCCACACGTAAATTTCATACCCATGCAGACATTAATCTCCCCATGCAAACCTTCGAACCTTTTTCATGCAAACCCTAAAATTCCACTTGAAACCCTAAATTAAACCATGCAAAGCCTAATACCACCATACAACCATCAATGCCACCATGTAAACCCTAATACCACCATACAACTATAAATACCACCATACAAACCATGATTCCGTCATACAAAACCCTAAATTCAATCCACACAAAACCAAATATTCATCCATATCAAACCCTATTTCAAACCATATAAAACCCAAAGATTTGTCCATACCAAACCCTAAATTCAATCCATACCAACAAAATATTCATCCTTACCTAACCCTAGATTCAAATCACATAAAATCATAAATTAGAATCTCCCAAGCAAAACCATAAATTGGATTCCCCCAAACAAATCATAAATTAGATTCTCCCAATCAAATCATAAATTAGATTCTCCTATATAATATCATAAATTACATTCTCCCGAATAACATTGTAAATTAGATTCTCCCAAACAAACCATAAATTCGATTATCCCATATAACATCATATATTAGATTCTCCCAACTAACATCATAAATTAGATTCTCCCCAACACACCATAAATTCGATTCTCCCATATAACATCATAAATTAGATTCTCCTAAATAAAACCATATATTATATTCTCCGCATAAAATTATAAATTATATTCTTCCACATAAAACCATACATTAGATTATTCCTTATAAAACCATAAAATTAGGTCAACTCACTTCCCTTAGTCAACTTCTTTCCCCATCCTCATTTTTCATCCTTTCTTCCACACAAACCATATCGACATCCTTTCATGCATGTCTTATAGGGTCACAACATATATCGTCACATACACATAGTAGACATGCCATACAAAAACATACTTCAACTCCATGTCATACTACATACAAAATAATTAATAATCATGAGCATAGAATACATAGCATATGAAGCACATAATGCATATAAGCACACAATGGCCTTACCGCCTTAGTAACACCCTTACCTGAAACGACACCGGTCTTGGAGCACGCTCCTACGCCTCCTTACGGCTTTGACCAAAAAATAACATAATAATAGAAATAACATTAACAAAATTCTAACTTTACTAAAGATGTAGAAATAATAAAAATATTATAAAAGTTGATAATATAGGGATAAAGACTTTACCCTAATAATAGTAATGGTACTAAAAATATAATCAATGAGAATGTAAATAAGAATAATAATAGTAATAACAAGGATATTATTCAAAAACAAAGTAAAATGAAGGCTTCGGCCCCTTTATTAAAATGATACTAATAATAATATTTAGTAAAATAAATAATCCAATTTGTTAATAACGATAATGATGAAATAATAATAATAATAATAATAATGTTGGAATAATAATAATAATAATAACAATAATGAAATCGTAAAAAAAATTAATAATAATAACAATCACAATATTAATAATAACAATGGTAGCAAAACGAATAGGACAATAGTTTTAATAATAATAATGGAATAATAGTAATAACAATTTCGAAATATTATGAATAATAATAATTATAATAATAACATATTAATATTAATAATAGTAATAATGGAAATAATAATACTAATAATAATAAAATCGAAATAAAAATACAATAGGGCTTTAGCCCTCAATATAAATAATAATAATAAAACAGTAATACCAATAATAATAATAATGCATATTAAAAATATAAATATAAAGTATAATAATAAAATTAGTATTTATATGCAAATAATTGAAATAAAATAATTTAAGGGTTATAAAAATAGGAAAATGGCTGAGAGGGTCTAAAGTTCAACCTTAGGCTAGTGGTGATAGGCAGAACCAGCGGTCGTGCACGAAGGCGGCGGCGGTGGTCGAAAAAAGGGAAGAAAAGAGTAAAAGTTGAATGCTAGGAAAAAGATAGGGAGAATTATGAGTGGAGCTGGGGTGTTTTGAGTTGCCCAGAAGGAGGGGGACAAAATAGAGGTGGTGGCACAACCAAAGGTGGCTGCGCACGACGGCGGTGGGTGGTGGCCGAATGGAGGAGAAGAAGAAAGAGAGAGGAGGAGAGGGAGAAAGGGGAAAAGAAAGGTAGGGGAAGGTAGAGGATGGTATGCAGAAGAATTTGGGTGGTGAAGGAATCGGTGGAAGCGGCGAAAGAGGTGGATAAGGGTGGCGCAAAGGGTGGTAGAGTTGGAAAATAGGTTGGTCGACGGGGCTACTTCGCACAGCCGGGACGGCTTGTGCAAGACGAATCGAGGGGGATGAATGATTTGGTTAGCTAGAGGGAGGTTCAAGGAAGATTTTTGTGGCCATGGATGGCAGCGAAGTTGGCCAGATACGGCAGACTAGGCGTCTTAAGTGGCGGTGGTGGCAAGGTCGTGCATTCCTGGGTTGGGGATCAAGAGCTCAATATAGGGCCATAATGGGGGGTATTTATAGGGTTAAAAGGGAGTCTAGGGATTAGGAAAGTAGGGTTTTTATTTCACCCGCGGTGAGGTTGGCCAGTGGCAGCAAAACTTGGGTAGGGGAGTGCGCAGGAGAGAGAGAGAGGATCGCGCGAGAAAGCGGAGATTTGGTTAGGTTGAGGAGGCTGCCAAAACAAGGGGATGAGAAAGTAAGGAATAGGTAGGTCAAAGGGGCCAGATCGGCGCCGAAAATCTCGGCTGGGCAGCGGAGTTGCAGGCAGGTCGGTGGTGGGGATGGTAGGTGCGAAGGCTGGGGAAGAAGAAAGGTGGGAAAATCGGGCGGTTCGGTGAAGAGGGAAAGAAGGAATAGAAGAGGGAGACCGGGTTGGTCGGCAGGGGTTAAGGTGCGTTAAATAAAACGATGAGTTCTAGGGAGAAAACAGGAGAAACGCAGCGCGCAAGTTGCCGAAGGAGGAAGAAATGAAAGAACGAAACTGGGATGCGGCGAGAGAAGAAAAGGAAGAAGGAAATTGGGCCGCGCCAGGCCCAAATCAGGGAAGGGGTGGAAGGAAAGAAAAAGAAAGAAAAAGGAAAAAAAGGAAAAAGGAAAGAGAAAAATAATTTTTTTGGGTATTTAAATTTATTAAAATATTTGGGATATTTAAAAATAATAATATTGGAATAAAATAATATTTAAACCCCTTTTTAGGCTAAATTAGGATTTTTAAAAGATTTTCTATAAATCCTATTTTAATTAGCAAAACACCCTAAATTTCTCCAGTTAAATTATTTATAAAATTATTTGTTTTTTGAAACTATTTTCTCCTTATTATTTTAAATAAAATAATTTATTTAATAAATTTCCAACATAAAATGCCTAATTAGCTCAAATACCCAAATTCTCTCCTAAGAAAAATACTTATAAATATCTTCTTTATTTTCACTAATTAATTCCCTTTTATTTTAATAAAAATAATTTGTTTAAATAATTTTTCTCATAAAATATCATTTAAATATAATTTATAAAATTAGAAATTTTCAGAGCATTTCAACGGCTAAGTAGTGCATGGATCACACAGCCGTGCAGAATTCAGTGCTAAAAAGTTGAGGCTTAAAATATTTCATGGTCAAGCAATGCTCTTCTAGCACAACCATGCAATATCTAAAGTTCCATTAATTCGAGAGCTAAGAAACTACGCGACCAGGCCTTGCAAGGGCCGCACGACCATGCAACAATGGTCTTTCCCACGATCTATGTACGTGACATGGCCAGTGTGATGGGATTTTTGTGGCATGCCTTGAGGACTTCTTAAGGAGAGAGAGGAGATTTTAGAGCATCTTTAGGTCCCTAATTACCAAGTTTTAGCTTCATGTGATTTGTTGTTTCCATTAGTTTTGATTTTTCGGAGATTCAAGTGTACAACTCATGTACGATCGACTCTGAATCAACATTGTTCTCTTCCAGATTATGGTTAATTCAACCTAATTCTTCTTCTTTATATCTTTATATTGTTATTATGATTATCATGCTATCAATTTTTTTAATTTCATTTGAAGATATGAGTGAGTAATCTTTTTTTCTAGGATTAAGCTAGGTACCGTTTTAGTGATCTAGTTGATGAATTGAATTATTATGTCGTATATTTGATTCGTTTATCCTCTTGCATATGCTAGGTTTAATTGTTATAGAATTGGTACCTCTTTAGATGTAATCTACAACTAAAAGGCTAAGATTATTATCAAAAATTAGCATGTGCACGGGAATATAAACAATCGCAAAAGTAGATGTTTAATTCTTGGGGTCTTCAGAATTGGTGATGCTTAATGGGATTAGTTTAATTTGTGAGTCACAAAAGTAGTCAGAAAATTAGATTAAATACACTCTTAGACTTTGAAAGAGGCTAATGAATATAATAAGACCAATTGTCCATAGTTAGCGAATAAATCTACGATATATTTGTTGTTTTGTTATTGATTATTAATTCAGAGATAAAGTTCGATCCTAGGTTTTACTCCTATTGTTTAGCATTTACAATTAGAAAGCTTTTTATAAAAATTCTCATTATCCGCTAGCATACCCCTGATTGACATATGTTTAGATAGTTAAAATAGTAAAAAGGTGTATTCAATTATGAAGTCCTTGTGGGATACAACCTTAAAATTCTATAACGAATCCGCACGCTTGTGGAAATAGCTTAACAAGTTTTTGGCACAAATTTCGAGGAATTTAGCTAATAATTTATTATTTGGCGAGACAAAATCCTTTAAATTCCCTCTATTATTTATCTTCTTTGGTTGATTGTTTGTTATCTGAATTTTTAAGAACCTTTTATGCAACGATCCTTTCGACTTGGGCCTCCAGTTTTGCTAGACCCTAAGATTGGATGAACATTAACTGGATTAGAAAGGTGGTTACATCAGACAAAAGCAAGCATGAGTTCAAAGAGAATGGCTGAAACTGACGAAGAAGAAGGGTAGTATCACTCTCTGAATGAGTTTGCATCTCCAAATGCATATGGGAAGCAATCGAGCATCCGGAAGCCAAACGTAGCTGCCAAGAGTTTTGAGCTAAAACTTGTGTTGCTCAACATGGTTCAGCAAAATCAATTTAGTTGTAGCCCAATGGAGGACCCTAACTTACATATTTCCATTTTTATTGAGTATTGTTACACTTTGAAGATGAACAGAATGTTCGATGACACAATCAAGCTTCAATTATTTCTGTTCTCATTGCGGGATAAATCAAGGGCTTGCTTGCAATCACTTTCCCCTAGGTCCATTACCACTTGGGATCATCTTTCATGAGCTTTCCAAAATAATTAATTTCCCCCATCCAAAATAGTTCAATTAAGAAACCTTATTACAATCTTCAGTCAAAAGGATGGACACATGGGAGCACTATAAAGACATGTCGCAAATGTGCCCATATCATGGATTGGAAGAATGGTTTCTGGTCCACACATATTATAATGGCCTACATTACAATACCAGGTTGACTTTAGATGCAGTAGTAGAAGGTACTCTCATGAACAAAAGCATATCAAAGGCCAAGCAATTGATTGAAGACATGGCTCAGAATCATTACCAATGGTTAGGTGAGTGCTCTTCAACCAAGAAGGGTGGCAGGTATGACATTGATACTTTGGATCACCTTTCTTCATGAGTTTATGCATTATTACATACACTTGATAAATTAAGTGTTAATGCATTAACAACCTCCCCTGCTATTAGTGAGATTTGTGGCATTGCAGGGCACTCATCTGTTGAATGTCAGTCAGTTACTCCTCACCCCCTAAAGTAACTCTATCAAACCATGTTAATTATGAGAATAACAATTCAAAATGGTGGAATCATATGAATTTATCCTATAAGAACCCACCACCAAATCCTATCCCTCAATCGAACTTTAGGCCCCCAAGTTTCCAAAACCTTATACCACCATTTCCTAATCCTCTAAAGTCAAATCTTAAGTTAATGATGGAGAAATTTATAGACTCTGGAAAAAATAAAACCAAGGATTTGAAGAATTTGGTCAAAAGCTTAAGTTCTAAGGTTGAATCCCTAGCCACCCATAATAAAATGCTAGAAAATCAAATTATCCAAGTGGCCCAACAATCAGGATCTTCCTCTTAGCCTACAAGGTCTATTAATGCTATAGCACTTCAAAGTGGGAAAGAGTTGGAGGGCCCTATTTTAAGAAAAGAAATGGAAGAGGAAAGTAGAGGAGTCAAAGAGAAAATGGAAAAAAAATAGAGAAGCCATGAATATTGAGAATAAGACCACCTTAGGGAAATATAATGAGGTTGATAATTATGTCCCTCTGCCACCATATAAACCTCCCCTACCTTTCCCTCAAAGACAAGCTAAAGCAAGATTAGAAAAACAGTTTGGAAGGTTTGTTCAAATTTTAAAAAGATTGAAAATCAATATTCCATTTGTGGAAGCCATATCACGAATGCCTGCTTATGCTAAATTTCTAAAACAAATTCTTTCTATTAAGAGACGGTTAGAAGTGTATAAAATAGTAGCCCTAACATAGGAATGTAGTGATATTATTCAAAAACAGATTTCACCTATGCTCAAAGACCCCGACTCATTCTCTATTCCCTATACTATCGGTGACATGTCCATTAACCGTGCACTTTGTAATCTTGAAGCTAGTGTTATTCTAATGCCTATTTCTATTCATAAGAAGCTACATAAGGGAGATTTGAAGCCTACCTCTAATTAGCAGATCAGATGGTAAAAAATTTAGTAGGTATATTAGAAGATGTACATATCCAGGTTGGTAAGTTTTACGTTCCGGTTGATTTTGTTATTTTAGAAATATAGGAAAATGCACAAATCCCCATCATATTGGGAAGACCTTTCTTAGTTACTATAAGAGTAGTTATAGATGTGAAAAATGGAAAAATCTCCCTCAAAATTGGGGAAGAGAAAGTAGATTTTGATTTACCTTCTATACTAAAATTTCCATTGATTGACAATACTTGTTGCAGGATCAATACGGTAGAAAAGATGTTTCAAGAAGATCTTGCTGATTTAATTTCAGATAACCCAATTAGAGAAATATTTGACGAGAGACGGATTATTCCATGATTGATGCAGAAGCATCTAATGAACCTAATGATTGTCATGTTCATATTAATCCTCAAAGTAAGGAAGACTTTAATGTTGGAACCTATCATGTTAAATATTCATGATAATTCTTATATGCTTGATATTGAAGAACATTCAAGTTGTTCTTGTAGGTATGTCACATATTTGCAAGAAGAAGATGTGAATACACTTTAATGTGTACAAGTATTCAAAGCATGCAAGACTATGAAATATATGGGATGATACTTTACAACAACAAGATATAGTGATGATATTTATTATTTGTATAAACTTTTTGTAAACCCTAACCCTAAGTGTATTTTATGTAAGTTAGGGTTTGATATAATTTCATGTATGTATCTTAGTCAATTGTATAGTTTTGTAATATTAATCCTTAGTATCATTTAATCAATGATGTTATTCTTTGGATTAAGGTTAATATGGGCTTAATTCATCCATGATAAATGGGCTTGGATTAAGGGAAATATTCGACCAGTTTAGGCATGCAACCATCAACTACTTCCTCTCATATATATATACCTTATGTGCATCATTATAAGAAAGATTTTGAATGAAAAAAGCATATTATTTTTTTATCAAAATTTGAGATACATTATCTAAAGTCTATCCTCTCTTTTGATTCGACATTGAGCAAGGAAATTCTGGGCATTACCTTCCTCCATTTCACTCAAAGTACTCAACACATTTGAAACCTGATTCAACTTGCCAAGACATCCTCCTTTATTAATCAATTTATTCATCTATTCTCCTGCTAATTACCTTGTTTCTTTTGCATTAATTTGTGGGTGATATTTTCTACTACAATATTTTATCCAACCTTCCAGCTACTTTGATAAAACCACATTATTTTTGGTATCAAAGCTTCGATTTTTCGAAGCTATAGTAGAACCTGCAACTTGTAGGTCTGGAAAATGCGTGTGTGTTCTTGCACCAAGAACTCCACAGCTACTCACCGATTTATTTTAATTCTTGATTCTTTATGAAATTCTTGTCTTTTTATTGAATTTCTTGGTTGAAGTTCTTGCAATCTTGCAACTATCTTGTTGCATTTTCCCCATCATTCCCATATAAAATACCGACCAGTTTTTCTAAAAGTGCACCAGTTTGTGTTGCCTGTGTGCCATGAGTTTTTGTGCCTTCCTAGCACTTCATTCCTCCTAAATTCTACTCTCTATTGGTGTTTGATCAAGTGTGAATCCAACCATTTCAAGTTTCCTTCGTGCATCAAGCAGAGAAAGCAACCAAAGTGTCAAGGTCCTCAACACCAACTCAGTCGCCCGAACAAGACCTGGAACTTGCAGGCCTTCTATTCGAATCATTTCTTCTCATTTTCTCTCAAGGAATCACTCCATCATTTACCTTTGGATCTCTCACTGGAAGACGTGCATTTACTGAAGACATAGAATTGATGTTTTATGATTTTATGCGACTAAATTTCACATCCTTTATAGAAGATCCTCTTATTTGTGTGTACCTGTGTGTAGTGGTTATTCTTGGGGCTACAAGATCTCCCATGTGCCTAAACAAGGACTTTAGTTAGTGACTATAATTTTTTTTTAATTAACAATTGGTTTGGTCCTTGTTTGGTTGTCGGGAAAACAAATCCCGCACCTACACTTTTTGATATATATTGTGTGCAACAAGTAGGGTTGTGTGTCAACCTTCACCATGGCTAGTGAAGAGGTGAATTCCCTGGTAGATTCCATCAAAATCCTCACCACACGCATGGATTCTCAATTACAAACTCAAAACAAATTGTAACGTCAACTCCAAAGTGTGGAAGCTAAGTTAGCCGAACAAGAGAAGTGTAAACCATGGCAAGTTCGCATGGAAACCACACATGATAGTGTGGAAGGGAGAATGAAGCCGATGCACCATTCCAAGAGTGGATGTGGACATTTTAATATGTCTCATCATGAAGATGGATAAGAAGAGATAAATTCTTTTGGCTCAATCAACCAAAGAAGAGCACCTACATTCCATGTAAGAAATGCACACCATGAAGATCAAGGTATTAAACATGACCTTCCTGAATTTTATGGTGATTTGAATTTGGAGTAATTTTTTTAATGCTTGCATGAGATTGAGGCTATTTTTTAGTTTAGAGAATATGATGATGATTGAAAGTGAAAATTAGCTACTCTAAAGTTAAAAAAGTTTGCTCAAATTTGGTATGATGATTTAAAACGAACAAGAGAAGTATAAAATAAAATCTTGGGAAAAACTTAAAAAGAAATTTGTTCCTAGAGAGTATGAACAAGATATGTATGTTAAGCTAACTACTCTAAGGAAAGGTTTATTTAGTGTAGAAGAATACACTAGAGAATTTGAGAGACTAGCCCTTATCTGTTATCAAGAAAGAAAAGAACAAAAATGAGCTAGATACTTAGGTGGCATGAATAATTTAATAAGAGACAAGGTGGATATGTACTCTTATGACTCTCTTGATTACTTGATAAAATTGGCTATGAAAATTGAAAGACAAACCAAATCAACTAAAGCCAATGTTAAGTCTAATGCTTCAACTTCAACTAAACACTATTCTAATACCTTTACACCTAAATCAACATTTTCAAATGATAAAAAGAATAACAAAGATGATAAAGGTAAAAATAAGGTAGTTGAAATGGCAAATAAACAATATTTCAAATGTAAAGGATATGGACATTTTTCTAGAGATTATCCTAACCAAAGAGCCTTGACCTTACATGAAATAGAAAACATGGAACCATGTAGTGATTACGATGAATTAGAAGTTGAATCTCCAAATGAAATATTAACTATGGAAGAGGAAGAAGGAGACCCATGCTTTGTAATTTAAAGATTTTTACAAATACAACCTAGTGTTACAACTACCCAAAGAGGTCTTAAACTAAGTGTAAAATAGGTGACATGGTTTGTAGACTCATAATTGATAGTGGTTCATGTACTAATGTTGCTAGTGAGGTAATGGTTAAGAAACTTGGTTTGGAAACTACTAATCATCCTAAACTCTATTCTTTGCAATGGCTAAATAAGGATAAAGGAGCTAAAGTAAACAAAAGAGCTTTAATCACATTTTCTATTAGAGACTATCATGATGAAGTTCTATGTGATGTTTTACCTATGGATGCTTGTGGATTACTTTTGGGTAGACCATGGCAATTTGATAGAAAATCAACTCATGATCGAGTAACTAATGAATATGTGTTGAAAAAAGAAAAACAATTGTAAAGGCTCACACCTTCTTTATGTGATCATATGCCTTAGAGTGATGACAAAAAGAAATTATTTTTAAATGAAAAGGCTATGGAGAAATGTATAAAAGAAGAAGGAATTTGTTATGCTTTATTTCTAAAGATTCTAAACCTAAAAAACAACAACTTGAAAATCTTAATCTAATTAAGTTGATTGATGAGTATAATGATGTATTTCCTAGAGACTTACCTCCTATATTACCACCTAAAAGAGGTATAGAACATGCCATTGATCTTGTTCCTGGTATGCCTATTCCTAATAAACCAGCTTATAGATGTAACCTAAGAGAAGCTAAGGAATTAAAAAAAACAAACACAAGAGCTTATGGATAAAGGATTTGTGTGAGAAAGTATGAGTCCTTGTAGTGTTCCTACTTTATTAGTGCCTAAAAAGGATGGTACTTGGCATATGTGTATAGATTCTAGGGCTGTGAATAATATTACTATCATATATAGATTTCCTATGCCTAGATTAGATGATATTCTTGATGACATTTGTGGAGCACAAGTATTTTCCAAAATTTATTTGAGAAGTGCATATCATCAATTAAGAATTAGAGATGGAGATGAATGGAAAACTGCTTTTAAAATAATATATGGTGTCTATGAGTAGATGGTTATGCCTTTTGGGTTATGTAATGCACCTAGCTCATTTATGAGACTTATGAGTGAAGTTCTTCGACCTTTCCTTTGTGATTTTATTGTTTTATATTTGGACGATATTCTTGTGTATAGTAAAAATAGTTATGATCATCTAGTGCATTTGAAGAAGTTATTTGATAAGCTAAGGAGAGCTAAACTATATGGAAAACATGAGAAATGTGATTTTATGCTTCCAAGTGTAGTTTTTCTAGGCTATATTATTAGTGGAGAAGGTATTAAAGTAGATCCTAATGAGATTAGGGCTATAAAAGAATGGATTATCCCTAATACTGTTCATGATGTGGGAAGTTTTCATGGATTATCAAGTTTTTATAGAAGATTCATTAAGGATTTTTCTACTATAGCTACACCTATTACTCAACTCATGAAAAAGGATGAATTTTATTAGGGGAAAGAAGCTACTCAAGCTATTGAAACCCTCAAAGATAAACTTTGTCATGCACCTATTCTATCATTACCCAACTTTAACCTTCTTTTTGAAGTGACTTTGTGATGCTAGTGGTTTTGGAATAGGAGGAGTATTTTCCGAAGAAAAGAAACCTATAGCATTTTTCTCTTTAAAGTTGAATGGAGCCAAACTTAACTATTTGACTTATGACTAGGAATTATTTGCCATCATAAGAAGTCTAGAGACATGGAGTCATTATCTAAGACCAAAACCATTTGTGTTACATTCGGATCATGAAAGTTTAAAATACTTACATAGTCAAAAGAAAGTCAACCCGAGACATGCAAAATGGGTAAATTTCTTACAATCCTTTATATTCTCTATCAAACATTTAGATGGTAAAGAAACTTTAGTGGCTAATGCTCTTTCTCGTAGGTCTACATTACTTGTTATGATGAATGTGAAAATCTTAGGTTTTGAAATGATAAAAGACTTATATTCTAATGATGAAGATTTTAAGGGCATGTTTAGTGCATGTAAAGAAATTGGATACCATGGAAATTATGTCATAAAAGATAGATTTTTTTTAGGCTAAATAAACTTTATATTCCTAGATCTAGTATTAGAGACTTGCTAATCAAGGAAATACATGAAGGTAGCATTGCGGGAAATTTTGGTATAAATAAAACTATGGAATTATTACAAGAAAATTACTATTGGCCAAGAATGGTTAAACATGTACAAGCCATGATAAGTAGATGTTCTATATGTCAAAAAAGTAAAAATTACTTTCATAAAGGCTTATACACACCTTTACCCATTCCTGATAAACCATGGGAAGGAGTTAGTATGGACTTTATCATAGGGTTAACACGAACGCAATGTGGTAAAGATTCTATTCTTGTGGTAGTAGATATATTTTCTAAAATGGCCCATTTTATTCCATGTAATAAAACCAATGATGTGACGCATTTTGCTGACTTTTATTTTAGAGAGGTTGTTAAACATCATAGAATACCTAAAGGCATAGTTTCTGATCGGGATGTCAAGTTTATGAGTTATTTTTGGAAAACTTTACGGCATATGCTTGGTACTAAATTGTTATTTAGCACTTCACATCATCCACAAACTGACAGTCAAACTAAGGTAATTAATAGAAATTTTGGTATATTATTAAGAGGTTTAGTTAATAAAAGTACTAAAGATTGGCATGTTAAGTTATCTCATGCAGAGTTTGCTTATAATCGTAGTCCATCTAGTACTACTCAAACTAGTCCGTTTGAGGTGGTGTATGGTATGAATCCTCACATGCCTATTAACATGATTCCGTTAAAAAAAGGTGAATTGCAAAATTATGAAGCTAATGATAGAGTATAATTTTTTCAACAACTTTATGAGAAAATAAAAAATAATATTGAAAAAGTTAATGCCAAGTATAAAGCTCGAGCAAATAAGCATAGAAACTCTTATGTGTTTTCTTCTGGTGACTTAGTTTGGTTACATTTGTGTAAAGAAAGATTTCCTACTTTACATAAAAATAAACTAATGCCAAGAGCTGATGGTCCATTTAAAATACTAGGGAAGTTTGGAGATACTGTTTATGAACTTGAACTTCCAGATTCTTATGGTGTATTTTCAAGAACTTTTAATGTTGGTGATTTATTTCCTTATTATTCTCATAAAAATTTGAGGCCAAATTCTTCTCAACTTGGGGAGAATGATGTAGGAGAATCTAATGAACCTAATGATTGTCATGTTCATATTAATCCTCAAGGTAAGGAAAATTTAACTTTCTTAATGTTGGAGCTTATCATGTTAAATATTCTTGATAATTCTTATATGCTTGATATTGAAAAACATTCAAGTTGTTCTTGTAGGTATGTTATATATTTGCAAGAAGAAGATGTTAATACACTTTAATGTGTAAAAGTATTTAAATCATGCAAGACTATGAAATACTTGGTATGATACTTTACAACAAGAATATATAGTGATGATATTCATTATTTGTATAAACTTGTTGTAAACCCTAACCTTAAGTGTATTTTATGTATGTTAGGGTTTGATATAATTTCATGTATGTATCTTATTCAATTGTATCGCTTTGTAATATTAGTCCTTAGTATCATTTAACCAATGATAATCTGCTTTGGATTAAGGTTAATATGGGCTTAATTCAACCATGATAAATGGGGTTGGATTAAGGGAAATACTCAACTGGTATAGGCATGCAACCACTGACTACTTCCTCTCCTATATATATCTTGTGCGCATCATTGTAAGGTAGATTTTGAATGAAAAAAAGCATATGATTTTTTATCAAACTTTGAGCTACATTAGCTAAAGTCTATCCTCTCTTTTGAGTCGACACATATGAAACCTGGTTCAACTTTGCGAGACATCCTCCTTTGTTAATCAATTTCTTCACCTATACTCCTACTAATTACCTCGTTTCTTTTGCATTAATTCTTAGGTTATAGTTTCTACTACAATATTCTATCCAACCTTCCAGCTACTTTGATAAAACCACATAAATGATGGTGATGAAGAGGCAGCTGCCTATGTTGCCATGCTTGGAGAAGACCATGCCTATACAAAACAACCAGGTTTAGTGGCCCCGATTGAAAGATAATTGCATGGCTCATCATGTACATAAATAGTTACACCTAAGGTAGAGACCAAACCTCTCCCTTCCTCATCAAGTATTAATTTCTAGACTCCAATGGTGAATATCCTGTCATTGTAAATTCTAGCTTATATCAAGAAGAAGTTGAAAAATTACTTAAAGTCCTTAGGCTACATAAAGGTCCTATAGGTTATTCCATTAAATACATCAAGGACATAAATTTTTCATTATGCATGCATCATATTTTATTAGAAGAAGGATATAAATCCTCCATTAAGCATCAAAGATGGTAGAACCCAAGCATGAAGGAGGTAGTAAAAAAGGAAGTGCTTAAGCTACTAGATGTAGGAATCATTTACCCTATCTCAGATAGTGAGTGGGTAAGCCCAATTCATGTTGTACCTAAGAAAAGGGGTATGACTATCATAAGAAATGAGCAAAACAACATAATCCCTACAAGAATGATCACTGTGTGGGATATGTGCATTAACTATATAAAGTTAAATAAAGCCACCCGAAAGGATCACTTCCCCTTTCCATTTATCGATCAAATGCTAGAAAGGCTAGCTAGGTAATCTTATTTATGTTATCTAGATAGGTATTTGGGATTTTTTAAAATTCCTATCCACCTTAGTGGCGAGTAAAAAACAACATTTACAAACCTATATGGTACTTTTTCTTATAGGAGGATGCCATTTGGTTTGTGTAATGCCCTAGCCCCTTTTCAACATTATATGATGTCCATATTCTAAGATTTGATCAAAAATATTATGGAAGTGTTTATGGATGACTTTTCTATTTTTGGAACCACTTTTGATGATTTCCTCGATAATCTTTCCAAGGTTTTAAAAATATGTAAAGAAGTGAACATTGTGCTAAGTTGGGAAAAGTGCCATTTTATGGTATAAGAGGGTAATGTTCTAGGTCACTTAATCTCTAATCAGGGTATTGGAGTTGACAAGGAAAAATTGACATCATTGTTAAAAATGCCTCCCCTAACAAATGTCAAAGGTGTTAGGAGTTTTCTAGGCCATCATAAGTTCTATAGGTAGTTCATTAAAGATTTCTCGAAAATTGCTAAACCTATAACCCACTTACTTTTCAAGGATACCCCTTTTCCAATTGATCAATCTTGTTTGAATTCATTTAGTAGGTTAAAGGAAGCATTAACCACTGCCCCAGTAATGAGACCCCCTAATTGGAGCCTCCTTTTCGAGGTAATGTGTGATGCTAGTGACTATGCTGTTAGGGTTGTTCTTAGGCAAAGGAAAGATGGGAAAGTGTATGTGATATACTATGCAAGCATGACTTTGGATGATACACAGATGAATTATGCCACAACTAAAAAGGAAATCCTAGCTGTGTTGTTCTCCTTGGATAAATTCAAGTCTTATCTTGTCAGATCAAGAGTCACCGTGTTCACTAATCATGCAGCTCTTAGGCATCTCTTGGCAAAGAAAGATGCAAAACCAAGGTTGATTAGATTGATTATCCTTTTGTAAGAGTTTGATTCGGAGATCAAAGACAAGAAGGGTGCTAAAAATGTAGTGGTAGATTACCTTTCCAAGCTGGGGTAAGAGATGCATGAAGAAGAAAGGGAAGAAAGCGATGAATGCCCGATTGATGATTCATTTCCTAATTAAAATCTCTTTGCCATTAAGAGCCTCCAAGACCCATGGTTCATAGATTTTTCAACTATATTATTTGCTGGGTGCTACTTGAAGACCTATCATATCAATAGTGTAAGAAATTTCTTTCCAATGTCAAGCATTATTTCTTTGATGATGCTTACCTTAACAAGCATTGTGCAGATGAAGTTTTTTGGCAATGCATTCCAAAAGATGAAATTCTAAATATCATTGCTCATTATCATTCATCACCATATGGAGGTCATGCTAGCAAGGTCAAAAAAGTTGTAAGGGTACTTCTCGTAGGATTTTATTGGCCAACACTCTTTAACGATGTGAGGAGTTATGTGCTATCATGTGATCGTTGCCAAAGAACCGGAAATATCTCAAGATGAAATGAGATGCCCCTGAATAGCATCTTTGAGGTGGAGTTATTTGATGTGTGGGGGATTGATTTTGTGGGACCTTTTCCATCATCTCACAATAACAAATACATACTGGTCGCAATGGATTACGTTTCAAAATGGGCAGAGGCATTACTATCTCCAAAGAATGATGTAAAGGTAGTAATTACACTATTTTAGAAGGTCATTTTCCCCCGTTTTGGAGTCCCAAAGGCTGTGATCAGTGACAAGGGATCCCAATTTGCCAACAAGGTCTTAAGCAAGCTCTTCAGGAAATATGGCATAGGTCACAAAATGGCTACACCATATCATCCTCAAATGAGTGGTCAAGTGGAGATCACAAATAGAGAAATAAAAGGGATCCTAGAAAAGAGTATGTCCAAGTCAAGGAAATATTTCTCCTCCTGACAAGATGACGTTCTTCAGGCTTACTGGATAACTTATAAACCCCTTTAGGCACAACACCATTCCATTTGGGATATGGAAAATCATGTCATCTGCCAGTCAAGGTCGAAAAAAAGGTGTATTAGGCTATAAAGTCTATTCATCTAGGTTTGAAGGAAGTAGGCAAGAGGAGGATGCTTCAACTCAATGAGCTCAATGAGTTTTGGTTAGATGCTTATGAAAATTCCAAAATATATATAAAAAAAAAAGAACAAAGAAGAGGCATGAAAAAGGTACTCTCTGAAAAGAATTTAAAGAGGGAGAGTCGGTACTCCTATTCAACTCTCATCTAAAAATTTTTCCCAAATGATACGCTCAAGGTTGTTGGGACCATTCCAAGTGCATAAGGTATATCCCTTTGGGGCCAGTTCAACTATGGAGTGAATCTATAGGAGGGTTTAGAGTAAATGGGAAACATTTAAAGCATTACGTTGCCGAATCTCCAATTGAGAATTTGGGCACCATCGCCCTTCATAAGATGCATTCGGTTTGAAGACCATCGAAGCTAAGCTAATAACCCTAAGAAAGCACTTCATAGGAGGCAACCCATGCTGTAAGTTTTCCTTTTTTATGTTTCTTTTGTTTTGTTTGTTTCTTTTGTTTTGTATTTTCCTCCTTTTCTGTTATTTCCTTTGTTTTCTCTTTTTGTTGCAACATTTTGGAAGAGATGATTTTTTATCTAAGCAATGGATCAAATGAGGTTATAAGAAATTACTTGAAGAAAAGGATCAAGAAAATTGAATAACACAGGGTTGCACAGCCGAAGCACGACTTGCCGCAAAACCGTGCATAACCCTGGCATTAGAAAATGAAAAAAAGTCAAGAGTTGGAATTTTTCATGGTTAAGCCATACGAGACCTACATGGCCGTGCCAATAAATAAATTAAAAGTCCGAGACCAAAATTTTTGCACCTTCCACCCGTGCATTACCCACACGCCTGTGCAAATCCATTTCCTTCTATGCACGGTTGTGCGTACCTGATCTGCACATAAAGCTGCATGCCTACGACCTCTCCTTTCTTTCTCTCACAATTAGTCTCCTTCCTTTTCAAACCCTAGAACCTCCCTATCTTCTCTCATCATCTATTCCCTCCAAGATCCATGCCAGAGTAGCGCTATTGTTGTCGTTTACGCCCCCATCACCATCGCACGAACACCTCCCCACTACACCATTAGGCGGTGCACCGTCTGCACACTCTATTTTTCCTGTCTCACTCGTGCACATCTGTTGCACCACCGATTGTCCTGCATGACCTCCCTTCCCACCACCACATATCAGTCCCACCACCATTTCCACCACCACACAACCCCTTAATCTACACCTCTACCCTCTCTATATAAACCCTAACCACCACACCCATATTTCCTCCATGCACCTTCCACCCACACAACCTACTAGTGCACCACTACACCGCCCGCTAATGCACCACCACACACCACTTCTCCCCATCATTTGTTTTGCATTGGCTTTTCCACAACACCACGAGCATCTCTCTCAGTTTGCTTTTTCATTTGTCTAGTTCCATTCATTATAATTTTGGTTCTTCTTTTGTTCTTGCTATCTTCAGTTCCATTGTTTATCTTCTGATCTCATATATTGTGTATGGTTTATTCGATGTACTCTACAACATTTTGATTTTGTAGATAGATATCAGTAATGGTCCTGAAGAAACAATCAAAAACAAACCAAGAGGAAAGGGAGCCCTCATGACCGCAACCATGTCAATGCTAAGGCAAAGGTAAGGCTACAAATACACAACCCTCCAATCATTACGATAATATATTTACCAACCCCGATGACAAGGAAATTTATGATGGGCAAGTGTCTCGAAATATTACCCCAATTCAATTCGTTGATTGGGAATGTCTCGAGGCATTAGGGCTTAAAGATGATGTTGTGTATTTTCTCTCTTGTGGTGGTCTATACCATTTCTTTTTGCATGCATTTAGCATGAGTAAGGGAATCACTCTTGATTTCCTCATTTTGTTCAATTTTTATCATGTTGGATATACCATCCTTTTTTGGCTCTTCAATGAGACTCAAAAAATGTCTCTGTCTAGATTTTGTTCCTTACTTCATCTTCCCTCCTTTGGTTGGCGACTTTCTAAGGACCCAAAAATGTGGGATCCTCAAGAGTTCTGGAAAAAAAATAGCCTTCAAAAAGAAAGGTTATCCTCCTAAGTCGTACAATGGACATCACACTAAGGCCAAGCTCATCTACAATCCAGCTCTAAGCTATGTCTAACTACTTTTGGCCGGCTCAATCTTCGGCTGGGGGAAAGCTAAGGCAATGTACGCAAGTTATAGCTTTTTGCTTTGCATTTTATGCTCCTAGATGATGCCCTTGATGGAGGGTATTATCTTACTAATCATCTCAGTACGGTGAGCATCAACCTCATCAGTTATATCATCATTGGCGGTATCATTACTTACATTGCCACTCGGCTAGGTCATAGTTTAAATAACATTCCTATGGACTTTCCGCCATCCTACCTCGATCTAGCAACCTACACAAACGTGAAGTTAATTATGTAGGATTGAATTCATTATAGATTATTCTATAACCAGAAGGTGTGGTATCCATTGTCCAACCAAAATTTTACCACTCTCATCGGGAACGGTTGCACCAACTAGTTACCTTTTCCCGATACGCCTTGCCTAGATCAGACGATGCCCCCTCCCTCGACTGATCATCCCAACATCCCTAAAGAAGAGCCTCATTTACCATTGCTCACCCTCCCAATGTCTACTTCTTTTGGCACCAATTCCAGCCTATCTTCCTCTGACACCTCTTGGGATGCCTACTTCCAACATATTGATGACTGATTCGATATGTAGGATGTTCAAGTTGCTAGTCTCAAGGAAGTTGTCACTCCCATTGACCAAATGAACACCTTGATACATCGAATGTATCAATGGCATTTGGAGCATGTTTACCCTCCTTCGCCACAACCCCAATGATATTGTTTGCACTTCCCTTATTCCTTCCTTCCACATTGTGGACAATGTGACATTTAAGCATGGAGGATTAGCTTCTTCTTTTCCATTTTTGTTAATTGTTTTGTTGCCTTTTGTTTTCTTTCTTTTCCTTTTATTTCTTTTTTCTTGTTTTTTTTTTGTAAAATGAAAGCCTATGATGACCGAATGATAGAATCTTCTATATATCCTAATTATACACAAGCAAAACCCATAAATTGCAAGCTATTACAACTGATATGTTTTGAATTTTCTTATAGCGCAGACTCCCTAAGTGATAGACTCTCAAACTACTTATTATTGTAACACTCTAATGGTCTATCTTCATAGACTTACCCATCCAAACTAAGACTTAGGAAATAAGGCTCGTAGCAAAGAACCGGTGAGAATTTTAGCTTTAGAGATTGTCCACCTTTTATGTAGTCTTACCATTTTCTAATGGTGTGATCTCTCCTCTAATATGTGAAACTATAACTTGCATATGCACTCTTTGAAACTGCATAAGACTTATGCACGCATTAGTGTTATGGAGGAATGTGTTTTCTTTGCTAGCTACATTATCCATAAGCAACCAAATAACATTAGTTTTCCTTTTCTTCAACCCCGTTGAGCCTAGGTCTTTTCCTTCATTTACCTACCTACTAGCTATATTCCACATACAACTACCCTACCTTGGTCTAAAAACTAGGGAGCGGTAGCTAATGATTTCAATTATGGTAGATCACGCAAAAAGGCAAGCATGGGGGTTTTGTAAAAATATATATATATATATATATATATATATATATATATATATATATATATATATATATATATATATATATATATATATATATATAATATTCTATTTGTATCTTCTTATTCTTCGTAAAAAAAAGAACAAAAATGGGAGCCTTGGTGTGTAATTAAGAGTGATTAGAGAGTTTCCAATTAAGATATGGATATTTAGTTACCACTCTATGGGTTTTTAGACCCATAGCTACAATCTCAGATCTATCCTACCCCTCACCCTAGCCCCGTTACAACCCTATTTATACATCTTGATTTTTTTAATGTGTACTACCTTTAAGAGGTGAAAAAGAAGAGTTTATGCAAGCATATGGTCAATCATCATTAGATAGGAGAGTATTGAGCGACATTATTATGCCTACAAACTCACATGAGTGTATAGTGTTCACATTTCACTAAAGAGAGGAAGTATATGGCGTTGTTTAACCTCTGTTTCATCAAGATGGCATTTACACAACCCTAAACCACCTTAGAGTGTCATAATAATTATGATTTGTGTACCCCGCCAAAGGGTAGTCTCACTTTATTTTCTCTACTACTATTACCACTCACAGTATAGGTCAAACTAGACATTGTATGCCCTATTTATGTCATTGGTCCCATCATCTGAGAGTTTGCTATCATTCAACTCATTTTGTTTTTATTTTTTTCTTTTTATTTTTTTTCCTAGGGACAAACAAATAATAATCATGGGGGAGTTGATAAAGTGAATATCTCCCATAATTTTAACTCTATTTGCCTTCGCTTTAGGGCTGCATTTAATCTCTTCTACATATTTTTCTATGGTTCTAGTCTATTATTTGCACTACTACTTTCTTGAGTTTGTGTTGTAGCAAATTCTGCAAAATGCCAAACTCAAGAAAGAATTACATGTTTTAAGAGCAAAGGATCAAACGTAGAAAGCATTGGAGGAGTGTACATCAACCCAACATGTTTGTGGAGGTGTTTTGAAGCTAAGAGAGACGTAGATGTGCCAAGAAATCCTTAATAAGCAAGAAAAGAGAGCTTCACGGTCAGCTACACACCCAAATGCACAAGCGTGCAGCACTCCCCTTGTAATATCAAAGAAATCAGAATCACAGGGCTAGGCAATGCACATATTGCACGACCATGCAGAATTTGGTGCTAAAATGTCGAGGCTTAAAATATTGCATGGCTAGGTAGTGCATGTCTGGCATAGCCGTGTAAGATCTGAAATTTCATTAATTCAATAGCTAGGAAACAATATAGCCAAGCCCTACAAGGGTCGCACGACCATGGAGCAACGGCCTTTCCCACGATCTACGTGCGCTACATGGCCAACGTGATGGGATTTTTCATGGCACGCCTTGAGGAGTTCTTAAGGAGAGAGATGGGAGGTTTTAGAGCATCTTTAGACCCTTGGTTACCAAGCTTTAGCTTCATGTAATTTGCTATTTGCATTAGTTTTGATTTTTTGGAGATTCAAATGTATTCAAGTGTATAATTCATGTACAATCTACTCAAAATCAATGTTGTTCTCTTCCGGTTTATAGTTAATTCAATCTAATTTTTCTTCTTCATATCTTTGTATTGTTATTATGATATCATGCTATTTATTTCATTCATTTCATTTGAAGATATGAGTGAGTTATCTTCTTTTCTAGGATAAACTTGGTACAGTTTTAGTGATCGATATGATGAATTGAAGTATTATGTTGTATGTTTAATTCATTTCTACTTTTGTATATGCTAGGTTTAATTGTTATAATGTGGATTTGACAAAATCCAACCTCTTTAGATGTAATCTGCAACTAAAAGGCTGAGCCTATTATCAAAAAGTAGCATATGCACGGGAATTTAAACAATCACGAAAGTAGATGTATAATTCTTAGCAAATTTATAATTGGTAATGCTTAATGAGTTTAGTTTAATTTTTGAGTTATGAAAGTAGTCAAAAAGTTAGATTAAATACATTCTTAAACCTTAAAAGAGGCTAATGAATATAATAAGACCAATTGTCCATAGTTAGCAAATTAATCTATGACATATTCGTTGTTTCGTTATTGATTATTAATTTGGAGACCGAAGTTTGATCCTAGGTTTCACTCCTATTGTTTATCATTTATAATTGGGAAGTTTTTGTAATTATTTTCATTATCTACTAGCACAGCCCTAATTTATATATTTTTAGATAGTTAAAATAGTAAAGAGGTGTACTCAATTACTAAGTCCCTGTGGGATACAACCTTGTAATGCTATAACGAATTTGTGCGCTTCAGAAATAGCATAACACTCGACAAACTAGTCAATCGGTTTGTCTTGCCAATCAAATATTCTACAAATAATTCAATCAGTTTTCTTGAGTAATACCATTTTGTTAAAATGACGAATCAGTCGATTGCTTCATGGAACCTATCAATCAGTTAGCCTGAAAAACTCAATAAATTTAATTTTCCAACCTTATTTCAAACACTCAAAATTGGCATAATTCTCATTCAACACTTCCCAAAAAGGTATGGTATTGCATAATGTACCTCTTTGCTCGCTCACCTACTTATTCCTATGAGCAGAGGGCCATGTGTAGATTTTCTTGAATGGTCAATAGTATCCTACCTCATGTTTTATATGGGTTCAAAGAGCCTGGACATTCAAATACTTTTGTGTGGTCCTTGGTAGACCAATGTTTAGGGCTACTTCCTACTTTTTTTTCTATAATTAGAAATTATGTAATATGGCTTAATTTTCTCTCGTGTATTTGAATATTTGTGGACCAACAATGTCTTGTTCTTGGAAACCTTCACTTGATAACTTTAGTATCTATTTTTGGTGCACTCTACTTTTGTTTTGGTTGGTTTGGTTCTTAGTCATATATCTAACATAGGGTGGGCAGCTGACACTTATCCTATGTTAGGTGTAGCAGTAACAACTTGTTTTCCCAAAGATCTAAGTAGTTTTTCACTTCTGCAAGGTTTTCAAAAAAAAAAATTGTAGTAAAAAATGAGGGTGTTATAATCCTTATAATAAAGACAAGGGATTAGATTGGCATATATTGAGGTGTTAACACCCGTTGTTTTAGCTTCCATTTTTAAGATGAAAATTTTCGATTCATAAAATCTAGGTATTATAAGTTGGTATCAAAGCTTTGATTTTAAATCCTATTTATTTTAAGGTTCTTTTTTTAAGCCTACATGTTTGAAAAAACCCAAAGTACGTATAAGAGTGACTATAGATGGGGTAACTTGGTGGCCTTATTTTAATATGTATATTCTGTTTAAGTAATTTAGGATATTTTGCTCACAAATTTTTTGTCTTGTAGGAAACGAATATAGGAAGTCATCCAACTTACAAACATATTTTGAGGATGTTTTCACTATGATTGCTCAACTTGTCCAACAACAAGATTAATAGCAGTAGGCTCCACAACATCCTCTTCCACTATCTTCTTTTCCATATGAATATGTTGTGGGTACATCTAACACCCCCAAAATTTACAATTGAAATTTTTTGTTTCTTATGGAAAACCATGAACTAAAAATGGGGGGGGGGTATTGCCGCCATAATCAATACAAAATTGACCCTTGTCCAATCTTATACTAACAACAAGGCTAAAGGTACTAAAATTATTAACACGAATAATCAATAAAAACTATAATAGTTTAACATCCATATATAAAACCTGAGTACGCAAATGTTAGTGTTAATATATACCAAAAATTAAGTTCAAATAATTCCCACTATGGCGGAAATAAAAACACTAAGAAAATAGAAAATGACAAGTTAAGAGAACACCATCTTAGACCACACATTAGGTACATCAGGTCATCACTTAGTCTTACCCAAGGCATCATATGCATTGAAATCGTCATATGCATCATCTTCTACCACCACAGACTCAAGAGGGGCCACTACTCGTAGGAATAGGCATAACCCATGGGTGATTAGTATGCTACCTAATGAGTAAGGTAACCATATGGCTAAGACAAAGCATGACAAGAAAAGGTAGATAATTCATGTAGTAGGTCATTCCAATTAATCACCACTATTAGAATTTAGACCATTAATATTCTCTTCACACATCTCTCAAATTATATAAAGTGAGTACGGGAACTCCACTATTATAGCCAGTAGATCAAAATACACTCCTAGCCAATATTATTTGCTGATGGATTAGTCTCTAGGGCAAAATGCTCTTAGCCACTATACTCACAAGTGGATCGGTCTAGCCCCAACTCATATGGTGTTCCACTATAAGTGACTAGTATTTTTCCTATGATTTTTTTTTTATCATCCTAGGTTTGGTTTATTGAGCTTCAGATCCCTCACTGTTACAGCTAGTGGATCAAAAATGAAGAGGGTGGCCATAGGTGTTGGGCTACTTGAGGGAAAGAAAAGAAGGGGAGTGGGACAAGGAAAAAAGAAAGGAAAGTTGAGGAGGGGAGATGGAAAGGGAGGTTGGGTCACATTGTGCAAGGCCCAGCCTGATGAGGGATGGGGAAGAAAAAAAAAAGAGGAAAGGTATGAAAGGAAAAAGGAACGGAAGAAAAAGAGAAGAAAAAAAAAGTGAGGTGTTTGGTTTGGAAAATTTTGGAATTTTAGGAATAATAAAACTAGTAATAATATATAAATAATAATTTATTTATTTATAAATCATTATTATAA
Organism: Tamarix chinensis; assembly: GCA_030549775.1. Classification (NCBI taxonomy): domain Eukaryota; kingdom Viridiplantae; phylum Streptophyta; class Magnoliopsida; order Caryophyllales; family Tamaricaceae; genus Tamarix; species Tamarix chinensis. The sequence continues at coordinate 63,643,442 of CM060179.1, read as the reverse complement.
TTTAATTAAAATTTATTTTAGTTTATTAAAAAGTTCTAGCCTCCATTAATTTGATCCCTATATTATTTTCCTACTTTTAGCCTTAATTATTATTATTCTTATTATTATTATTATTATATCATTCAAAATTGTCCATTTAATTAAATCTTACCTAATAATCCTTATTTTATTTTTAATTCCTTAAATAGGGTTTTGGGGTATTACCCCCTTAAAGAAAGACTTCCTCCCTGAAGTCACTAGCTTAATTCTAGGAGTAGGGAATAGGAAAATGCAATTCTAAGGTGATTCGATAAACAAAAGCATCAAACATTATACTACTAGCCCTTAAAGAATAAGGGGTTTATGAGGAACTACCATACCTAAGGCGAAGAGTTATTGATATGCCTCATACCTGCCCTTCTTCGATTCCTAGGTACCTTCCTCAATCCCATAATGGCTCAATAAAACCTTCACCAATGGGACTGCACTACTATAAGCCTTACGGAGCTTGGTGTCAAGGATCCACACAACTCTCTCCTTGTAGGCCATAGAATCATCTAGGTTGACCTCATTGGGCTAGATCACATGGGAAGGATCAACAATGTAATTTTGTAGTTGTGAGATGTGGAACACGTTGTGAACTCATGCCAACTCTAGTGGGAGTGCCAACTAGTATGCAACCCCTCCGACCTGCTCCAAGAACTTCTAAGGTCCAATGTATCTTGAGCTCAACTTGCCTTTACTACCAAGCCTCTTCACACCCTTAGTGGGGCGGGACCCTCATTAGTACCTTCTCCCCAAGCTCAAAGTTGTCACTTCGGTGCTTCTAATATGCATATCTCTTCTATAGGATTTGAGCAACTCTCAAATTTTGTGGTCTTCTTCAGGACATTAGTTAGGGGACGGGAAATATTAAGATGTTCTACACAAAACATCGATAATACAAAGTCAGTCCTAGAAAACTATGAACCTCTGACATGTTCATGGGAGGCTTCCATTCTGTTATTGCCAAAATATTCACTGGGTCAACAAATACTCCCATATTTGACACTATATGCCAAAGGAAATCCACTTCTTGAATCAAAAATCCACATTAGGATAGCTTCACATATAGAAGATGATCTTGTAGTAGGGACAATATGATGCGGAGATGCTACACATGCTCTTAATTCCTTCAAGAGTACATCAGGACGTCGTCAATGAACAACATCAAAAACTAATCGAGGAAGGGCCTAAAGATCCTCTTTATTAAATCCATGAACATTATAGGAGTGATGGTGAGCCTAAAAGGCATCACCTTGAAATCATAGTATTTGTAGCAAGTCTGAAAGGTGGTCTTCAGAATATTAGCATCTCCTTGCATAATTGGTAGTACCCTGAAATTAGGTCAACCTTAGACAAAACTGTGGCACCCCACAAATGATCAAAGAAATCATCAATCCTTGGGAGCAGGTATAGTTTCTTTATCGTTAACTGGTTTAGCCCCCGGTTGTCTATATAGAGATGGAGGCTCCCGTCTTTTTCTTTACAAACTACACTAGTGCTCCCTAAGGTGAGACACTTGGTCATATATAACCATCATTCAACAACTCCTTCGGCTTAGTCTTAAGTTCCTGGTATCAGTGAGGTCAATTTAACAAGTGTCATCCATTAGGGTGCTCTTGACATGGGCTTAGCTCCTTGTATCAGCTCAATCGTGAAATTAATCTCATGAAGTTGTAGCATACCCGATATTTCCTCTAGGAATACATTTAAAAATTCTCCAACTACCAAAATTCCCTCCTAAGTAGCCAGTTCTTTGTTCAACACTTACACACTGCATATGTACAATTAATACCCCTTCTAGACCAAGAAGTACATTACAACTATAGATACCACTTTGGTGGTGGGCTTAGGTTTAGTTTTTCTATACGAAACCCTAATACCCTTTGGGCCTCGTAATATCATGTGTTCATAAGTGTAATCCATCATCATTTAATACCCCCTAAGCATATCCAATATTAGAATAAAATCAAAATCCCATAATTCCATGCCAATCAGGTCCACTTAGAAGTCTATTCCTCCTATGACTAAGGCCATATCTTAGTAAAATCTAGTATAATCCATCCTATCACTTGAAGCAACCATCATACAAAATTCTAGACAAGCCAATGTTGATAGCTTATCCTTAGCAACAAAAGAAGTAGACATAAATGACAAAGATACACCTGAATCAAAAAGAACATGCACTAGCATAGATAGTATGGTGAACATACCGGTGATGACATCCAGTTGATTATTAGCCTCTACCTAGCTAATAACGTTCAAGAACCCACTAGATTGAGCTCCTTTATAGGTTCCTCGGTATACTGTGAAGCCCTAAGTATGATCCCCTTTCTAAAGGAAAGGTTGTGGTCCCTAAGTCCTTCCCTTGAAATCCCAAACTAGTCCACCAACAAGGGCAGATGCTCTCTAGTGGATTTGTTGGGATGAAGTATGTGTGTGTTGTTGGTAGGCCTACTGTTGGGGAATCAATGGTCCCCTCTACTGTACTACTAATCCTAAGGCTGTAGGAGACACTTCTACCCCAAACACTCGAATACTATGTGGCCCAGCCTACCACAGTTTAGGTCGGTCACAAATATACCCCCACAATCTCAGCCCGGGCCCCACCTACCAGAGCTTCTACATGAGGACCCCCTTGGTGGTCCCTAAACTCTAAGCTAACCCCACTGCTAGTGTCCTAAAGATCCTCCTATTTGGGGTTGAGGCCTACGACCGGAGCTCTAGGCCTCTAGTCTCATCTTCTTAAAGATAGATGCCTACTCCTGGACAAAAGTGGCAGTAATACAGGTGAGCTCGTACAAGGTGGCTAAGTTTGAGAAAGCCATTGATCCCATCATATAGTGGATACTGAATTTAAAATCTTGCTCAAACTAGAACACCGCCATGGAATCACTGGCCACAATTCATGGAGCAAATTTGAGAATCTCAGTAAAGAGAGTGTAGTACTATCGGACCATTATGTTTCCTTGGGTGAGCTACATAAATTCTTTGAGTTTTTCCCTCTTCAAGATCTCTAGGTCGAATATGGTGCGTAAGGAGGCCTTGAACACTTTCCAGGTCATTTGGGGACTATCCCAAGTGCGGTGTTGAACCCACCAGGTGTCTGCTACACCCCTTAGGAAGAATGTCATATTGTTGGACTCCCTAACTAGAGGGCAGTCCATGGCTTCAAAGGTGTGATCCATATCTTAGATCCACCCTTCTAGATTCACATGGTCCTCCTCACCAACAGTTGGCACTAGATGAACTCTCTAAAGGCCTCGAATGCCTCCTCTAGACGTCTAGCCCTTTCATTCATCATATAGTTTTCAATATAAGAGAAAAGATATGTTGGGAGGAAACCTTATTGGTTTGATATATCTAAAACACATTATTTTCCCTCTAAGGAAATTCCTAGGCTACCTATCTTATCCTCAAAAGGGATCACAGACTTGGGATTCATAAAACAAAAAAAAAACTTTTTAGAGTATAAAACATTTTCAAAAAAGGAAAAAACTTGATAATAATTTTTTTTTTGAAAAATAAATCATGGTTATCGTAACCAATGCTCTAATGCCAACCTATAACACCCCCAATATTTTATAGTTAAAATGTTTTATTTATTATGGAATACCATGCAATAAAAACCGAGGGGGGTGTTACCACCATAATCAGTATAAGATTGACCCTTAGCCAATCTCATAATAACTACAAGGTTAAAGGTGTACTAAAATTATTACCACGAATAATCAATAAAAAACATAATAGTTTAACAGTCATAAATAAAGCTATAGTATGCAAATGTCAATGTTAATATAGAACAAAAATTAAGTAGAAACAATGCCCACTATGGGGAAAATAAAAACAATAAGAAAACAAAAACAACAAGTCTGATACCCTTTGGGCCTCTTAATATCATGTGCTCCTAAGTGCAGTATATCACCATTTGATACCTCCTAAGCATATTCAATATCAAAATCCCTAAATTCCATGCCAATCAGATCCACAAAGAAGTCTATTCCTCCTATGACTAAGGCCATATCTTAGTAAAATTTAGTACAATCCATCCTATCACTCGAAGCAAGCATCATACATAATGATAGACTAGCAAATGGTGACAGCTTATCCTTAGCAACAAAAGAAGTAGACATAAATGACAAAGATACACCTGAATAAAAAAGAACATGCACTAGCAAAGATAGTATGGTGAACATAGCGGTGATGACATCTAGTTGATGATCAGCCTCTACCTGGCTAATAACATTCAAGCGCCCACTAGATTGATCTCTTTTATAGGTTCCTCAGTATCCTGTGAAGCCCTAAGTCTGACCTCCTTTCTAACAGAAATGTTGTGGTCCCTAAGTCCTTCCCTTGAAATCCCAAACTAGTCCACCAACAAAGGCAAGTGCTCTCTACTGGATTTGTTGGGATGACGTATGTGTGTGCTACTGGTAGGCCTGCTGTTGGGGAATCAATGGTCCCCTCTACTGTACTACTAATCCTAAGGCTGTAGGAGACACTTCTACCCCAAACACTCGAATACTATGTGGCCCAGCCTACCACAGTTTAGGTAGGTTACAAATATACCCTCACAATCTCAGCCCGAGCCCCTCCTACCAGAGCTTCTACATGAGGACCCCCTTGGTGGTCCCTAAACTCTAAGCTAACCCCACTGCTAGTGTCCTAAAGATCCTCCTATTTGGGGTTGAGGCCTACGACCGGAGCTCTAGGCCTCTAGTCTCATCTTCTTAAAGATAGATGTCTACTCTTGGACAAAAGTGGCAGCAATACAGGTGAGCTCGTACAAGGTGGCTAAGTCTGAGAAAGCCATTGATCCCATCATATAGTGGATACTGAATTTAAACTCCTGCTCAAACTAGAACACCGCCATGGAATCACTGGCCACAATTCATGGAGCAAATTTGAGAATCTCAGTAAAGAGAGTGTAGTACTATCGGACCATTATGTTTCCTTGGGTGAGCTACATAAATTCTTTGAGTTTTTCCCTCTTCAAGATATCTAGGTCGAATATGGTGCGTAAGGAGGTGTTGAACACTTTCCTGATCATTTGGGGACTATCCCAAGTGCGGTGTTGAACCCACTAGGTGTCTGCTACACCCCTTAGAAAGAATGTCATAATGTTGGACTCTCTAACTGGAGGGCAGTCCATGGCTTCAAAGGTGTGATCCATATCTTAGATCCACCCTTCTAGAACCACATGGTCCTCCTCACTAGCAGCTAGTACTAGATGAACTCTATGAAGGCCTTAAATGCCTCCTCCAGATGTCTGGCCCTTTCGTTCATCATATAGTTTCAATGTAAGAGAAAAGATATGTTAGGAGGGAACCTTATTGGTTTGATATATCTACAATACATTATTTCCCCTCTAAGGAAATTCCTAGGCTACCTATCTTATCCTCAACAGTGATCGTAGACTTGGGATTTAAAAAAAACTTTTTAGGGTATAAAACATTTTCAAAAAATAGAAAAAACTTGTTAATAAATTGTTTTAAAAAAATAAGGCATGGTTATCGTAACCAATGCTCTAATGCCAACCTATAACACCCCTCAAATTTTATAGTTAAATTTTTTTATTTATTATGGAATACCATACAATAAAAATGAGGGGGTGTTACCACCATAATTAGTATAAGATTGACCCTTAGCCAATCTCATAATAACTACAAGTATAAAGGTACTAAAATTATTAACACGAATAATCAATGAAAACCATAATAGTTTAACAATCATAAATAAAGCTATAGTATGCAAATGTAAATGTTAATATAGAAAAAAAATTAAGTAGAAAAAATTCCCACTATGGGGAATATAAAAAAAATAAGAAAAAAATAAAAAGTCTAGAAAACACCCTCTCAAACACCACTCCAAGTACATTAGTTCATCACTCCGTCCTACCTATGGCATCATAAGCATCAAAATCTTCATAGGTATCATCTCCTACCTATACAGAATCAAGAGAGGCCACTCCTCGTAGGAATAAGTAGCAACCATAAAAAGGGTGATCAGTATGTTACATATTGAGTAAAGTAGCCATATGACTAAGATAGAGCATAACATGGAAAAGGCAGACAATGCATGTATTAAGTGATTCTGATTAATCACCATTATTAGAATTTAGACCTTTAATATCATCTTCAATTATCACTCAAATTATATCCTCGTGATTACGGGAACCCCCTATTATAACCAGTGGATTGGAATACACTCCAAGGCAATACAGTCCTTGCCGCTATTATTTGTTAGTGGATCGGTCTCCAAGAAAAATGTTCATGGCCCTTATTCTCGCCGGTGGATCGGTCTAGCCCCGACTCACATGGTGTTCCATTATAAGTGATTGGTATTTTTCCTATGATTTTTATCATCTATGTTTTGATTTATTAAGCTTGGGATCCCGCACTATTATAGCCGGTGGATCAGAATACACTCTAAGATAGAATTCACTTGACCTCTATTATTAGACGGTGGATTGATCTCCATGGCAAAATGCACCTACCCACTATTCTCACTTGTGGATCTTTCTAGGCCCAGCTTAATAGTTCTCCACTTAAATGGTTAGTGTTTTATTCGTATATTATTCATTAAGTAGCTCCCATCTAGACATGCATGTCCTTAGTGGCTTCCCGACTTATTATCACTCTTCCACCCCTAACTTCATGAATGACCCTATCCTATAACTTGGGACCTCTACACTCCCCAAGACTCTGGGACCTCTTTTTTGCCTTCCGCCCTACTCACCATGAATCCAAAATCCCCTACACAAGTGGGTCAAGGCCCACTATCCCATTTCTCCACCTAGGCTCATTGTTGCCTACTAGGGTTTCCCCTTAAAACCCTAATTCTGGCCTATGTGGCCCTAGCCTCTCCTTTTCCTATATAGCCCATAATACCCTTGACTCGAACACCATAATTGCACTCAACCCACTCCAAACATCATAAACCCACTCTTCAACTTCCATATGTGATAAAGAAACACTAGTTGATTACCCTGAAACCCTAATATACCTCTCTTCTTTCACACCTTCCCTTCACACATAAAATCCAACCAACCTCTATAAATTCTCCTATAATATACCTATACTTAGGGTTTTTCCCCTGAAAACCCTAGTGAAGCTCCTATGTACTCCTCGACCAACCCACATACTATCTCTTCTCCAAACTCCCCAATCAACAAAATTACTCTTTCCTCCCCATGTTTAACCTGAAATTAACTTTTCCCATGTAATATTTCCCCCCATGAAAAGAATAAACACCCCATGCAAGACTTACACTTTCCATGCAAAATTTTACTCTAACCCTTCATTTTATGATTTTATTCCTTTATTTTATCACCCATATGTCACAATACACCTAGGATTTTTCCCCACTTCTTCTTACTCACTCCACCCTCTTTATTAATTTTAGATCGCCATAACCATTCAAGTTCACCTAAGGCCTCTAATTATGTATGTCAAGCCATAACAACCATACATAAGAGCATATCATGCATAACAAGTCATCTCACCTATATTGTACATATTATTTATCATACACAACATACCTTAAATCCTTGAAAAACAAGTTGCGCCACACGCATATTTAGTTCACATTCACATATAAATACATAACACATATCATTACACCCAAAAGCACATAAATCATAGCAAACCCAACACATAAGCATATCTTTACCTAATAGGACACCAAGCTTAGAGCACGAATCCTATGTCTCCTTACGGGAATGGTTTTGTTCACAACCTATACGAAATGGAACACTAATTATTAAAATTTCTTCATACTCCTTCCTTTTTCTTTTATTTTCCTTGCTAAATATTAGTAATAATAATAATAATAATAATAATAATAATAATAAGTTTAATAATAGAAAAATAATTAAAATGTAATATACTAAATAAATACAAGGGTTAAGGGCATAACAAAAGGGGGAATAGTAGGTAGGGGTGGAGGCAGTGATGCATGGAAGTGGTGGCACTGATGATAGAAAAGTAGGGGTTTTGGGGTTTGAAAAGAGGAGGGAAGCTAGGTTTTCTTAGGTGGTAGGGTTTTTGGTTTAGAGGGGGCTGTGGTGGTGGTGGTGTTGTCTTATGGAAATAGTGTAGGTGGTGTTGGTAGTGGTGGCTAAGAGAGAAGGAGACAAAAGGAGGAGGAAGGAGAGGAGGGAAAGGGGAAATGGTGGTGTGGGAAGGTCGGGGATGGTTTTATGGGCAGGAAGTGGGGCTATGGAGGTGGAGGTTTCTACGGTGATTGTGGTGTAGGGCGGTGCAAGTGGCAGAGATGAGTCCAAAAGGGCAACTCAAGCTTCCCACTTTGCACAAGTGGGGATAAAAGAGGAAGGGGATTTAGGGATAGAGGATTTCTCATGTGGTGGAGGATGATTTAGGGAAGAGGAAGGCAGGGTGTGGTGATAGTGGCGCGGCACAACAATGGTAGTGGTGGTGGCTGAAGAGGTTGTAGATGGAGGGCGGGGTTAATTTTGAATGGCAGAAAAAAGGGAGAATTGAGGCACACATTGTATAGATAGGGGAGATAGTTGAGGGGAAGTGGGAACGGGAAGGAAGAAGAGAAGGGGGTGGTTGACTATCGGCTAGGGTATAACCCAACACGGCTTGCATGGCTAAGAGATAGGGCATGGAATGGGTAAGGTTGTAGGGGAGTTAGGTGCAGCTGTTGGGTTTGTAGGAGGGAGAGGACAAGTGAACGACAATGCTGGCTATGAAGAAGCCTTATGCATTGTACTGGTTGGGGGGAAAGGTTGAATATGGGGGTAAAAAGGAAAGAAAGAACGAAGGAAAGGAAGAAAAGGGGAAAAGAAAGGGGCAGTCGTGGGTGATAGGTTGCGTGAGGGAAAGAAAACAATGGGGAGTGGGTTGAGGGAAGAAAGGAACTAAGAGGAGGGGGAGAGGGAGGTTGGAATGTGTTGGGCGGGATGCACTCTAACAAGAGAAGGGGAAGAAAAGAAAAAAAAGAAGAAAAGGATGAAAGGAAAAAAGAAAAGGAAGAAAAGAAGAAGAAAAAGGAAAAAGAACAAAGAATAAAAGTGAGGTGTTTGGGGTGGTTTGGGATTTTTTTGGAATATTAAGAATAAAAAAAATTAGTAATAATAAATAAATAATAATTTTTTATTAATTTTGAAATCATTTTTACAATTCACTTAAAAATTTATTTTAGTTTAGTAAATAATTCTAGTCTCCATTAATTTGATCCCTACATTATTTTTCTCCTTTTTCACCTTTATTATTATTATTATTATTATTATATCATTATTTTATCAAAAATGGTTTATTTGATTAAATCTTATGCTAGAAAGGATATTTTCAAGTTAGATGATTGTATTTGAGATTTTTATCATACATTTGTGGCTGTGGACTACCTAGAGCACATGATGAATAACATAGCAATATGCCATCTACTCATTCTAGCAAATGATTGGTCGATTATTCATAGGTATGGAGCTCTATATCTCTCTTAGGATCCTTTAAGAAAGCCTTACGAGAATATGTCTACAAAAATAGCATGAAAAATGGCAAACTTAAGTATATGTTGCTCTTATCACATGATACTATGATGGTGTAGGAGTGCCATGGTAGATTTATGGACATGCTAAGGTTCTCACCATAGGTGAGAGTGAGACGTCCCTAAACCATATGCTAATTTTAAAGGTTCTTATCATTTCTATTACAAAGGATGATGGGAGTTGTGACATTTCATGATTTTACATCATTTTACGAGCAAGATGGTATATATTGTATATTATTTATTAGAGATTATTTATCATACTAAGAGTCTTGGTTATGCTCAATATAAGACATTGAGTTATTATTTTATGATTTTAGAAGAATGAAAACAATACTACTACTTTGGTCGGTATTTTAAGTTAGATCACCCAAACAGAGACTATGAATTTCAAGTGAATTAGTGTGGGGTGTTTTGTAGGATAGGCCACCAAAAATTTTAGTGTTGGCACAAAAAATAAGGAGCTTTTGGTTCTCAAAAACCACAAAAAACACAACAAAGGACATTGCCTATACTGTAGAGAGATTAAGGGAGAGGTCAAGGACCTCGCCCATCTTCACCGGTTAGAGTTTGTGATACCCAAATTTTCAAAAACCTTTGCATTTTTAGGATATTTTGTATTTAAAATCAAAATTATATTATTTTTAATGTGTTATTATATCCTTAATCAAATTATAAACCCTGGTATCAGTTTTTAAGCATTTTACTTCTTATTCTTAACCCTTTCTCACAAGTTTGTTTCTATGATGTATTCTCATCCACTCTTTCCTATCAAACTTGTTTCAAATCATTATAATTCTTTCATTCTTGGAATCCTTGATTTTTCTATTTCTCCAAATTTATTTTAAAATTTTCATTAGAGATCTATAAGAAAAAATACTATTAATATCCTGGCTAGTCCTATTTTGGTATTTTAAGCCCCAAAACCACTCTCTTAACTATCTAAAATTTATAAAAGTTTTGGGATGATTATATTTTAGTGCAATTGAGCTTCAAAGTTTTAAAAAAAATTATGTAATTATTTTTTATATTTTTTGGATTTATTTAGATGGTTTTAGACATAATAAGTCATCAAATATAAGTTTTATTCCTCTAATCACTATCTAATCTGTTAAGGATCAATTTCTTTATTTCAGAATTGATTAATATGGATAATAACAACTGGTTATTTACACAAAAAATTTCGTAGCTGCCTCTCCACAAAGTAGCCACATTCTGTTTGAGTTCAATAGCAGAGTTTCCATTTTTCCCCTTTAGTATACCAAACTTTTTTCCATCCTTCTCATCCTTGCATTTCATTGTGTTGTGGATGATGCTTGACAAATTAGGGTTTTCCTTTGATGTGAATTCACTTCCTAAATTATTTTTCCCTTGATATTTTCATGAAATATCTTCATTAAATCTTAATTATTAAGATTACTACATAATTACTAACCTACCCTTCCTAACTTTAACCTTATACAATTTTCTTTCTTTCTTCTTCTCCTCTTCTCTCTCACAAAGTTCTATTTTCTTCCTCATTACTTTTGGACACCACTTTCCTTCCTTCTTCCTTGATACTCTTTAAACAAATATTTTAGTCTACTTTTGAAACACCCCCAAATTTACTACTGAAAAATTTCATTTAATTGAAATGAATTTAACGGAAACGAATAGATAAAACTGTAAATTCGAGGGCATTACCACCACACGTAGTACCAGATCAGTTCACTCCTATCGACCCGATACTAAGTGCTAAGGCAAAAAAAGATTGATCGTCAAGTACAAATCGTTAAGAAAACACTGGTCATTAGCAAAACACAAGTCATACAAAATCAGAGTGCAAAAATCAAAGTTACAATCCAAAAGTACAGTTATAAAGTACCAAATGTTAGAGGACATAATACAGCGGAATAAAATGAAATATGATAATACAGGGAAACAAAACGGAGGATGAACTCTGGCCACGCCACTCTCGACCCCAAGCTAGGTCCAGGCTCAACTCTCAGCCCGGCTCGATGCCTCATAAGCATCATAGGCATAGAAGACATCGCCCCTACCTACACAAACTTAGATGGGTCTTCTGCTCGTAGGAATGAGTAGCACCCATGAAACGGGTGATCAGTACACTACGTACTGAGTAAGGTAACAGACGCACTAAGACCAACATACTTAGAGATACATGACACGGTAGACATGGCATACAATAACATAGATAAACAATACCGGTTATGAACCAGATAACTTTTTCATTAGATCTCTGATAATTATAATCTATTCACATCATAGTATTTATCAATCCATGTGAGTGCGGGAACCCCACTATTATAGCCGGTGGACTGGTCACGAGGGTAACATACCCTGCCACTATTATTTGCCGGTGGACTGGTCTGGCCCCGACTCACAAGGTGTTCCACTGTAAATATTCGTATCTTTCCCATGTCTTATCATTATTATGATTGGTTTTTTTAGCACGGAATCCCCTAATATTATAGCCGATGGAACGGTCACGAGGATAACATACCATACCACTATTATTCGCCGGTGGACCGGTCATGTAGGGCACCCCGGCCCTAGCCACTATTATTCGTTGGTGGACCGGTCTAGGTTTGGCTCAACATCTTTCTCTATAAGTGATTAGTGTCTTAACATATCTTATTCAAAATATTTTCACCCTTGACATGCATCACTAACTATATCTTCCCTTATCCTCCCAAGAGGGCATGCCCCATATCTTGAGACTTTTGAACCTCCTAACTTGCCTCGACATCCTTCCCATAACCCACTTTCTCACACCGGGAACCCAACTTCTAAGTGTGTGGGTGAAGGCCCACCACCTTATAACCCAAGGTCTACTCACCACCTTACCCTAGGGTTTTCACCAGAAACCCTAATTTGGGCCTATGTGGCCCTTCCTTCTCTGCCTCCCACAACCCACACTATTATAACGCCCCACGTGTCATGACCCTCAGACTCAACTCTCCCCTCATACCTCGCTCCTCCTCGTTTATTTTTATTATTTTCCTTTTCTCTTTCCACCTCCTCAAATTAGGGCTTCCTCCCCAAACCCTAGCCGATCCTTAGGTACCCTCATATTATCCTACGTACTATTGTTCACTTTGAGTCTCCAAACTCCAAAACAAACCTTCCATTGCCTTCCCCACGTCCCAAAGTAACTTTCCATATGTAAGATTCGCCCTATGCGGACCTTAACCTCCCCATGAAAACCCCTTGATCTCTAACATGCCAAACCCTATTATTTCCATGGAAACCCTAGTTCCTCCCATGTAACCTTGGTTTCTCCCACTCTTCCATTTTATTTAATTCCCCTTTTTCTTATCCATTCACGGATCACAGATTATCTAGGTCATCCTTATCTACGTTAGCCAACTTACTTCCCCTTAGTTATCTTAATTTCTCATTTTTCTCTTTCATGCCCCCATTCCACAACACTTCATCAAATAACCTAGCATGCATGCCCTAAGGGTCACATCACATCATATTTGCAGCATATCCATATTAGCACATACCAGACAAGAGCACGAGAACATACCTCGGTTCCAAGCTGCACTATACAATAAAACAGATAACATATAGAATACAACATATAAATCGTACAAGGCATCCAAGGCAAGTAAAATGCGTAATACACAGGCAGCCTTAGTTAAGTCCTTACCTAAATCGGCGCCGGGCTTGGAGCACGCTCCTACGCCTCCTGGGGGTTTTGACTCGGTTCACCTATAAGAGGGAAATACTAAGGGTTAATCTCCCTCTATCAGAATTACCATAATTTTCCTATCTTACCCCTATCATGGCCTAATACTAAGGCTCATATTAATAATAGCAGTTTATAAATAAAAGGTAGGGTTATTATTATTCCCAATATAGTTAAACGAATCACCACTAGTCAAAGTAAGTCTTAGTAAAATCCATAGTATTAAAGTAAGGGTTTCAATATTACTAATAACAATAATAATAATAATAATAATAATAATAATAATAATAATGCTTATAATGATAATCATGATGATAATAATAATTGAAATCGTAGTAGTATAGTAATACTAATAATAATGATAATAATAATAATAATACTAATAATAATAATAATAACAACAACAACAACCATGATCACGATAATAATAATAATAATAATAATAATAATAAGATTAAGAAAAATAATAATAATAACAACAATAACCACCATAACCATAATAATAATAATAACGATAATGATAATAATAATAATAATAGTAATAATACTAATAATAGCAAGAATACTAAAATAATAATAATAATAATAGAGATAGTAACGATGTTAGTCATAGTTAGAGTAATAAACATGATAATTATAATAATAATAATAATAGTGGTAGTAATAATAGTAATAATAATAGTAGTAATAATAATAATAATGTTAATAATAATCAAAATAACACAAATAATAATAATAGTTAATAATATTAAAAATCATTAACACATTTAATAATAAGGGTTTAGGGGTTAAGGAGTTGGGGAACAACCTAGGTTAGGGGGTGGTGCCGGCGGCGGCGGCGACGGCGGTGGAGGAAGGAAGAAATGGGAGAGGTGGATGTGGAGGCTAGGGGAGAGGGAAGTAGTGGAAAATGGAGGTATGGGATGGTAAGGCAGGATCTCCTGGTTGTTTTGGGGGGTAGGGCGGAGTTGTAGGCCGCGGTATCGGCGGCAACCTACGGCACGAAGGTGGCGTAGGGGTCGAATGGGCTAATCGGGGAGGCAATTTCGCACGGCCGGGGCGGCTCGTGCAAGGAAAGGCAGGGAAGGCTGATGGTTGGGTCGTGTAGAGGGCAGTGTAGGGAGAATTTTGGTGGCCGGAACGGGCGATAAAGGCAGCCGACAGCGGAGGAATGGCTAGCTTAAGTAGAGGTAGCGCACGATTTGGTTTTCTAGGCTCCGAATTCCAAACCCAATTATGGCAGCCTTCGGGGCTATTAATAGTCCAATAGGGAAGGAAAATGACAAGGACGCGTGACAAGGTAGGGGCAGGATTATGGGCTCCTGTCAAGTGAGAGTGGCCGGCGCAGGTTTGCTTGTGCTGACCGTGCGTTGTCCAGGAGAGAGAGGGATGGCGTGCGGGAGAAGGGAGGAATGGTTTGGTCCAAATTGTGGGGGAGTCAATGGGGAGGAGAGGGGAGGAATGGCCAGTGCAGTTGGGTGTGGCTGTTGCAGCCTTTTTCCGGCAAAAATCTCGGTTGCAGGTGTGTGAAGGTTGAAGATGAAGTGCAGTAGTGGACCGACGGTCAAGTAGAAAAGAAAAAGAAGGAAAAGAAAGGCCGAACCGGTCGGGAGAGGGGGAGAGGAGATGCGCGGGGGGTTGGGCAGTGCAGGGGGAGAGGGGGAGTTGGGCCAACGGGCCGGCCCAGGTCGGGGAAAAGAAGAAAAATAAGGGAGAGAAGGAAAGGAAAGAAAAGGAAAAAGAGGGAAAAAAAGAGAAAAAGGGAAAAAGAAAAGGAAAATGGGTTTAACTAAAATGATTTAATTTATAAAATAATAAAATACCATATTTTGGGGTTATAAATTTATTAATAATTTAATTTAATATACTTAAAATATAAGGGTTTTAAAAAGATAATTTTAGTAAAGTAATGATTTGGAAAATTATTTAAATAATAAGAGTATGATAGAATAATAAAATATTTATTTTTTAATTTATTAAATATTCATATGATCAAAATCCAATAATTAAAATAAATTTAAAGGCTAATTTATCCCAAATAAAATTTATTTATTAAAATATAGGCTTTTCAAAAAATTCGGGGGATTACAACTTTTATAATTATACCCTTTACATATTAAGCTAATAAACCTTTATATATCTCCAAATTTATCATATCATTATATCCTCTTATTTACCTTGTCTTCTCCATCTTCAACCTCCTCTTCCTTCACCACAATGCACACCTCTTTGGGCCACAACCAAATACCATCAAAAGTCTTATAATCTTCTTCCTTTTCTTCTCTTCTTCTTTTTCTATTTGGTTCACCAAATTCTCTCTCTCTCTCTCTTGTCTTCTCTATTTTTGTGGCCTAGCATCTTAATTTTCCACCATGGTTATAGCTTGGTTTCCTTCCAAACTCAAGATAAAAGTTACCTTATGTTCCTTCCTAATTCTATCGACATTAATTTAACTTTTATGTGTTGAATTTCTCTAACCTTTTCATAGTTTTTCTAGACTTATGAAGGCTTATGGAGGAGCTTCGTTTGGTCATTAATATTTCTTAGATTTTTATTATTTAGAGCTAAAATTATAGGTAATATATTTTTATTTCCTATAAACATGTTTAATTTTTGAATTTATAGATTCATGCCATGTTTGGTGGGTTCAGGGTTTAAGTCCATATTATTTTTTTTGGGTTATGTGGTGTTGATGAAATTAATGATATCATGTTATATATGTTGATATATATATATATGAACTTTCTTGTTTATTATATATAGATTCAACCATGTTTTGATAGTTTAATTTGTGATTTAAATATTGTCAATTTTAGATGTTCTTGAATGCTCTTGAGCATCTTAAAGTATTTTTGATGATTTTATGGATTTTTTTAAATTATATGATACCATGATAGTCCTTAAAAATTCTTCATAAACATTGATATGATATATATTTGCTAAAAATCTTTGGTTGAATGTTTCAATGGCTTAAACACGTTCTTGAAACATTCAAAGTGTTCTTAGCTTAAGGACTCTCTAATTACCCTTAGTAGTATTTAATTTGAGATTAATTATATTTATGGCAATCATTTTCATTAAAGTTTATACTTAGCCAAAAATGAAGCTTTTAACTTAATTGAAGGTAAATGTTCAACCTTTGATCTTTAACAATTAACTTTGACCTCGTAAATAGTTATTTTTGGTAATATAATATTTTTATTTTTTGGATTTAAATTGTAACACTCCAAAATTCATTATTTTAATTCTAGGGATGTTACTGCCACACTTAATACCAAATCGATTCACTCCGACTGTTCCAGTACCAAGTGCTAAGGCTAAAAGAATTTTTTTGTTAAACTTTAATTAATACTTAAATCAAGAATACATAAAATTCAAAAATCAGAGTGCACATAAAAAAATTATAATTCATAACCAAAAAGAGAAATAATCGTATAATTGTTTAAAGGTTCATACCAAATACTGAACACAAAAATAATGAATCAAAAAAGGTAAATCCGATACAAAGAAAAATAACATAAGGGAAATAAAATAGTGAGAAGAGTGAAAACGACCACGACACTCTCAAACTTCAAGCTAACCACAAGCTCAACACTCAGTCCCGCCTGATGTCTCACCCACCTACATAAAGTCAAAAGGGCCTACTACTCGTGGGAATAAGTAGCACCCATAACAAGGGTGATCAGTACACTATGTACTAAGTAAGGTAATTGTGCACTAAGGCCAACATACAAAATTCACATAAACCATGTAGAATAATAATAGAGCATAAAGACCATCATAATAACATACTACTGTACAATCATTTGGGTAGATTCATAAAGGCCCATTTATAATCCAAATTAATTACTTAATAAATCTCTTATCCGAATTCTTTTCACACCATGCCCTTTATCAAGTCCATACGAGTACGGGAACCCTACTATTTTAGCCGGTGGATTGGTCTCTAGGGCACTTCGGCACATGACCACTATTCTAGTTGGTGGATTAGTCACTTAGGGTACATGCCCTACCACTATTATATGCATGTGGATCGGTCTGGCCCCTGCTCGCATGTTGTTCCACTGTAAGTAATTAGTATATTTCCCATATCTTAGAAAACTGTAGGGTTTGGTTTATTGAGCTCGGGATCACCCACTATTTTAGCCGGTAGATCGGTCACTTAAGGCAACATACCCTACAACTATTATACGCCAGTGGATCGATCTCTAGGATACTGCAGTATCTAGCAACTATTATACTGGTGGATTGGTCTGGGCCTAGCTCAATACTCATCAACTTTACATGATTAATGTCTTAAGTATCTTCTTTAGAAATTTTTACCCCAGACATGCCTTACTCACTCTCCCCACACCTATCCTCCAACGGACTCTTTCTATATCATCAGACTCATGTACCTCCCAACTTGCCCCAACATCATTTCCTCCATATCCTATCTCACATTAGAAGTCCTACTCTTAAGTATATGGGTCAAGGCCTACTACTTTACACTTCCAAGTCCACTCCACATCTCACTATAGGGTTTTATTATAAAACCTTAATTTAAAACTATCTGGTCCATCCTACTCTACCTCACACAACCCAAATCATTTTAACACCCCATTTTTCATAACCCATCGATCCCATATTCATCATCATACTTTATTCACCAAGTACAGACATATTACCATCGAACCCTAGTTAGCCATATCAAAACCCTAGTTTACCACACCGAACCCTAGTTAACCACTCCAAACCATAATTATCCACTCCAAATCCTATTTAACCACAACAAACCATAATTAGCCACTCCAAACCCTAGTTAATCACAACAAACCATAATTAGCCACTCTAAACCCTAGTTAATCACAACAATCCATAGTTAATCACTCCAAACCCTAACTTAGTCTCCTCCATACCCTCATAATGTCCTACGTACTATTTTTCACCCAAAACTTCCAAACACCCAAATAACTCTTCTATTAACTTCCTTACATCCCAATTCAACTTTTCATATGTAAACTTTACTCCCATGCAAATGCTAACCTCCCTATGCAAACCTTCAAAATTTTTCATGCAACCCTAAAACTCCCACGTGAAACCCTAGATTCAACCATACAAACCCTAGATCCATCCATGCAAAACCCTAGATTCCACTTTACAAAACCCTAGATTCAATCCATAAAAACCCTAGATTAGATTCCCCTATGCAACACCATAAAATCTCCATGCAAAACCTTAAGTCCATCCATACCAAAACTCTAGATTCCTCCATGCAAAACCCAAGATTCTTCCATACAAAATTCAAGATTCATCCATACCAACTCTACATTCAATCCATACAAAAACCTAGATTAGATTCTCTTATGTAACACCATATATTAGATTCTCCCACACGAAACCATAGATTAGATTCTCCCATACAAAACCATAGATTAGATTCTCCCATACGAAACCCCAAAATTTCCCATTTCATTCTTCCACTCATGGATCCTTAAAATACTTAGGTCAACTCACATCCCTTGGTCAACTTATCCCCCTTTTGTTTACTTATTCCCTTGGTCAACTTCATTCCCTGTTTGGTCAACTTACTTGCCATGGTCAATTTATTCCCCTATGGTCAACTTATTCCCCTTGGTCAACTTCTATCCCCCATTCTCCTTTTTCATCCTTTCCCCCATACAAACTACATTAACATATTCACATGCATGTCTTACAAGGTCACAACACATAAAATTGCATACCACAATATTTCATCAAATACATATAGTACACATGCCATATAAATACACAAAAACATACTTCAACTCCACGTCATACCACACACAAAATAATTACAATGATAAACATAGGATGCATAACATACAAAGCATATAATGCAAATCAACACACATAAGGCCTTAGTAACACCCTTACCTAAAATGACACCGATCTTAGAGCATGCTCCTACGCCTACTTAGGGCTTTAACTAGTCTCACCTATATGAGGCAAAAACTAGAATTAGATTCCCTCCTATCAAAAATACTATCACATACTAGTTTATTTTAATACTTGGTTTTTGATAAAATAATAAAATATTAATAATAAAAATGACATTAACTAATTAGTATCTTGCTAAAGGTATAAGAAATAATAGTAATATTATAAAAGTTTATAATATAAGGTTGAATACTTTACCCTAATAATAATAATAATTATACTAAAATAATAATAGCAAAGATACTAAAAATAATAACAATGATAATATTAATAATAATAATAATAATAATAGCAACAATGATCACACTAAAAATACCAATAATAATAATAATAATAATAATAATAATGATAATAATAAAACTAATAATAACCATAATAATAATAGTAATAATAAAAAGGTAATTATTCAAAAACAAAGTGAAATAAAGGCTTCGATCCCTTTACCAAAATAATAATGATGATAACAATAATAATGAAAAAACTAATAATAATAATAATAGCAATAGAAATAAAATTAATGATAAAAACCATAATAATATTGAAAAATAATAATAATCGTAACAGTAATAATAACACTAAAAATAATAATAATGATATTAATATTATTCAAAATGGATGGTGAGATAAGGGCTTCAACCCTGCACCAAAATAATGCTAATAATATCATTAGGACATTAATAATAATTATGATGATAATAATAATAATAATAATAATACATTTTACTTATAATAATACTAATACTAATAATAATAATAATAATAATAATAATAATAATAGTAATAATAATAATCGCATAACAATAATAATAATAGCAACACTATTAGTAAAATATTGTAATAATAATAATGAAATAATAATAATAATTTTGAAATAGTAATAATAACATTAATAAATAAAATAAAAACTCATAATACTACTAATGATATTAATAATACTAATACTAATAATCTACTTAGCTAAATAGGGTCAGCCCTAATAATAATAATAATAATAATAATAATAATAATAATAATAATAATAATAATAGTAATAGTAATAGTAATAGTAATAGTAATAGTAATAGTAATAATAATAATCGCATAACAATAATAACAATAGCAACACTATTAGTAAAATAGTTGTAATAATAATAATAATTTTGAAATAGTAATAATAACATTAATAAATAAAATAAAAAACTCATAATACTACTAATAATATTAATAATACTACTACTAATAATCTACTTAGCCAAATATGGTCAACCCTAATAATAAATAATAATAATAATAATAATAATACATAATAATTATTATAATAATAATAATAATATTCAAATAATAGGCTAAAATTGAAATAAAATAAAATAAACTTAATTAAATAGGGAAAAAGGGTTGAAAGAGTTTAGGGTTCAACGTTAGGCTGGTGGTGACAAGCGACACCAGTAGTGGTGCACGGTGGTGGCGACGGTGGCCGGAAAAAGAGAAGAAAAAGGGAATATTTGGATGTTGGGAAAAAGAGAGGTAGAATGGAGGTGGGAGTTGGGGTGTTTAGAGTTGCTTAGGTGGAGAGGAGCATAATGGAGGTGGTGGCACAACCAAAGGTGGCGGCGCACTGCGGCGGCGGTGGTGGCCGAAAGAGGAAGAAGAAGCGAAAGAGAGGAGGAGAGGGAGAAAGAGGAAAAGAAGAGTAGGAAAAGATAGAGGAGGGTCTGTAGATGTTTTTGGGTAGTGTAGAAGTGGCGGTAGTGGCAAAAGAGGTGGCTAATGGTGGTTTGAAGGGCGGCGGAGGTGGAAGAGAGGGCTAATTGGGAAGAAAACTTTACACAGCTAGGGTGGCTTATGCAGGGAAAATTGAGGGATATGGGAGGTTTATTTGGGTAGAGAACGATGTAGTGAAGGCTTAGGTAGGAGGATTGAGTGGCGGCGTTGGCCAACGGCGGTGGCAATGAAGTCTGAAGTGGCAGTGGAGAAAAGGAATGATTTTCCTGGGTTTGAAAATAGAACTCGACTCCAAGGTTGGTAAGGGGTATTTATAGGCTTAAGGAGGAGATAAGGTTGAAAGGAAGCCAGGGGAATTGGGGTAGGTCATTTAGGGCTCACCGGCGGAATCATTTGGCCTACAAAATTCAATATGGCAGGGTGAGTTACTAGCTGGAAGAAGGGAGAATGTGCGAGGAGAGGGGAGGGTTTATTGGGTCAAATTGGTTGTGAGTCAGTAGGGGAGAGGGCGGAGAGTTTGGCTGAATTGACGGCGTGGTCAGCGGCAAAAAAACAAGGGTGGTTGTAGGTTGATGTCGTCAAGGGAGGAGGAAGAAGAAAGAAGGAAGAAATGTGGGGGTTGGACTAGTTGTTCGGGGAAGAAAAGAAAGAGAAGAAAAGGAAGGCGAACCGATCTAGTCAGCGGGGTGGGGGAAGATTAAGTGAAACGCAACGTTAGGGGGGACGAAGGGAGGAGGAGCGGAGTTTCGCTCCTAGGTTGCCCCAAAGGAAGAAAAGAAAGAAATGGGTCATGGTAGGAGGAGAAGTAAGGAAAAGGAGAATGGGTCACAAGAAAGGAAAGAAAAGGGAGAGGGGTCTGGGCCAACGGCTGGCCCAGGTCGAGGGAGGGTAAGGAGCAAAAGAAAGGAAAAGAAAGAAAAAAAGGAAGAAAGAAAAGGAAAAGGGAAAAGGGAAAAAGGAGAAAATAATGGGTTAGGTTAATTAAATTAATTAGGATATTTAGGATATTTACAAATAATAATACTTAAATAAAATAATATTTACATTCCGTTTTTAGGCTAAATTAGGATTTTTGAAAGGTTTTCCATAAATTTCATTTTAATTAGCAAATCACTATAATTTTCTCCAATTGAATTATTTATAAAATTCCTATTAATTTGACCCTATTTTCTCCTTCTTATTTAAAATACAATAATTTATTTAATTAATTTCCAAAATTAAATCCTTAATTAGCTAAAATACCCAAATTTCTTCCTAATTAAAATATTTATAAATTTCTTCTTAAAAACCCTAATTAATTCCCTTTTATGTTAAAAAAATAATTTATTTAAATTATTTTTCCTAATAAAACTTTATTTAACTATAATTTTTAAAGTTAGAATTTTTGGGGCATTTCATAAACTTATCGGTATAAAATAATATTTCCCATCGTCTATAAATAGTAATTTTCATGAAAGTGATTTTTTTTGTTTAAAAGTGTGATATCTTTTTATCCTATTTTAGCTATTTATATATGCAATTTTTGCTAACTTTAGACAAAACAAGAAAATATAGGTTTTGACATTTTCACACTAGTTCTAAGGTATATAAACCTATAGATTAGGTTTCAAGTCTTTAAAGTGTTTTCAAGTCCTTAAAGGAATAAATACATGAATAATTAGTTATATTAGACTTTAGGGCTTTGTTGACCTAATTTTGACACTCAACTAGTTATCTAGAACTCTTTCTCTATAAGAGGTGTGCTGCATTTAGTTGTTAAAAGTATTTCTTGTAGCTTTTGGCCTCTAATTTTAGACTTTGTCTAGTGGCCTTTAGCCTTTTAATTTAAATTTTCATAAAACTTATAAGGGATATTATGATCTATGGTGATCTTGTTGATCATTAGTTTTTGTTATTTGAATAACATCTAATAATCTCTAGGGTTATGTGTTAATCTTAAATAGTTCTATGTCATTTGATATATATACTCTATAAGTTTTTTCCTTTGTGAAATACCTTTTGTGTTGGCATTATAAAAACACAGTCTTCTAAACCTTCATTTTTTCTTTTTTGTAAAATCGTATGCAATGTTAGTGTTATTGTATCTTGGTGCCTTTTCTACTGTATATGATCCTTCCACATCTATAGGGACTTTATCATAAGTAATGATTAGGATACCATTGGTAAGACTACATGATCTAGAGTTCATTAGTAGTGGGTGGGATGTTTGACCTATGGTGGCATTTACTATTCCAGGCTAAATGGACATTAGATTCTTCATATAATTCCTATGGTTTTAGTATTTTCATTTTTAGTGGAGCAAGCTTCTCAATTGATTAGTATTCATACCCTTTGCTTTGTTCATTATAGTAGGACAATTGTCTTTATATGCCTTAGGTTTTATAATGTGTTGCTATTTCTATGTCCTATGGGTTCTATCCACTAGTGGTAGGATTAAATATCTAGGCTTATAACTTGGAGTTTGGATCCATATGCATATTTTCTATGTGATTTTATTTGATTATGCTCTTGGCCTATATGTCCTTATGTGACACTTATTGAAATGCATGTCATATATGCAATGGGTTTTACCTAATTCATATATACTTATTAAATCCTTTATGATTCCATGTTTTCTTTCATATACCCTTGTGGTATAACAAATTATATATTATCTTCTTACCTATGTTGCTAGCTTAAAGTTTTTCTACATCGATTATTATGAGCATACATTAATACTAATTGGAATTAAGTTCCTAGAGATTCCATAGGGCTTTCTCCTTCCTAATTTACATGAGTCATATCCCTAGATTTCATCATGTAGTCTTATGCTATTATACCATATCATTGGGAACTTGTGATATTATTATGATGTGGTAACATGTTTTGTGTAAAAGCATGTTTATGTGTGATTCTTAGGTCTTATTCAGTACGCTTTTTATACTAACACCACACCATTTGAATCTTGTGCATGTTTCTCATTCTTTGCTATGTGGGGTTGATAGTGTTGAGTCCTTAGTCATCTCTTTTAGCATTTCAATTTAGATCCTTGGGATCTAATATTCTATTTCATAATGGATCTTATAGATTTGTGTATGATCTTGTTGATCATATATTTTTTTTATAAGTTTTGTAAGTCTTGTATCAAACTCAGGTTTAGTGATTGACACACCTAACTCTTGAGACATGATTTTACTTTTTAGCCATGTTTCCAACATATACCACGTAGTGATTATACCTCATTTATGTTTGAAATGGTTGTAGAACCCTACATTCCCCATTCATTTCATGCAAAATTTCTTGTGAAATTTAAAAAAAATGGCTATGAAAATGGCCGTGTAGAAGTGGAGGTGGTTGTACTAAAGGGCATTTGAATATGATGAGGCAGGTTGGGACTCATTGATAGGTTGATGTAGTCATTCGTATGCTTTTGGTTTCATCTCTTTCTACATATTTTCTATTTGATATGCATGATTCACACTCCTTTGTTTCTAGCAATTTCATTACATGAGCTTGATTGACTCCTACTACAACTATTCATGCATCTATATAGCTACCTATAGAAGGCTCTATTACTTGTACTACCTTATTTTGTGATGTGGCATTAGTTATAGCTAATTTAGAGTATTCCATATACCTCATAGGGATTAACCTTTAGGATATTGACTATATTTTGGGCATGGAAATGAGGGGAGATATAAACAATGTTAGATTGTGCATAAGAGTTTGTTATATTGGGGAGTCCTATGGGTGTTAGGGTATTCTATTATAGATTCAAGCCTAGAACCACTATAGTTGTACTACCCAATCCAAAAATCCTTCAACATGTGTTTAAAATTATGTTGATATAAAATAAACTAGTTTGGTTTTAGAATGGGTTTAAAATTATAATTAACTATGAATTTTAGGTATATCGATTGATTGTTTTACTTAACCAATCGACTAGTGCACTGAGGAATTTACATTCATATTTTTAACAAACAAGTCGGCTACTTTGCCTAAACCCATTGGCTGGTTATCCTACGATTTCATATCCACTTCTAATTTTGATTCGAATTTCTCTCTAATGTTTATGAAAACTCCTTATTAGAGTCCAATTATGCTAATAAGCATGTTTTAGTACTCTAGGATTATTTCCACATTATTTAGACTAATACATAAATTAGCCAATTTTTTTCCAAGAAGCACCTTTGAGGCAAACTTCACTTTTTCTTTTCTCCCTCACCTATCCCTCTCTCTTCTGGTAGCTAGGGTTGCAATATTGACTTTGTGCACCATCTCCTAACTTATCAACTCATTACCATGCTCGTTTCTAACTACACTCAACCCCACCCCATAAAGTCAACCCTTATTTCTTGGTTACCCACACTCAACCTCACTAGTCTTATCTCCCACTCCCATGTGAAAGATAGGCCATCCTTATCCCTATACCTTTCATTTCTCATCCATTTTCATTTCTCAATTTTTATTCCTTCTCTCTTCTCCCTTTTATTGTGGAAACTTCCCAAATGTTGTACATCCCTTTATTTTCCTTCTTCTCCTCTCTGTTGAGAAAAATAGAGACTTGTTCTAGTTTTCTCCCTTCCTTATGCCAGCATTGCATTCCTTAATCTTCTAATATTGTTTTTAGTTCTCTCTTGATTCCCTTAAGCAAGGAAGAATTAAGGTTGAGAAAGGTTGAAATTTTCAGTTCTTTATTTCACACACTATTTTTTGAGAAAAAGGTGGTGTTTTGTATTCTTCTTATTATTCTAATTTTTCTTTGATTTTAATGAAGTTTGGAAAGATTATTTTTAATAGTTTTAACTTTTATTCTATTACGATTAAAGGTTATACTAGATAGCAATAAAGTAAAAGCTTTTGTGCTAGAATAATTGCTTCAAGGTAAGGAAGGCATTCTTATGTTTAACATAAATGGTGTTATGTGGTTTATTAGGGTTCTATATGTTTAGTTTATGTAACAGTATGATCTAAATTGTATTCTATGATCTAAGAATGTGGTATAGGTCTTCCCAAGTTAGCATTCCCAGAATTTCTCTACTTTTAACCATAAATTAGCCATTTGAACATGATTTATTTGAGTACGTACATTGTCATGTATCCATGTGATTCTATATGTGTTGCATGTATATTTATTTGTATTTTCATATAGAAAAAAATTCTAGGTTTAATATAATAAAGTGTGGTAATTTTTTGTGTTTATATCACATATCTGGGTAGTGTTTTCCCAAAGAAAATGATTGGTTTCTTGAACCCATCAATTGGTTATACGAGCAGTCTATTAGTTCGGAGTTTTGGATTGGTTGGTCTCAAGATTTGTCGATTAGTTTGATAAAATAGTCAACTGGTTTTAATGAAATGTTGATTGATTTGTCAAACTCGTCGGCTGGTGTCCCTACAAACCAAAATGGTTTGGTCTCTACTTAGACCCATCAACTAGTTAGACCAAACCGGTTGATTGGTTTCTATAATAAGTCTATTAGTTGGTCAAAGCCATTAACTGCTTTTTATGTAGGCCAAACTTGGTTGGTCTCTACTTAAACCCATCATTGGTTGGATCGAACTAGTCAAATGGTTGCTATAAATAGCAAATCTGTGACGCCCACCAACTAATTGGTTCTCTTCTATTGTTATAGTTAAGGTATGGTACGACCAGATTAGTTGATCGACTATTCTAGCCAAAAATCACATGGTTTGTGATAATTTTTTGTTTCTCTATTAGGCCTTTGATGTTGATAACTCCATGTATTTACAAAATTTAAAATATGATTTCCACTATGATTGCCCTAATTTAATAAGAATTATCATTATGGTATTTGAGACTTTAATTATGATGTGTTTGGTGTTAGGCTTTAAAACACCCAATTTGTGGCTTTTATACTTTACGATATGGCTTTTATACCGTATGATGTGTTCGGTGTTATCACGTTAAAGCACCAAATTGATGGCTTTTATGCCTTATGATGTATTCGGTGTTTGTGCCTTAATATACCTAATTGGTGGCTTTTATGCCTTATGATGTGTTGGGTGTTAGCACTCTAAAACACCTAATTGGTGGTCTTTATGCCATGTGATGTGTTCAGTGTTATCAATTAGAAACTCCCATTTGGTCATGTGTGGATTTTATTGTGAATTGTATGGTCACTAAAGAAAGAATTATATTATGGTTTATATTGTATGGATTGTGATGTATTTATTATATCTTTATAATTCCATGATATTCCGTGCAAGCATGTCTTGTTATACTTGAATTGTACCGATATGATATCACCATGTTATTATGTGACTTCAAAGTGTTGCATGAGCCTTGCATCAGGCGTGGGTTAGGTGATGATTACACCTCTCTCATGTTGATGTGGCGGTAACATTCTCCATTTTTTTTCAAATGTTTCCACATTATCTTAAAAATAAAAAAAAATTCAAAAAATGATGCTTGGGGTTGGATTTTATATCTTTGCCTAAGAGTTAGGCTAACTGATTAGAATTTTTTTATCCACAGCATTGGAAAGTTTTTGTATTTCTTGTTATTCAAACTCTTGGCTCAATTTCCATTATTTGCTTTAGTAAAACTATCATACTCATTCTAACTATAATATTTTTATCTCCCTTATTATCTCGTATTGTCACATTAAGGTTATACGGATATATTCGTTGTTTATTATTTCATTTTACCTTAAATCAGGCAAGGGTTACGTGATGATTACACCTCTTTCATGGTTGATGTGGCGGTAACATTCTCCGGTTTTGTCTTCAAATGATTCCACATTATCTTTAAAATGAAATAATTTTGTAAAAAATGATGTTGTTATAAGAACATCCCCATTTTTTTAGCACTCAAAATTTTCATTTAATGAGTTATTTTAGAAGTTGAAATAGAAAAAATGTAGGGTGTTACCACATATTTTTGATATGAATCTTCAAAATTTGTATTTAATTAATTTTGATAATTGCTGTAAATCATTTTATACTTATAATTGTTTGTCTTATTGTGTGATTGATTAGGAAATATTAATGCAGCACATGGAGGATGGATTTAAATTGTTGTAGTTGCTGAAGTTGTTGCAGAAATGTAATCCCATGTGATGCATTCGCCGGTAGAAATTGGCTAATGGGAATTAGGTTGGTTGTATAACCCGCTACCCGATCCATGGATAATGGATTAGTTAGATTATGGGTTAATCAACCCTTAATAACCATGATTAGCTAGAATTAGTATTAGATGATGGGAATTGATGTATAAATATTTCCTTGTATTTTGGGGGGTTTGGTGTTGTATTTTTGGGCTAGTCGAATTGTCCAGCATCGACCCTTCCCTCTTTTGTGTATATGGACAGTTTGTTGGGATGTATTGGCGAGTATTGGTTGGGCTGATTGTATGGCTGCGTTGTGTATTTTTATACGGTTTGTACGCCATACAAATATGGCATATATGGCATGTGGACGACAGTTTTTTTGGCTGAATACGAATTTGACTCTTACTTTTCTCGAGCTCTCTCTCTCTCGCATTCTCTCTCTCTCTCGGCGAATCTCTCACTCGCATCTTCTTCTACTTTTTCTCTCTATCTTTGATTGATTCTTGATCATTCCTGCTTCTCAAATTCAGTTGCCGTTGTTAATTTGTGCTTATGAGTTCTTGAATCTTCCTTTGTAAGTTCCTTAGGTTGATTCCGGCGAATCGAACCCCGCGCTCGATCATTTTCATCGATCCTTTTTGAGAAACCCTAACAGGTTTCCATCATTTGGTATCAGAGCCTCGATTATTCGATTGCTCGTGGTTTAATTGTTGCTACTATGTTCTTTTTTTACTTCTGGTTCATTATTTGTCCTTTTCGCTAACCCTACTTCTGAAGTGCGAAATCTAGGGTTTGCAAAAAACGAAGGGTTTGACGATTTCCGTCGCACTTAGGCCGGTGATCGGAGTGTTTTGTCTACGATTTCAAAGTTTCTTGGAAGAAAACGCTAAATCGTTGGCGATTTGTCGATTAGGGTTCAGTCAAGAATTTGGATCTTGACTATTCTTGAAACGTACTTTCTGATTGGTAAACTCAAACCGTATTTTGCTATATACTACTATCTGTGATAATTAATTTACAAATTTCTTTCAAAATATTATTCTGTCCCGCTTGATAAGTGTAGAGGTTAAGTAACCGACGAAGCCTTTTGGTTTCGAGAAAGGAGTAAGACCTCCAAGAAGAGGGGTCCCTTATTAATTGGATTAATTGTTTATGTGCTCGCAGTAATATCGTTCTTTCTCACTTATCTATCATTTTCGAACTAATATTTACTTGGAAATTCTGTGTAGTCTGTGTTGTTGATATATTTGATATTCTTTGATATTATAATATTCTTATAACTAGATTGTGTGATTACTGTCTGTCAGAGTTCTATTAAAATAAATTGATCTTGTTTAACTATCTGTGATTGTGTTTAATTGATTATATTAAGGAAATATCATAATGTCTAACAACGGGCAATCTGTTAATCAATCTGTTTCCAGTAATGATCTATTAGAAACTCTTAAGACTTTTCAAGAACAAATGACTGCTCAATTTGTTGTGTTGTCTACTAACTTAGAACAAAGAATAGGAGAACAAGAGGTAAGAATTAATGAATTACAACATAATAGAGTTGAAACTAACCAAGCAGGGGGTATTAGGAAGGGCTCCTATGGACCCTAGGATCAGAATTCCACCCATAGCTAACCTAGAAGAATTGGAATACCAAGTATCCAACAATAGTGATAGGAGACCTAGGCAGATTAATAGATAAGAAAGGGATTTAGAATTCGTTGATAGGAATCTAAATAATCTTAAGCTTAGTATACCTGGGTTCAATGGCATAAATGACCCTGATTATTATTTTGAATGGGAAAGGAAGATAGAGCTAGTGTTTGAATGTCATAACTATTAGGATGAGAAGAAAATTAAGGTAGCTGTAGTAGAATTTACTGAGTATGCCTCCTCTTGGTATCATAATCTTGTGTTAACTAGACGTAGATGTTGGGAACCACCCATATAGACATAGGAAGAGTTTAAAATTTTGATGAGAAAAAGGTTTATACCAAGTTACTATTATACGGAGTTACATAAAAGATTACAAATAATTAGTCAAGGAATGAGAACAGTGGATGACTAATTTACGGAATTAGAGGTCTTGATCATTAAAACAGGAATTATTGAGGATGATGATGCTACCATGGCTAGGTTTTTGAGTGGATTAAACTCTGAGATAGCTGATAAAGTAGAATTATATCCTTGTGGAACTTTAGGTGAAATGGTAAACATAGCTACTAAGATAGAGATTCAATTAAAGAAGTCTAGATAATATAAGCCCCCAGGGATTGGGATTAAGAATACAATGAGGAGAAATTTTGGGGGAAATACTTCTGGAAATTGGAGGAATAATAATAAATTTGAGTCTAGAGGTAGAAACAATGAGGCTAAGGTAGGAAATAAGTTTGAAAAGGGTAAGAATGTGATAACAAACCCTTTGAATGGGTTAAACAGAACTAGAGATATTAAATGTTTTAGATGTGGAGGATTGAGACATATAGCTTTTGAGTGTCCAAACAAGAGAAAAATTTTAATTAGAGAGTCTGGAGACATAGAATTTGAATCTGAGGAGGAAGATTTGGAGACTAGTTTGGTTAGAGAAGATGATAGTGATTCAGAAGAAGAAATAGAACTACCAGTAAGTAGAGACCTTTTTGTAGTACGCAGGGCTTTAAACAGTAACAAACTACCTGATTCGAATGCTATACAAAGAAAAAATATATTTCATACTAGATTTTTGATTGATGATAAATGCTTTAACATGGCTATAGACAGTGGTAGTTGTATTAATGCTGGTAGTACCTTCTTAGTGTCTAAGTTAGGATTACCAACTACTAAACATCCAAAACCATATAGATTGCAGTGGCTTAATGAGTTAGGAGATGTAAAAGTTAGCTAACAAGTTTTAGTAAACTTAAAATTAGGAAAATATAAGGAATCTATTTTGTGTGATATAATTCCAATGCATGTTGCTCACTTTTTATTGGGTAGGCCTTGGCAATATGATAGAAGGGTAATACATGATGGTCACTTGTTAAGGTAGCCATGCAATCATGAAATAAAAAACAAATAGAATTTCATTACTAATATTTTTTTATAAAATTCTAATCATTCAAGACAAACCTAACAAAAGTTAACAATAAAGAAAACCAAGGTTCAATTATTCACATTTAAGCGCATTAAATTAAAAATAATTAAAATGTCTCTATACCATAATTACCTTGTTGTTATCCATTTATAATAAATATTTTATTTTATTTAATAATATGTTATGAAATGAATAAAATAACAACATTAAAATAATTTATCATGGAAATAAACTACTAAACATGGAAAATGACCATTACACATGGTTTAGCTCATAAAACCTTAACATACATATGTAATTCATAAAAAATGACATAATTTCATGCTTAATAATAAATAATACATACTAGGCATACTTATTAAAATAAAATATCATAATATAAATTAAAATAAAAAATTACCCAAGCATACGATGATAATAATTACACTAAAAACTCCCTAAACAACTCGGCTTATCAAATTCGACATTTACTCATGCATAATTATTCCACACCCTTAACTTATATTCTATCATACTTTTATACACATAATAGTTAAACAACTTACCATGCTCTATTATACCAAAATTCCTCCTAACATCAATTGGAAAATAAATACAGCATAACTAGACATGCTTAATATTATTTACACATCGGAACCGTACTATATTATCTTGTGATATTTAAAATTTTAGTATGACATTTGAGTTATCTGATTTTTTGATAAACACACATATATGAGCAACCTAATATTAATTATTAGGCTACACTATTCTTCCTCTTTTACCTAAAAATATACCTAATAATAATTATATTATAATATAACTCATAAATTAACAAAATAATATCAAAAGAATTCATCAAAATTTACCATATACTAACTAAAATTTAGCTAGAAAAAATGAGCAAACTCACATAGGTTGGGGGTGCCAGCAAGATCCACTAATGCAACCAACGCTAGGTTGAGTAAGGTGGCCATACATTTAGGGAGGGGCAGTTGGGGGTTACATGGGCGATTCACATTGCATGGTAGGGGAAGCATAAGGCATAGAGAGTTTGGTGTTAGTATAGGTGGTTAGTGCTTACAAAGGAAAAAGAACTAGAACATAAGGTAGAGTAGTAAGGTATGGGGATGGAGATGATGAGTAGTGATGAAAATGAGGGGTTGAAATGGTCGAGTTTGATGAACTCTTGTGATGATGAAATTTCATGCATCTTTGGTGCTACATGGTAGGGGCATCATTGAGACTTAACATATAGTGAGTCGAGTATAATAAAGAAGATGGTGGAAGTTGTGCAAGCAAGATAGAGAGAGAGAGAGATGGGTGATGGTTTTGAAGATGGTGGATGTTGGGAATGATGGGAATATATGTAAATAGTGGTGATGGAGTAGGTCGTGAAGGGGAAGGTGATGAGGGAGTGCATGGGAAAGTGGGTACGATTGTGGTGATGGTTCAAATAGGGAGAAGTGGTAATGGAATATGGTTATTGGTGTTTAGGAAATAGAACTAGAAGGGGAATGAATGAGGGGGAGGTAAAGTTGATGACAGGTGATGAAGAAGAGGGAGGTTGGTTGAGTTGGAGAAAATGAAAATAAGGCAAATATTGGTTGGGAGAAATGCCAAATGAAAAATGGTAGTGGGGAATCAGTTAAAGGGGAAGGTTTCATAGAACATAGTGAATATATAAAAGAGGGTTTTCTGGCGGAGAAAATGGGATAATGGGTAGTTGCTTGAGTGAGAGAGATGGCTAAAGTTTTAGTTTTGTTAGGTTAGGGTTTATGTTTTGAAACATAAACTGAAAAAAATTAACTAATAAAGGATGATGGTTCACAAAAACAAAATAGTAAACATAAGTAGGATAAATTATTTAAGAATTTATTTGGATTATGAATTAAGCCTTAATAAAATAATTAAAATGGTTTTAGTGTTAGTTTTTATATAAAAAGCTAAGCATTAAAATGAAATCTTAAAACATTTTCTTGTATTACACCCACAATGAAGGTGGTGTCAACCCTTATGCTTGATTCATTAGTTTGTAAAGGTTATTTCATATTCTTATGCAATATTTGAGATTTGATTGCCAACATCACTTCTTAGGAGAACATTCCTATTATTTGAGAGATTCCAAATATATTTATGATGAATTACCATGGCTAGCACTTGCTAAAGAGGTAAGCTTCATGGTAATCATTATCCATGTAGCACGGCTAGTTATTAGGGTACCTCACTGTATGTCACCTATAGAGATGAGAGGGTTAAAGGCTTATATAGAGAAGGAAATCACATGATTATATATACTTGATTTTATCAGCCAAGGGAGTTTTTGTCCATTTTTTTATGAAGAAGGATGGTGTATTGAGCCTCTTCATGGATTAGGGAGGGTCGAGTGAGTTGATGATGAAGAATCACTACCCATTTGCACAATCTAATGACTTATTTTATCAACTTAGAGATATTATGGGTTTCTCCAATATTGGTTTGAGATTTGGTTTCCACCATTTGAGAGTTGTAGAAGAAAATATTTTGAGGGCCACCTTTTAGACACAATATGGATATTATGATTTCATAGTGATGCGTTTTGGGCTCACCAATGTACCAGTCGTGTTCATGGATCTCAAGAACAGGATCTTTAAGAAATATTTGGATCAATAAATGATGATATTATAACAACCCCATTTTTACTATTAATAATTTACATATTTAAAATATTTGCATAAGAAATAATACAAAATTACTCCAATAAAAAAATGGGTGTTACTGTTGTATCTAACGTGAGATAGATGTACCACCATTTGTCCTAAGCTAGGAACAAGGTTGAGTATGCAAAAACAATTTGACACAAGTAATAAAACGCATGAGTAAAGCTCTAAATAGGCATGTGATAAAAGTATTACAATATACAAACCAAGTCCACATCAACCCCAAAATAAGCATATGATACAAAAAATAAAATTGAAGAAAAATAAAAACAACGCACAATGTCTCAGTCGCTACAGACCAACAAAAGAGAAACACGTTGAAAATTATAGCTATTGAACTCCCTAACCCTAATAAGTATATAACCATCTATTTTCTATCCTCACCAACTTGCATAAGGTCCTCTAGTCATGGGATTGAATAGGTGGCAACATCAATAGGCATATTAGTACTTGTGTACCGTGTATGCCAGGTTAACATAACATTAAGGTTACATGGTTCATGTAATCTCATATAAGGAGTACAAGTCAAACTATAATTATATTTAACATGCTTATAAATTTTCATTTCAAAATTACCTTTTATTATCTCATGACATCATCATGCATGCATGCAAATTTAGAGTATAACATGCTCAATGGTATACATGGCTTTTTAGATAATTAAGCTTATCACAAACTTGAGAATCATGGGTAACAAATACATACACACACACATAGATAATATACAAAGATTTAAACCACTTGAACCACCTCCAATTCCCATTTCATTTATTCAGCTGCCATTTACCACCTAGTAACATTTAACTATGTCATAATATAACAAATTACAAATTTGGGATCTCATTTTTATGCACCTAATTTTTTGAGAGCAATGGGTTGGATTATCCCCCACTGTCTCTCAAATCCCATGGAAGTGAAACCAATAATTAGAGGACACAAATATGGTAAAAGTTAATAAAATAAGTAATGGACATAAACTCTGATAGAATCTAAAGAAGCTTCTTATGTGACATAACCCTTTAGTATCAATACCTCTAAGTACATCAGTAGTGTGTTCAATAAGAAAGGAAATTAAAACGACTCATATACCAAACAAATGCTAATAATAATAAAAGAATCACCCAAAGGAAGACTAATCCTTGTTAGCTAACTAAATATCAATTAATCTACACCCATATGGTACTCCATAATCTTTCAATTTATGTTATTATTGTTATATTTTTACCATTTAATATGACATAGAAGGCCTATTGATCATACCAAACAATCCATGAACACATGATTAATTTGTATTATCCAACACAACTCATTAAGAATACTTAGAGATGATATCATCATTACTTATCCAAATCATGTGAAGGGGAAAATTAAAATGTCTAATAGTGATCAAGGAAATCCAAACCCATAATTTATTTTCAATTATTCAACTTTTTATTCAAAATTCAAAGTCTAGGTCACACTTATGGTTGGCTAACTCAAACAACTGAAATGGAGAATTCAACCTTTCTAAACAAACCTTAAGGAGTGGTGGTCAATTCCACAAAACCATGAAATTTAAATTAGACTTAAAATATTAAGCATATAGAAAATTAGGCAGTCATTTAAGTGATTAGGCATATCAGTTGAATGACTAAAAGCCTCAATTAGAAAATTGCCTAAAAAAACACAACTTGGGGAAAAAACATGTGCACGAATACATGATTGATTGGGCTTATCAATCAACCGATGGGAGTAAAACCAATCAGTCAACAAAAAGTGCATGCTAGTTTATAGGTCACTAGGGACACGTAGACCAATAGTACATATCGGTAAGCCGAAGGACCTGATACCCCATATTTATTTTGAAAGCTCGTCATAAAATTTCCAACACATTTTAAAACACAAGTCAATCAACATTCGAGTATTATAACAACTTTGAATCAAACTTATAGCATGTTGGTCACTTCATCATGCTTTAAAATTATTATTCAACATAGATCATTCTCTCACATCAAGACCATCATTAAAACTTGAAAACTCCTAAAACATGCTCTCTACATCATATATTCATAGACTTTATCATAATATGCTCACTACCATATAGCCATTAGCACATATGTATACAAAAAACCTTATATTCATATACTCTATGCAGCAATACATGCATATTCATTAGCCATAGTAGGATAAGAATGACTTATCTCGGCCAACTATCTAAAATACAGATAAAAATAAATAAAAATCCCTTCTTTATATTAAAATCTTTAGATATTTAATACATTAACAAGAGGAGGATAAAACCTAAAAAAATTCTTAAAATCTCACAAAACTAAATAAGAGATTAAGGAGAAAAATAAGAAAAAACAACCTACACAATAATGTATAAACTAAGGGAGATTTTGAGCCCTCAATCTTCTCCTACATCTAACTATCATTTGTTTAAGAACAAAACAAGAAGTATTTGAAAAGATTTTAGAAGAGGACGGAGGGTTTGAAACCAAGAGCCTCAAGAAGAGAACATGTGGAAGAAAATTTGAAGATGAAAAAAAGAGGCTTGATGGTTTTGTGAAATAAAGAGAAACAGAGGTTTCAGCTATATAATGTAGCATATGAAAAGGGGTAAGAGGTCTTATAATTTGAAATCCCAAAGCTTAGACTATATTCATCTCAAATGGGCATATTTCAAAGGTTACAAAATCGACTTATCCTTATAGCTAAAATGGTGATTGTTGAATAGTTTCAAGGGAATGGACAAAAAAAAGGGGAGAAATTTGTTTTTGTACTAAATTCAGTGGGCCACAATTCATCCATATTGATTAGCATGTTAAAGAGAAAAGTTTAAAAAGGAAATAAATGGTGATGATGTGATCTATTTCCATTTTGGGAATCACACGTCTCTTATTTGATTTTGATTAAGAAAATCATGTTTAATTGGTTTCAAGAACTTGTAAAAATAATTTATAAACTATTCACAACACTAAAATTAAGTCCTTAACTTATTTAGAAGAAATTTGGATTAAAGTTGAAATGTAATTAGTTTAGTTAGATAATCAGTTGAATGATGCGATCTAAGATTTGGTGAATATCTTCTATCTATTGACTGATCATTCATCACCTAAAACACACCCTAAAACCCTACATACATTATCAATGGTAAATATTAGTCTACTAATAAGCCTTAAAAACGATTCCCCCCTTTATTGCAAACTTTTCCGAATCCTTTGAAAATCAAACATAAAATATACTTCTAAAATAATATCACAATTGTTTAAATCATCATTAAACATGAAATAAAATATATTAAAATCTTAAATATAAAGGGTAATATAGAACTACCCCTTTAACATAGCCTTCATCCTTGAAGCAAACCAATCATTTCAAAAGTCTAATTGCCAAAACACTCCAAGAACATCCCCTTAAGAGAAAAGAAACGAATTAAATAGATAACACACATATGTGAATAGATTATGATACTTTACATGAATATCCTCCTCAACCTCCCAAGTGGCATCCTCATACCCATGCCCTAACCAAATAACCTTGACACATTGAATCATCTTTGTAAGTGTCTCATGGGTCTTCCTATTAGAATTACTCATAAGGTCCTACTTATAAGCTCTATCACCTCTGGGAAAATGGTGTGCAAACGATCTACAACTTACTTTATTAACTAAGGAGATACAAAAGATATTTTGCACCAAAACATGGTGAAGAAGCAAAGAGTAACCTCCAAGCAACCACTATCTCCTCCACGCTCGATGCTAGATCCACTAGTGAATCTGTAGCCCCATAACGATACTAATCAATGTTCTAGAGCAAAAGATGAAGATGATATAGGGACTAATTCACCAAACCATAAAAATCTTCAAACCTAAAATTTGGCAGCAATAGAGGAAGTAGAAACTCATGTAAATTCAATAGTAGTTGATGCACCAATCAATATGTAAAAAGAAGAGGACCAAAACCTAGGAAGATCTCAAGAAATTTAACTTTTATAGAGATATATTATTATATCAAATAGAAAACTAAATTAGATGCATGATTTGATTTATAAACCACTGTCTATCCATGAAAGTGTCATAACGGTAGAGATGCAACAATAAGGTATTAAGTTTGAAGGGCTATAGTAGAAAAACATAGTAGTAGGAATGGTGTTTGGCAATAAGCCATTGTTCTACCAAATGGAATCCTACATCAAGAGAAATTTGACAGATATTACCTTGCCAAGGATACATGTGCCTGAAGATGGCTATTTTCTTTTTACCTTTGCTAATGCTAAAGATGGTAACTCTATTTTCTATGCTGGGTATTGGACTTTTTTTAATTGGCCATTTATGCTCAAGCATTTACATCCTCACTTCATTTTATCAAAAAAGTGAACACCAATTTCTCCCACTCTGGATGAAGTTGCTTGGAGTTCCTTTAAATCTTTGGTCCTCAAAAAGCCTGAGTAGAATAAGTAGATGTAAAGGAAGAACTATAAGTAGGGATTGAGTCAAAGCAGCAAAAGAACAAATAATATATGTTCGTATATTGGTTGAGGTTGATACCCATCAACCCCTACCTCAATTTACACATATAACCAGATGGATCCATCCTTTAGCAAAGAGTTGAATTTGAATGGAAACCACCTTACTGCAATTTTTGTACTTAAATTGGCCATTTGATTGATCATTGTCCCACAACTCATGCCCAAAAAGGAAAACAGAGAAGATAATGGGTTGTAATCAATGAAAAAAGACAGACCAAGGAATCTGAACTTGATCACTCAAAGAATACATAAGAAGATTTAGATGATTACAATCCTATCATCCTACCAAATGCCAATAAAATACCTATTATGGGAAGCCTAAAACAAAACCAAACTGAAAAAATACCCAGTGAGCAAAGAATTGTAAGATCAAAAGAAGAATACTTAGTGTAAGGATATGGAGATTTATCTCTAGAAATGGAAAATTATTTCAATCAAGTAGAGACTGAGGGGGATTAGAAATGGATAGTGCTGACAAGAAGATAAAAAGCCATGGAGAAGTTATTTCTCCCATAGTTCCATATTAAACTTTCATGAAGATAGGTCAAGAAATAGAAGGCTATAAGAGAATGGTCTAATGAAAATAAGATAACTTTGGTTGGCATTGTAGAAACTAGAGTAATGGCTGAGAACGTAAATAAAGTTAGTAGAGGTTTTATGCAGAACTCGAAATGGGTACACAATTATGATTATCACTATAATGAGAGATGTTGGTTTGGATGGGATCCAAATTAATGGCAAGTTCAGACGATCTCTACTCATGCTCAAGGGATATGTTGTCAGGTAAATTCAAAAGACAACACCCCTCATCATTTCCTCACCATTTTTTATGCTTCAAATGATGGTCACTCAAGGAGAGAGCTATAGAAATGGCTAGTTCAAAACTATCCTTGGGATAATCCATGGCTTCTTTTAGGAGAAATAAATGAAGTGGACATGGAAGATTTGATAACCTGTATTAATAGTCTCCAACTCATTGACTTAAGATATATAGGCTCTTTCTACACTTGGTTTAATAAACAGATGGGATAGGATAGATTGTGGCGTAAGTTAGATAGAGTCTTATACAATCCCAAATGGTTAGACTATTATATAGATGCTCATGCTCACTTGGGGATTCCTCTCATTTTAGATCATTCTTCCATTTTAGTTCATATCCTGCAAAATGTGACAGAAGGAAGAATCCCCTTTAGTTTTTATAATATGTGGAATGAAGATAAAAGTTTCTTCCTTTGGTTCAAACCATTTAGAATAACTATTACCCTAGAAATAAACTACAAGGTCTTATAAAAAATCTCAAGTAATTAAAGCATCCTCTAAAGTAGTTAAACAAGCTTAATTTTGGTGCCATTAGTGACCGGGTTAAATAAGCAAAGTGTGCTTTGGAAAATCTCTAACAAAATATGATTACAGATCTTGCAAACCAATCATTATATACTCAGGATCTATAAACACCTATCAAAATGAGACAAGATTTTCTACCATCAAAAAGCAAGAACTTAATAGCGTACTCTTAATGATAGTAATACTAAATACTTCCATGTAGTGGTAAAAGGAAGGAAACAAGCTAATAAAGTTCACTCTCTGACTAATGATCGAGGACATGTTCACACAGACCAAAGGGGATTTGTACAATTATCTCCTTGGTACTACATTTGTTCCCTCTATCAATTTTGATCCTACAATAATCTCACAAGGACCCATATTAAAAATAGAACATCAGCATAGTCTCTTAGCACCTATTGGGATTGAGGAAACTATGAAGGTAGTGTTCTCTCTGGCAAATGACAAATCTCTAGGAACATATGGCTACAACTCTTTTTTCTTTAAACATTGTTCGAGCATCATAGGTGAAGATTATCATAAGGCAATCCGTGATTTCTCATCTACTGGTTTCGTGCCAAAATAAATGAATGTTACCACCCTAAATCTTATCCTAAAGGCTCCCAATGCTACAAAACCAAGAGACTATCACCCAATTACTTGTTTCAATACCTTGTACAAAATTATAGCAACTATTTTCACTTCCAAACTCCAAGAGGTAATGTCTAATTTAGTGGGTGGACCAGAAACTTCTTTTGTGAAAGGAAGAGCTATTAATGATGATATCCTTCTCTCTACTGAGCTAATTCAAGGATGCAACCAAAAGAATAAATCCCCTAGAATCATGCTAAATCTTGATATGAAAAAATCTTATGATCATATTCATTGGAATTTCCTAGAAAAGATCCTCCTCTCCATGCATTTTCCCACTCACATTGTGAAGATTATGATGACCTATGTCAAAAACAATTAGTTAATCTATCAAGTGTAATGGGGTTCTTCATCCTCCTTTCCAAGCTAAAATAGGTCTCTGATAGGGCAACCCCTTATCCTTATACCTCTTTGTTTTGGTTATGGAATTCTTAAATCAATCCCTATGGAGCCTTTACAATAATTCTGAGTTTTCCCCTCACATAAAATGCAAAGAGTTAAAGCTTGTAAATTTTATGCTTGTAGATGACTTGCTTTTCTTCTTCAAGGGTCAATTTTCTATAGTAAAAGCAATCCTTGAAGTGTTCCAACCCTTCTCAACTATATTAGGATTATTCTTAAACAACACAAAAATTAGTATCTACTTTAGAGGTCTTGTTCTGACGAATTGAAAGAAGAAATATGTGAATACTTCCACATTCCTAAGGGTGCATTACCTTTCACATGCCTAGCAATTCATCTCGATGGAAATTTTTTTATGCAAACAACATTATAAGCCCCTAATTGACAATTTCGCAATACATTTAAAGTCCTAGCATACTACACTTCTTAGCTATGCAGATCGAAGGCATGTCAATAAATTTGTGCTCTTCATCCTTCAAGCCTATTGGAGTCTTGTTTTCCCTATACCTAAACACGTCCTCCTAGAAATAAATGTTATTTGTAGGAAACTTCTATGGCTTGGGACTTCACAAAAAGCTAAGCTAGCACTAATCTCATTGGATAAAATTTGCATGCCAAAAAGAGAAGAAGGTTTGGGCGTCATAAAAAGTGAATGGTGGAATAAAGCACCAATATGTAAACTTCTTTGCCATCTAGCTTCCAAATAGGATATGTTATAGGAAAGATGGATCCATAATTATTACCTCAAGAGAGAAGATGTCTGAATGGTGAGGATTAAAACCACAACCTCATGCATTATGAAAAATTACTAAACCTCGAAGAATGATGTAGAAATATTTTATATCAGGGCCCCAATTAAATTTTATGCATGGAAGCAAATTCAGCATAGCTAAGATGTATACAATTATAAGACCTCATGCCTCTACAATTGCTTGGAATGCTGTTATCTGGTCAATATAAACCTTCCATAGGAATTCTTT
Organism: Tamarix chinensis; assembly: GCA_030549775.1. NCBI lineage: Eukaryota > Viridiplantae > Streptophyta > Magnoliopsida > Caryophyllales > Tamaricaceae > Tamarix > Tamarix chinensis. Next base: position 63,601,892 of record CM060179.1, on the reverse strand, counting down.
CATTCTTTTGCTAGCTGTTATGAAAAGACTTCAAATAAAAGATAGACTTGTATATATTAGGATGCTAATAAACCCTCTCTGTGTACTTTGTAATGTTCATTATGAGACTCAAAGACACCTTTTCTTTGAATGCGACTTCTCAAGAGAGATTTGGCTAGCACTGATTCACAGTTGGGATGTAACCAAAATATATCATATTCGAACCTAATCCTCCACTAGACTATCATAGGAGGTAGGGGACCTCGAATAAGGAAGATTCTGATTCAAACTCTTCTTGTTGCTACTTTGTACCACATATGGAAGGAAAGAAATGGAAGGGCCTTCACCAAAGAGACTAATAGCACAAGACACATACAAAAGCAGATTATTACTGATATGGTAGGAAGAATGATCAATTTCAAGGATTGTAAATCCTTTAGGAAGCTAATGAACTATATTCATTTTCTTATTTGAGAAACTTATCTTTCGGATCTCTTGTAGTGATAGAAAATTTGATGTACCCATTTAATTCTATAAGACTATCTTTTCTTATCAATATACTATTTACTTATCAAAAAACATTTAGCCAATAATCAACCTTTGTGAACCCCTTTAAGATCTCATAAGGCCTGATATACCTTGGATTAAAATTTCTTTTCTTTTCCAACCTTATTACTCCCTTTTGAAGGGAGACGATTAGAAGGTATTTTTCATCTATCTCATAACCATTTTTCCTCAATTTTGTGTATGGGTAACTCTCATATAATCCTTAATAAATTGAATCACCCTTAAAGTCTCCTAAATCATGTCCAATCCCAACATAAAAATCTTGCTAATGTCACTCTAACATGAAGGATTACAACACTTTATCCCATATAAGGCCTCAAAAGGTATCATCTTGATGCTTGCATGGTAACTATTGATATAGGAAAACTCAATAAAATATAGGTAATCATCCTGAGAAACATCAAAACCCATCACACATGCTCAAGAATGTCCTCCAAGGTGTAAATGGTCCTCTATGCTTGACCATTGGTAATCAGATGAAAAGTGGTATCAATCTTAAACTATATCCTAAATGTTATCTATAGCGATAGGAACCTTGAATCTTGATTTGACATAATATCTCTAGGCACCCTATGTAGTCTCACCACATGTTTCCTATATGCACTGATCATCTACTCCATGCTCTAAGTCAACTTCATCAATATAAAGGATACAAACTTAGTCAAATGGTCAATAGTAGCCAATATGGAGTTAATACTACTATGAGTCCTTGGAAGACAAACCACAAAATCCATGGAGATATTGTACCATCTATGCTTGAGTGCCTCTTCCAATTGTACAAATTATGGTACTCTCTTATGCTTGATCTTTATATTTTGACAAGTTAATCATCTAGAAATGAAATTTGCAACCTCCATCTTTATATGGGGCTACCAATGTACCTTCTTCAAGTCCTAATACAACATATCCTCTCCTAGGTAGAAATAATAAGGTGCATAATGACCCTCCTTAAGAATCTTCCTCTTTATCTCCTCTCAACCGTATGGTATACACCATCTATCCTAATATATGATATGGCCATCATAATGGATCTAAAACCCTATAGCTCTACCTTTGGTAGAATTATGAAGGATCTTCTTGAGCTTGACGTCTCTAGGATGATGAGCTCAGATTGCATCAAAGATGGAATGTGTGATAGTGAGAGTTCTCATTCTTGCCTCAAAACTATTAGTCATAATCAACTTGATACCCGTCTTCTTAAGTTCATGGAACAATGGATCTAATAATATAATGAACTCTAGGTCAAAATCCTTTACCAACACCAAATACCTACACTACCTCAAGGTTAAGTCCTTTTGAATGAAACTATATCAAAGGCTTTGGTGATTAATTTAAAACTTTTACCAAATTCCATAGAGATAATACCTCTAGATTTTCGAAGCAAATACCATCATGATAAGCTCTAAATCATTTTCTAGTAGTTTTACACATAAGGCTTTAGTTGGCATGAATTTTAAGACACTAACATCCCATGTTGTACCAACACAAATCCCAAACCATGCTTAAATGCATCTGTATACACCTCAAATTTGTTTGAACCACTTGGTAATGTAAGCACTAAAGATAAAGTTAATTACCTCTTTAACTCCTTAAAATCCCTACTAAAATTCTTATCCCACTAAAAATATTCAGTCTTCTTCTTCAAATTCATCATTGGGTTAGATTTCATGGAGAATTCCTAAACATATGTGTTGTAATATCCATCTTAATATAGAAAACCACACACCTCTCTAACTAATGTCAATATTAGATACTCTAAAATAGCCCCAATCTTCAAAGGATCTAGTAAAATGTTATCACTCAATACCACAAACCTAAGAGAATAGACTTGATCTAGTATAATCGATGGGTTCTCAACAAATCCATGGTCTTCCTCAAATGTAGCTCATGATCATCACAGTTACTAACATAGATGAGACTGTAGATGATGAATACAACAACAAACTAACCCAAGAACTACCTAAATATCTGGTTCATGATAGCCATGAACATTTTTTTTCACATTATTAAATTTCAAATACATAGTTATGAACTCATAATAGCCATATCTATTTTAGAAAAATATTGTTAGGATATTCTAATAACCAATCCTCAACTAATGAATGACTCGTATCTACACTAATGGTGTTTCATCAGCCTACACATCTCGCATTGTACATGAGAAGAATGGATACCTAGGCTTAAATCACTAATTATAGACCCTAGAACCCTTCAGATACCAACCACATTCTCTTGTTCATAATCTATCAATGCTTAATAATTTCCTATCATATCGATCCAAATAATCACATCAAAATCATGCATGTCAATCTCTATGAGGTCAAAGAGAAATTCAACACAATTAAAAACCAAGGCTACATCTCTATAGAGCCTATAAAAAGTAGTCATATCCCCCGAAGGTAACATAATATAAGTATATATAATGGTATATGAAGAAAAAAATAACTTTGGTAATAAAGGTAGAGGACACAAAGGAATGGGATCCACTAAAATTAAAAGGAACACATGCTAAAAAGAAGAAGTAATTTAGCATAGTAGTAATGGTATCTACCGGATGCTCAACCTTAGACTTGTTAATAACGTTCAAATGACCAACTTAAGAAAATCAAATGATACTACTCAATCCTTAACCAAGATGAAGGGTACAAGGCTTCAAAGCTATCAATGAGCTAGGATGATTTCCTATATTAGCTAGTAAAATAGGTACTCTTAGAGCATATTATTGTTGAAGTGATCTGATAGAATGGGTTAGAGACTAACCCTTATCAACACAATTGCCTCCCATACAATGCTAAAAAACCCGACGTCCCAAAATACCACAACCATGGAAGGCTAATCCATAGCTCTAGAAATCCCTTCCTAGGTTTTTGCCAAAATTCTTGTAATGATAGTGTGTCGCCCCAAACCAAACTCTAGATCGACCTCCTGATTGGGGTGCAGAACCCACTAATTATAATATCCCATTTTTTAAAAATCTTAATTTAATTAGGATTTGTATTATATATAAATAGTATTATATCATTTTGAACTATTTATTACACCTTTTAAATATTTAGAAACCTAGGTTAATTTTTTGAACATTTCATTCACACCTTGCATTTACTTATGATTTTTATTTATGTGAGACTTTGAAGGAACTTTTGGCTATCAAACATGTTCTAAACCATTATAGTATTTTCATATTTTGATTCATTATATTTTTTTGAATCTTCTAGGGCTTTTTAGAGATTTAAATGGAGTCATTGAAAAAAAAACACTATCATCACTCACTTTACCATTATCCTTGTTTTAAACTTAAAAAAAAATCATTTTAGCCAATAAAAACTTATGAAATTTTTTTGATACTTATATTTTACAATATTTATGATATTTATGAAATAAAACTAAGTTTTCATTATTTTTGACATTTTTGGATAAATTATATCATTTTAGGCTTAATTAGCCATTAAACTCAACTTTATATAAATAAAATCTATCCTAAATATATAAAACATGGGCCTAAATTTCTAAAATATATAGAATAAAGTACAAGAATTTTATTTGAATAATATATTGTTTCATCTCCTAACCCCATTTTTTAATTCATTTTTGAAATTTATTTCATAAATATCAAGATAAAATATCTAACATTTTCCTCCCACTTCATTATCCACCTTCTCCATCTTGTTCTCTCATTTTTTTTAGATGATCCGATTCCTCTTCTCCCACCATTAAATTTCTATAGATTTCTTTAATTCTTAATGGATTTATTTGGTGTAACAAATTTTAGGTGTTTTTTGTAAGGATTTTGATGAAAGATTTTGTTCTAGGAAAAGGATGATATGTATCTTGCTAAGTATATTTGGAAATATGGTAAAGATGATACAAAGAGTTGATAAAATTTGTGGCGCTAGCATGATTATGTTTTGATGTGTTAATATTTCTATATTTTCTTTTCTATGATTCTTGGATTTGTGGTTTCATTATTTTTTTTTCGTAAATGAACATCTTAAAATACAAAGAACAACCAAAATATTGACCCAAATGCACAATAACTAAAATTCCCCTAGATTCATGCTTAAAATTTCATTTAATCACAACTTTAATTATACTAAACCAAATCAAGACTATAAATATATTAAATGGCATATAAAAAACCTATATAGTTCATTATAATCATAAGAAATCAATAACAACAATCAAAACACTAAATTCTACTTGGGCAATGTCAATATACTAAATATCCCAAACTATGGCAAAAATGCCACGAATAATGTCAACAACAACACATTTAAGCACTCTAACACATCAAAACCTGTATAATATTAGTATAACATACTTTTTTTGATTTTTTAGATCTAATATTAAGATAAAATATCCCCAAGATAAACCCTTCCTCACCACTTGAAAACCTTGCACCAAAAATCAACAAAAACCATCAAAACACTTCAAAATTACAAAACAAAATAAATAAAAGCAAGAATCAACGATAAAATAGTTTACCTTTCCATGTAATTATTTTTTAAATTTAGGAAGATCTTAATAATATCATCATTTGATTTCTTTAATTTTAAACACATAGTTGTTTTAAAAAAAATAGTGTAAAGCTAAATATCAAGAATGAAGGAGTAAAATTCATAACAAATGCCAAATAATGGGTGAATATCTTTAAGGTTCAAAGATTCTATTCATGGGAGACAAGGGAATGAAATTATGACAAATAAAAGAAATTTTGGTTAACTTTTGATATTTAATAACTTAATGGACTTTAATGATTATTATAATGGTAAATAATAAAATATGTCATCACTTCAGGCTTGAAAACACCTCTTCATTGTAATAATCCACCCTAAAATACTTAAAAATGCACTTAAATCTAATTTAATTTAAAATAAGTTATTTTTGGTTTTTGAAAAGGTTTTGAAATTCTAATAAAAATATGAATTTCAAATATACCAATCAATTGGATGTCCTATGATTTTATATCCTTTTCTGATTTTATGTTTGAATCTCTTTCCAATATTTATGAAACTTCTAATATGAATCTATGTGTGATAATAAACATATTATTATTATTTTAGGTCATTTTTACATCATTTAGACCATTCTATGAATTTATTTAACAAATTTGTTTTTTCAAAAGTGCTTTTGAGATATTTCTCACTTTATCTCACACTCACTCACTTTCTTCTCTCCTTTGGTAGACATGGATGCATTTTTTTACTTCCTACACCATATTTCCCAACTTACCTACATTTTTCCATCCCTCTAAATGCACTTTACCTCCCTCACCCTCATTATGCATTTTTCTTGAATTTTGTTCTCCACACTCAACCAAGTCAATTTTCCTCTCTTCTTATCATTGATATTTTCGATCCATCTCTTCTTTACACTCCATTTTTTTTTTCATTTTTACTCCTTTCCTTTTCTACTTTCTTATTATCCCCCTTTCCTTCGTAAAACAAACCTAAGTATTAGGCATTTCCTCTTCACTATTCTTCTTTCAATTGAAAAAAATGGAGCATACTTTGGTTCTTCCCTTGGCATATTGTTTTCTTCTTCCCCTAATCTTATCCGTAGCTCTACCTTGTTTCTCTTAATAAAGGAAATATTAAGGTTTTCATAAAGCTTTAAGATCATAATTTTCCCCTTTTTTAATTTATTTATAAGAAAAAGGTTGAGATATGCATATTTTAAACTTAATTGAGTTTTATAGATTATTTTTAATTATTTTGATTCTTGATTCTCTTAGGAAATATAGGTTCTTGGTAATAGCAATAAAGTTTGAAGTATTACTGTACAAGAATAAATTCTTGAAGGTAAGGCATCCTCACCTCTAATATGAATAAGATCTTATGTTGTTTGTTATGGTTTCAAATTCATGTTATGTTTCTATGATGTGAATGTGTTAGTTGAGTTATTGGATTTGAGCATGTGGTAATGTTCTCACCTTTAATATTCTAGAGTATGTTTTGAGTATTTGATATCATGGGAAAATTTAATGAACTTATGCATGAATTTTTTGATGTGATCATTGACAATGAATTTGATGCACAACATAACATTGTATTGACTTGTGTAGCTGTTGGAGAAGTTTAATATAGAATTTTGATTTCTGTGATAAACATGAAGGCCCCATGTTTATTCATAGAATGTGTTGATGTGAGTTTTATATGAGAACTTGAGAGTAAGGAAATAAACATTAAGGGCACGTTTTCCAAGCATGCACCATGTTTGTTCTTACTTTTTGAAACATGTTACTTTGCCTCATATGGTTTTTTGGGTATAAAAGAGATATGAGAAAAAATCTAGTCGTAATGTCTTGGGAACCAACTTCTTCTTCTTCTCCATAAAATTCTCCATTTTTAGATAATTTTAGATTTTTTTAATCATTTTGTAATTATATAAGAGTACAAATAAAGATATCTTATGTTTTTTCCTTAATTATTTTGTTTTGTGATTAATCTATTAATTGTTCTTCATCTTACTAATTTTAATTTTTTTTGGATCCATTCAATCTATGTTATTACTTAACAATTTTTTATTAGATCTATGGTTTTTAAAGTGATCTAGAAATTAGGTTGGGTTAACAAATCGATATTAAGAAGTTCAATAAGTCCATAAATTTTAGATTATAGAAATTGAATATACTGATGATTCTGGTTCAGGATGGATTGGAAAAAGTATTATTCAGTCATTTGAATAAGCCATATTTAATGATATATGAGAGATTTAAAGAGGTAAATCTAAAGTCCCTCTTCACCATACAACAATTATTGTCGAATGAGGAATTGTGGGAAGTGGCAAAGGAATCGATGATTGTTCCCATATGGTTGAAGCTTGAGTCATTGTATATGATAAAATTTGTAGCAAATCATCCACTATTGAAGAGTCCAATTTATGATCTAAAATTGGGGGAGAGTTAATATTTGAAATTTTATTTGGATGAGTTTGATTCTATTGTGATGGATTTGCATAACATATATGTCAAATTATATGATGAAGATTTAGCCATTATGCTATTGTGTTCTGTTCTTACTAGTTTTAAGCATTTTCATGAGATTGTGCTGTATGAAAATAGTGAGTTAGTCCTTGAGGATATCAAATCCACCCTAATATAATAGGAGTTTCTTGATACTCAGTTGAGCAGTAGTAATTTCAAGGAGTCATACACTAAGGGACTTTAGCTAGGGTAGAAATCAAGAGCAAGAGTCTAGTGGCCATAAGAATTCTATATTTAAATTGAAGAGTCAAAAAAAGAATGCTACATGTTATAGGCCTCATAAGAAAGGGCATGTTAGGATGTTTTTGTCTAATAGGAATCCTAGTGGTAAATCTAATGAGTCATCTAATATGAAAGATGATGTTGCTATAGGCTAGAGTGATAGTGATAGAGTTGTGTTAACGACGACTAGTAGACACACCTAGATCAATAATAGATGAATCTTATATTCTAAGTGTTCTAACAATATATGTCCCAACTAGAGTTGGTTCCTTGTGTTCAAGGTGACTCAAGGTGGATTTGTCTTAATAGGCAATGATGTTGCGTATAAAGTTGCAAGGATTGGAACATTGAGGGTAAGGGTGCATGATGGTACGGTCAGGACATTATCTAATGTGATATATATCCCTTAGATGACCAAGAACCTCATCTCCTTATGTTTCTTAGATTGTAATTAGTACTAATATGTTATTGAAAATGGTACCCTAAGAGTTACAAAAGGGGCTCTTGTGGCAATGAAGGGGAACTAGGGCAGGACACTAAATGAGTTGGTATATTCCACTATTGTAGGGAAGGCTACTGTAACATCCCCGAGGTTGAAAGACTTGGATATTATGATACTTTGGCATATGAGACTAAACACATAACTGGCAACATACTTACTAAGCTCTCTTAGAGGTGGTTATTAAATGGACATAGTATTGGTACTATAGACTTCTATAAGAAATGTGTAATTAAAAAGAAAAAGTGGATTAGTTTTTTGACATTTCATCATAGTATAATAGCAACTCTAAAGTATAAACATTTAATAGGGCCCAACGAGAGTGATTTCCAAAGCTATTTTGCAGTACTTGCTCATATTTATTGATGAACTCTCTAGAAAGGTATGGGTGTATTTCTTAAAGTATAAGAATGATGTATTTTGGGTTTTCAAATGTTAGAAGATCTTGCTAGGGAAGTAAACTAGGAAGCAATTTAAGCATCTCAAGATTGATAACATTCTTTAGTTTGTTGAGGAGTGATTCACTAACTTTTTCTAAGACCATGTGATAATAAGACACCACACTTGTGTTGGGAGACCACAACAAAAAAGGGTTTATGAGAGGATGAAAAAAACCCTATTTTAGAAGGCTTGTTCTATTTTATTATAAATAGGGCTAGATAAAGAGTTTTGGGTTGGGGCAATTAACATGGGAGCATACCTGGTGAACTATTCATAAAATCAACCCATTGAGTTGAAGACACTTGAGGATTTGTTGTCTGGTAAGCCAACTTATTAATCTGGTTTTTATGTCTTTTGTTGACCTACTTACACTTATATGAGTGATGGTAAATTTGAGCCTAAATCCAAGAAGTGGATCTTTCTTGGCTTTACATCTGGAGTAAATGAGTATAGGTTATGGGACCCATTAGCATTCAAGGTCTTGACTAGTAGGGATGTACATTTAATGAGTCGATGTTCCTATAGAAGAGAGAGTCTTGTGATGGTGTATCTAAGGAGGTGGAGTAGGATAGTGCTTCAAGCTAGGTGAAGGCTGAGTTGGAAGAGTGAGACACTTTTGATACACACACTATTTCTAAAGTGGGTGAATGTGAGCAGCAAGTAGAGCCAAGGGGAGTTACTCTAGGTAGAGCACGAATGACTGTTAAGTCTCCGGTTAGGTATGATTTTGAAGAATTGATTGGCTATTTTTTATCTAGTGTAGAGACTATTGTTGATGTGCTTGGGCCAACCTCATTCATTGATGTTTTTGAGAGGTATAATTCTACTGAGTGGTGTGCTACTATAAAGAAGGATATTAAGTCCTTATGAAAGAATAAGATATGAAAACTGTTAAACACACCCAAGAGAAAGAAGATAGTTGATTTCAAGTGGGTGTGCAAGTTCAAATTGAGAGCACCGCGGTTCGAGAGACCAAGGTTCAAGGCTTATTTATTTGTACATGAATTCAATCAGATTCCAGACATGGACTATAATGAGGTTTTTTCTTATGTGCTTAAACATACTTCTATTTGTACTTTACTTGCACTTATTACTATGCATGATCTAGAGTTGTAGCAGTTTGATGCTAAAATAGACTAATAAATATGTCTACATTTTTTCATGGTGAGCTTGAGGAGAAAATTTAAAATCAAAAACTTGATGGATTTGTTGTTGAGGGAATTCTTTATCATGTGTGCTTATTAAAGAGGTCATTGTATCGTATGAAGCAGTCTTCTAGACAATATTATAAATTCTTTGATCAATTTATGCTTGAGCATGGTTTCTCTAAGAGTGAGTATGATGGATGTGTTTACTTGAAGGAGATAGAGGGTAGCTCACTTGTGTATCTTTTACTATAAGTTGATGACATGCTTGTTGTAGCAAAAGATATGTATGATGTTCATAAGGTGATGACAATGATAAAGAGTGAGTATGAGATAAAGGGTCTTGGAGCTGCAAAGATGATCCTTGTCATGAAGATCATAAAAGACCATATATGGAAGTTTAAGTGTTTTTTTTACTTAACTAGTTTTCATTGGCCAATAGGTCCTTTGTCAGGCTAGGGTTTTTTTGTAGAGGTCCTTACATCTCATATGTTATGTGAAGGTGTTTGATGCCCAACATACCATTGTGTTCATTTGTGAAGGTGTTGGAGAAGTTTAATGTAGAACGGTGAATTTTGTGATAAACACAGGGGGTCTGTATGGATGGAAATGTCCCCCACGAGTTTGGGGCCTCGTCATATAATGCTCATTTGTGTTCGGGTTCAGAGAGAGATTTTGGGGATTGGATTTGGGTTCATAGATTCTTATTGGGGATTTTTCGGGGACAGGTTTACGGTCCCCTTCCCCAAACCCACCCCAAATATTTTTTATATATGTTTTTTATATTAGTCTATATATATTATATATATAATTTTTTTATATAAAATAATAATTAAAATATATTATAAAAAATAAGATCAAGTATCAGGGTTGGGGTTGGATTTCGGGTATCATGTTAGGTTTTATAATCATAGAATGAGTGGGGATGGGGAATAGTTCAAGGATCGGGTTGGGGATGGGGATTTGATCCCTTTAAGGATCTGTATCTGGGATGGAGTCGGGGATGATTTTACCTATCTTGTTCGGGGATGGAGATGGGTTCCCCAACTAGCCCTATTGCCATCCTTAAGGGCTCGTTTTTAGTAACACGGCTTGTGTTTATTTACAAAACATGTTTATGTGACTTGTAGGTAAAAAGTCAAGAGTAGGGAAATAAAAATTAGGGGCATGTTTCCTAAACACAGGTCATATTTTTCCTTACTTTTAAAAATATGTTGTTTTGCCTTGTATGGTTTTTTCTAGTATAAAAGATATATGAGAAAAACCCTAGTTGTAAAGTTATGCGAACCAACTTCTTCTTCTCTATAGTATTCTACATTATTAGATAATTTTAGATTTGTGTAATTGATTGATTTATTTATTGAATCATCTTATAATTACACAAGGTTATGGTTAAAGATCTCTATTTTTTCCTCAATTGTTATGTTTTGTGGTTGATATACTAATTGTTCATTATCTTGTTAATTCTTATTTTGTTTGGATATATTCACGCCATGTTATTTTACAACAATTAAGAATCAATTTCTATGATTTTTCTATGTGATACATTTATGGAATATGTTTTTTTTTCATATAGAAGTATATAAGGATTAATTTGGAAAATATTTATGATTTTAGATATGTGTGGTTTGGGATTCTAAGCATTATTTTTCCCAAACCAATGAACTGGTTTGCTAAATTGATGGACTTCTTGTGTAAAAATTTGCATGATTTTGTAGCTATAATTGAATAGTTACTTAAATAGTACATTGGTTTGTGTCACCAGTCAATTAGTTTACTAAAGCTATCAACTTGTTGCTTTATGAACAGATTAGTTTAACCTTGTCTTAGACACATCAACTTGTTCGACAAGAGTATTATCCAAATGATAATATTATGGAGACTTGTGTGGTTAAGTTTTTTGTTGTCTATAAACACCCAATTGGTTTAATCCATGGAATTTTAGAGGCCATCCCATGAGAGAGTTATGATCATTACCTAAACTATTTGAAGAAAGCTCATCGTGTGCCTTACTCCATCCATCATGTAGGGGATAATTTGTATAGGGACTTAAACCAAATCTATTGGTCACCTCATATAAAGAAAGAGTTTGAAAAATTTATGGCTAGGTGTTTAATCTTTCAAAAGGTCAAGATTGAGCACAAGTGTCCAATAAGGTTAGTTCAACACTTGGAGGTCCCTAAGAGGAGGTGTGATAATGTGTCAATGGATTTTGTTGCTAGATTAATAAAGAACCATGGTGTTTCAAATTTGATTTGCATTTTAGTTGACTATTTGACGAATTTGGGAGTATTTATACCATTGAATTAAACCTAAAGTATAGAGAATATGACTAGTGCTTATAGGAAGCATATGGTATAGTAAGATAGAGTGCCCAAGGACATTGTGTTAGACTGATATTATGGATTCTTTTTGCACTGCTACTAGAAGTTGCAAGTAGCTTTCTGGATATAACAAAAGATGACCACTACTTTCCATCCAGCTATAGATTGTTAGATAGAGTACATTATAGAGACTTTGGAGGATATGCTTCTGGAATGTGTACTCAAGTTCTAGGGAAACTACAAGGATTATCTATATTTGATTAAGTTTTCCTAAAACAATAATTATCATACAAGCATAAATATGGTACCTTTTGAGTCCTTCTATAAATTTAAGTGGCCATAGTCCCTTGTGATGGAGTAACTCAGGCAAGATAGTAGTGTTGGGACCAAGTATGATAGAGGACACCGCAAAGAAAATTAAGCTAATTTAGGATTGGATGAAGGCTTCAAAGAATATATAGAAGATTTATATAGATCTATGGAGGATGATAGATGGGTATGATATGGGTGGTCCGGTCCTTTTGAAGGTGCCCACCAAAAAAATGATGTGTTCTGGTTATAAAGGAAAACTTAGCCTAAGGTTTATAGGGTCATACAAGATTGATTTGCACCATTAATGTGTTTTGGACCAATTTGGAAAAGTTTGTTAGCGACTTGATTTTCCTATTAATATTTTGCATGCACATAATCTCTTCCACATCTCCCAGCTAGAGAAGTATGTTGGAGATCAGCCACACATCATCTAGGTGGAGATTATCAAGCTTGAAAACATGTTAACATATGAGGAGCAACCACTAAAGGTTTCTGATACCAAGACTCGAGAGACATGTTCAAAGATTATTCCACTAATTAAGACCTTGTGGTCAATCCTTAGAGCTAAGGAGGTAACTTGGTAGTTCAAAGATGAGATCAAGATGAAGTATCTAGAACTGTTCACTTAAGTGAATTATGCAAGTAACACCACCTATGTTAAAGGGTAGTACCCTTTTCTTGTGTACTAGCTCTTGATTAATGTTTTAATTTTTCTTTATGGCTTAGGGTTTTAACATGCTTTAAGCTTACATTGATTCTTCTCCTATGGATTTTGGGGATGAAGGACCTCATCCTAAAACACTTCAAAATATATTTAAAATTATGTTTATATAAAATAAATTAGGTTTTGTCTTGTAAAGCGTTTAAATATCTAATAAAAATATTAATTTCAAGCGTTTAAGTCCACTAGTAACTTTAATTGATCAACTAGTGCATTTAGAGACTGACACTTTTATTCCTAGGTAAATAATCGATTGGCTTACCTTAACCAATCAACTAGTTATCATGTTATCTCATATCATTGTTTGATTTTAGCTTTAAATCTCTTTTCCAATGTATATGAAAACTTCTAATTAGAATATATTTGTACTAATAAGCATATTTTGAGGCTTTAAGATTATGTTTACATTATTTTCACCCTTTTATGAAGTTATTTAGCTAAAACATTTCCAAAAGAATTTTAAAGGTATTTCTCACCTTTTATCTCTCTCCCTTACTTTCCTCCCTCTTTGGGTAGATATGGTTATGTATTTGACTTCTTACACCCTTTTCCATCACTTCTTACCTTTATTATGCATTTTTTTACACTTGGATCTCCATACATAGCTAAGTCAGTCTTCCTCTTTCCTTCCTCTAGAGAATATGGACCTGGTTGTTCTTTAAACTCTGCATTTTCTTCATTTACTAGCTATTTCTCATTTTATCCCTTTACTTTCTGAAAAAACCTTAGCGTTGGGCATTTCTTCACATTTCTCCATTTTTCATTTTGGTGATAAAAAAACATAAGCTACTTTGCCTTGGTTCTCTTATGCATAGTATATCTAGTCCATGGGCTTGGTCATTGATTCACCCAAACCAGTCAACTAATTTGATAGATAATTCAAATAATTATGTAAAAAATCACATAGTTTGGTAGCCATGATTGGCCAAGTTCTTAAATAATCAACTAGTTTGATGAACCACTTGACTAGTTTATATGAGTAGTAGATTAGTTTGCCAAATCTTTTGAATAGTTTTTTTGTGAATAGAGTGGCTTGGCCTCAACTTAGACACATCAAATGGTTAGAAGAAATCAATATTCTAGTTTCTATAAACTATCAATCAGTTGGACCCACAAGTTGACTAGTTTCAATGTGTGTTTTTTCCCACATATCTAGTGCAACTAGATCAGTTCACTTGCCATAACGACTAATCAACTTGTTCCGCCCAAGTTTTCCATGTTTACTTGTTATTTGATGATCTATATATGGGACTTCTATCTTAGCTTTTATATGTAAATGAAACATTTAAATCATGATTTCAACCATCCTTAGCCAGAACTTAATGGATATCAAAATAATAATATTGTGGTGCCTTGTGTGGTTGAGTTTTATATTGTCTTTAAACACCCAATTTGTTTAATCTATGGAATCGAAGAGGCCTTCCCATTATGTGTACTTAGGTTATTATTATATTTTGGTCCCTCTAAGAAAATCCCTGAGAAAATCCCATTGGCAATAGTGTTAGTGTGTTGGGTTAGATAAACCTAAAATTAAGCGTATTTTGCCTAACCTAGAAGACCAAGTGCGGTGGATGTTGAAGATATAACACCCCCATTTTTCACTACAAAAAAATTGTTTTAAAATATTTAGGAAGTAGAGAATACTAAACACACCTATGAAAAATGGGACGCTACCACTATATCTAACACAAGATAGACATCAGCCACATATCCCATATTAGATATAAAGTTAAAAACTATACCAAACAATTTAAAGTAAACTTTGCAAGATCAAGTTACATGAGTATTTAAATGATTCTTTACTACATAATACCTTGATTGTCCTTGACATAGTTAATTATAGGGAGAATGATTACCTAAAAATATAGAGCTATAACAATGGAAAACTAGTTAGGATGTGACCACAAAATCATGGTTTGTCATAGATCGCATAAAAACCTCCGAATTTACATGCTCTCAAGCTTTGAACCCAAGATGAGTTACCTCCACTACTGGTTATCCCCAAAAACCTACATATACCCCCTGCTCGTGGAAATGAGGAGGTAACCAAGAAAATTGGCATGTTTGTACATTGCATACTAAGTAAGCTAAATTAGCTCCTCGACATAAATCACAAGCATACAAGTCCAATCATGGCATGAAAATCATACTTTACATGTGTCATGCTAATGTAATATAATTAAATGTATCTCCTCTGCTAGAATCAGATAATGTGTTGGGATTAACTATCATACATAACTTACACACTTCAAAATGTATCATGCTAATTTTCGTAGTACAATATCATAGATAATCCCACACGTACTAAGTATATTATCCAAATGAACTAGTTATTACATGAGTTACCATCTATCCAATCATTATAAGTACTCACTAGTTATTTATTTAAATCATTATGTAAGTAATCATTTCAAATTTTACCATGATTAACATCCAACCATTATACAATTATTCATCATCATGTAATGAATAGTGTACAACACCATGGTCATACATACCATGGAAGTCTATCCAAACCAAGAGATATAAAGTTTAGGCCAAAGCCAATAACCACATTGGATATAAGTCTAGGTTAAATTGAACACAATGGACATCATCATGTAATAATCCTAGGTTAAAGGAACAACCTAGATAACTAGACTCTTAAGTATCAATACCCCCTAATACATCATCAATGTTGAGAGTAGGTAAGGAATTAGGATCTATAAAGATCTCGCCTGAAGGCAAAGCCCAAAGGAAATAATAAATAGCTAAAGGAAAGCTAACCACCAATAGCTAATCCAGAATCGAGTAACCCAGATTCTTTCATAGCTCGATTTTCTTTCACTTTACATGATTAGTATATTATTCATAAGGTAACATGATCACACAAGGCCCATAGAAGAAGAAAGTCAGGCATTCACATATATCTTCCAAATAATCCTTTCAATCCCCCAACCATGTGTTGGGTTTCCATTTTTGTTTTTCCAATGTCAATCAGACCCATAATATTATTCCATTCAATCACATTCCTTATTTCACCACACTATTTCTTAAGAATCGTCACATTTCATATGCGGTACAGCATTTAAGCCTTTACCCCTTCCATTGAATGTGTCTTAAATCATGATCCATCTAATCCATTCTTTAGACCATTCATCCATGATAATATACGTATGTTATCCATTAATTGGTCATAGAACAATCCCATGCTTAGTATTAAAGCATATCCAACCAAGGAGAAAAAAATCACACAAACTAGCCTAACCAGTCAATTAGTCTGGTCTGACTAGTTAACCAATGTAGGTTAACCAATCAATTGGTTTGGCTCAACCAAACCATGATTTTTCTTAAACCGATTAATTATTTTGGGTAAACTAGTCCACTATTCATAAACCAATCGATCAGTTCTGCCTAAACAATTAATGGGTTTAAGTAGAGAGTAAGACTAAGGTCTCTACAAGCCTACCAGTTGACTGTTCTAGGAACTAGTCGATCAGTTTAACCTAACGAGTCAATTGGTTTGCCCTCCAAAAACACCAAACCATCATTTTCTTATAGATCATCTTTACAAACATTTATGATACCACGTTGTAACATGTTCTAAAATCACACAACACATTTTTATCTTACTATAGTTACACATTCCACCATTAATCTTGTAATACCCCACCTTTTTGGAAAATTTTTGAATGAGAATTATGTCAAATTTGGATGTTTGATTTTTATTTGGTATTATGATTTGGTTTTAGAAAAAATTTGATTTGGAAGAAGTTTCAAAAATTAGGTTTATTATATTTTTCAGACGAATTGATCGAGTGGTTCCATGAATTGATCGATTGGTTCGTTGTTTCATAAAATGGTTTTTACTTGATTAAACTAATCGACTACTTAGGGAATCAATTCGCTAGTTGATAGAATAGTCAAATAGTAAGCTAAATTGATCAATTGGTATGTTGAGCTGGGAAAATTTTCAAAAATTAATTTTTTAGAAACATTTCCTATACTAAAATGGAACTTTGTTAACCCATACAGAATTGTTCCAGAGATTCTTAGCCTTTTCCGTGATGCATTTAGCCTGAAATGTTGCCATAGATTAGTTTGGAGGATTAATTGACATAATTGAGGGGAAGATATTACCTCGGCCTTATTTTCTTTCACCTCTGTCCTTTACACATTTTTAAGATCAATGCTTCAATCTTAGGTACAATTTTGATTAGTTGGAAGATTCCTTCTACTCTTACCTTCTATTATCTCTCTTGTGAATTTCATTTCTAAGCTCATTGACATGCATTATTCAGAAACACCATTTGAGCTCTAGAGAATAGGTCAGTATATCTTGGATAAAATCCATCCATTTAACTTGAATTAAAATGGTAAGAATTAGAGTTTTTTTAATTATTCATGACCCCTCTATGATTTATGTTGATTGGTTTGCTATAAAGTACCCTAATCACCCATTTTGTTCACCTTTATTTCATCCACCAAAAATAGCTAACTCTCTATATTCACCCTTCTCCCTTTCTGCACTTCAAACCTTGTAGTCAAATTCCTTTTAGTCCTTAGATCCTTTCTCTAGCTCCTTCTTGTTTTAACTATTAAGTGAGAAAAAAACAAATTTGTGAAAAAGATTAAGTGGTTCAGTTGAGAATTTCCTATTTTGTCCTTGGGGTGTGATATGTTTTTCCTTTATTTATATTTCAAATAAGGATATATTATGTTTATGCATGAATTCATAAGTTAAAGATTGTTGTTTTTAAGGTTTTAAAGGTTGAGATTTTTGTAGATTGAGATTTCTAGTTTAAGGGAGTTTTATCTTTATCAAGTAATTGATTCTTGCTTCTAAAATGGATTGTGAGTATTCCTAAATGATATGAACCTCTTGAGTTGATATTAAGTGATAGTATGAATGTATATAGTTTGCAAAACTAATTTAGATGGAAAGATTGTACATTTTGAGTAAAAATCATGAACCTTGAGAAAAATAAGTTATTATAAATAAATATGGAGATATGCAAGTTAAATAAGCTAAAAATATGTTATACAGTGCTAAAGCATGTTCCAATATAGTATAACAAAGATTTATGAGCATGATGTAACACCCCCATTTTTAGAACTTAAAAAATTTATTTTGTGGAAGCGTTAATTACCAAAGATCATAGGTGTTACCACCACACTTAGCCTAAGTCTTGTTCCCTCACCTTTCTTATGCCAAGTGCTAAGGCTAAAACCAACCAAACAAAAATAAATCAGCAAAAATAAGATAGATTACATAAATAAATGTTACAAATAGATATTTTTCATACAACAATGATAATCAAAATACACCTAGGGACATAAGAGTCCAAATAAAAACCGATACAACAAAAACTAGTACCCATAGGTACAACACCTGTTTGCCCTACCCGTGTGCCCATTATGAGAATGGAACCTCTTCCCAAGGGTTCCACTTAACTTGACCACTCTTATAAGCTTCATGCCACTCCATGGCCTTCACATAGTCATATGCAAACGTAGTATTAATACAACTCCCTTGTGCTAAGTAAATCATAATTCCTCACAAGAGGTAGCATACCCATGTTGCACATAATCATGTAATGATCCAAAACATGCTCAAACACAAGCACAAGCACATGCCGTAATAATATATAATAAATCATGGATCAATACATACATATAAATCAATGCCATTAAATTCTCATGCTCAACAATCAACCATACTCAACCAAGTCAAGTCACTTCAAGGTACACAATAACCATATCTAAATCTATAGTCAAAACCAACTATTCACAGGTCGACAGAAATGGTGGATTATCCATGGAGTTCTTGGTGAAAGAACACACCACGATTTCAGGTCGACAGAAATCAGCTTCGAACAAATGAAGCTCTGATACCAAAAATGATGTGGTTTTTATCAAAGTAACGGAAGGTTGGATCAAAATTTGTATTAGAAGCTGTCACCCACGATCTAATGCAAAAAGAATGAAGTGATTTGGTGGATTATGGATGAAGAAATTTATGTTACAAGATGAAGGTGTTCAGCAGATTTGAAGGTGTTCAAATGTGTTGTGTGAAGATAGATTTGAGGAAGGATTAATCCCGGATTATCCTTGCTCAATACAGACCCAAAAGGGAGGATTAGAATTTAGCTCTCTTGCTCAATGTTTTATCAAAATTCTTATTATTCATTCTATTCAATTCTCTATACAAATGTTGTGCACAAAAGGTATATATAGGAAAGAATAAGCTTGGTGGTGAGCTTCCTTAACCAGCCAAGTTTACCCACCTAATCCAGCCCATTAATCATGGTTGAATTAAGCCATATTAACCTTAATCCATAGAATAATATCATTGGTTAAATTATACTAAAGATTATTATTACAAAGCTATACAATAGACTAAGATACATACATGAAATTATAGCCATACCCTAACTTACATAAAATATACTTAGGGTTAGGGTTTACAACAAGTTTATAAAAATAATGAATATCATCACTCTATCTCTTTTTGTAATGTATCATCCCATGTAAGTCATAGTCTTGCATGCCTTGGAATACTTGTACACATCAATGTGTATGAACATCATCTTCTTGCAAATATGTAACATACCTACAAGAATAACTTGAACGGTTTTTAATGTCAAGCATATTAGAATTATCAAGAATATTTAACATGATAGGCTCCAATATTATAAAAGCTAAATCATCTTCCTTACCTTGAGGATTAGAATGAATAGGACAATCATTATGTTCAATGGATGCTCCTGCATCATACTCCCCAAGTTGAGAAGAATTTGCCATCAAATTTTCATCAGAATAATAAGGAGACAAATCACCAACATTAAAATTTCTTGAAATTCCACCATAAGAATCTAGAAGTTCAAGTTCATAAGCATTATCTCCAAACTTCCTAAGTATTTTAAATGGACCATCGGCTCTTGCCAAGTATAAGCTTGTTTTTACGTAAATTAGGAAATCTCCCTTTACGTAAATGTAACCAAACTAAGTCACCAGGAGAAAACACATAAGAGTTTCTATGCCTATTCGCTTGAGCTTTATACTTGGCATTAGATTTTTCAATATGATTTTTGATTTTCTCATGAAGTTGTTGAAAAAATTTTATTCTCTCTTTAGCTTCATAGTTTTTCAATTCACCTTTTTTGAATGGAATCACATTAATAGGCATGTTAGGATTGACACCATACACACTAAGCATATTCCATAAAGTTTTCCAAAAATAAGTCATAAACTTGACATAAGCAGTATTTGAAAGGATTATACAAAAACTCATATTTCCTTTCACAAATCCTTTATCCATAAGTTCTTGTATTTGTTTTTGTAATTCCTTAGCTTCTTCCGGGTTACATCTATAAGCCGGTTTATTAGGGATAGGCATACCAGGAACAAGATCAATAGCATGTTCTATACCTCTTTTAGGTGGTAATCCAGGAGGTAAGTCATCAGGAAATACATCATTATACTCATCAAGCAACTTAATCAAATTAGGATCTTTAAGTTGTTGTTTGTCAGGTTTAGAATCTTTAGAAACTAGAGCATAACAAATTCCTTCTTCTTTTATACATTTTTCCATAGCCTTTTCATGTAAAAATAATCTCTCTTTATCATCACTCAAGGGCATATGATCATATAAAGAAGGTTTGAGCCTATACAGTTGTTTTTCCTTTTTCACCACATATTCATTAGTTACCCCATCATGAGTTGCTTTTCTATCAAATTGCCATGATCTACCCAAAATAATCCACAAGCATCCATAGGTAAAACATCACATAGAACTTTATCATGATAGTCTCTAATAGAAAATGTGATTAAAGCTCTTTTGTTTACTTTAGCTCCTTTATCCTTGCTTAACCATTGTAAAGAATAGGGTTTAGGATGATTAGTAGTTTCCAAACCAAGTTTCTTAACCATTGCCTCACTAGCAACATTAGTACATGAACCACTATCAATTATAAGTCTACAAACTATATCACCTATTTTACACTTAGTTTTAAAAATCTTTTCTCTTTGAGTAGGTGTAATACTAGGTTGTATTTGCAAGACTCTTTGAATTACAAAGCAGGGGTCTCCTTCTTCTTCTTCCATAGTTAATATTTCATTAGGAGATTCAACTTCTAATTCATCATCACTACATGGTTCCATGTTTTCTATGTCATGTAAGGTTAAGGCTCTTTGGTTAGGACAATCTCTAGCAAAATGTCCATATCCTTTACATTTGAAACATTGTTTATTAGCCATTTCAACCACCTTATTTTTACCTTTATCATCTTTGTTATTCTTTCTATCATATGAAAATGTCGATTTAGGTGTAAAGGTGTTAGAATAGGGTTTAGTCAAAGTAGAGGCATTAGACTTAACATAGGCTTTTGTTGTCTTGGTTTGTCTTTCAATCTTCATAGCCAATTTTATCAAGTCATCAAGAGAGTCATAAGAGTACATATCAAATTTGTCTCTTATTGAGTTATTCAAACCACCTAAGTATCTAGCACATCTTTGTTCCTTTCTTTCATGAACATCGCAAATAAGGGCTAGTCTTTCAAACTCTCTAGTGTATTATTCTACACTAAATAAGCCTTGCCTTAGAGTAGTCATATTAACATACATATCTTGTTCATAGTCTCTAGGCACAAATTTCTTTCTTAAGTTCTTTTTAAGTTTTTCCCAAGATTTGATTTTAGACTTCTCTTGTCTTTCTCTAGTTCGCTTTAAGTTATCATACCAAATTCGAGCAAAATTTTTGAACTTTAGAGTAGCTAATTTGCACTTTCTATCATCATCATATTCTCTAAACTCAAAAATAGATTCAATCTCATGCAACCATTCAAAAAATGATTCCACATTCAAATCACCATAAAATTCAGGAAGTTCAAGTTTAATACCTTGATCTTCATGGTGTGGATTTCTTACATGGAATGTAGGTGCTCTTCTTTGGTTGCTTGAGCCAAAAGAATTTGTCTCCTCTTCTCCATATTCAAGATGAGAAACATTGAAATGTCCACGCCCATTCTTGGTATGGTAAATCGGCTTCATTCTCCCTTCCACACTATCATGTGTGGTTTCCATTCGAGGTTGCCATGGTTTATACTTCTCTTGGTCGGCCAACTTTGCTTCTACACTTTGGAGTTGATGTTGTAGTGTGTTTTGAGTCTGTAGTTGGGCATCCATGTGTGTGGTGAGGCTTTTTATGGACTCAACCAGGGCACGCACCTCTTCACTAGCCATGGTGAAGGTTGACACACAACCTTTCTTGATGCACACAATTTATCTTCCACAAATGTAGGTGCTGGATTCGTTTTGCCTACAACCAAACAAAGCACAAACCAATTTCTAATTCTAAAGAAAATATCAAAAACTACCTGCAATCTTTATCTAGGTACAAGGAGATATTTAAGCCCCAAGAATAGCCACTGCACGCAGGTACACACAAACAATGAAAGATTAGTAATAATAGGTGTGAAAGTGATTCACATAAAATCATAGAACATGTTTCTGTGTTATCAATAAAATCGTGTCTTCTGGTGGGAGTTTCGTGTTGAAGTCTTCATAGAAAATGTATAGAAGATCCAGAGGTAAATGATGGAATATTTTCTTAAGAGAAATTGATGAGAGATGAGTCGAATATACGGCCTGCAAGTTCCAAGTCAGTTTCGGGCTTCACATAAAATAATAGAACATGTTTCTGTATTTTCAACAAAAACTTATCTTCCAGTGGGAGATTCGTGTTGACGTCTTCATAGAAAATGTAGAGGACATCCATAGGTAGAAGATGGACTAATGTCTTGAGAGAAATTGATGAGAAATGAATCCAATACACGGCCTGCAAGTTCCAGGTCTGTTTCGGGCGATTGAGAACTGTCCAGGGATGTCGAACACTTTGAAGCTTTTCTTCTTACTTGCACGAAGAGAAATTGAATGGGGTTGTCATACACTTTATCACACACTAATAGAGAGTAGAATAAAATAGAAATCAAGTGCTGAAGAGGCACACACGATTGTTGCAACCAGACCAACTAAACTGGTGCTGCTGAAATTCGAACTCTGTTGGTATTTTATGTGAAAAGTTGAGGGAAAATGCAACAAGATCGTTGCAAGATTGCAAGAAATTCAAGCAAGAACTTCAAGAAAACTTAAATAAGTTCATCAAGAATCAAGAGTTGAAAGAAATGGTGGAGTATCCGTGGAGTTCTTGGTGAAAGAACACACCACGATTTCAGGTCGACAGAAATCAGCTTCGAACAAATGAAGCTCTGATACCAAAAATGATGTGGTTTTTATCAAAGTAACGGAAGGTTGGATCGAAATTTGTATTAGAAGTTGTCACCCAAGATCTAATGCAAAAATAATGAAGTGATTTGGTGGATTATGGACGAAGAAATTGATATTACAAGATGAAGGTGTTCAGCAGATTTGAAGGTGTTCAAATGTGTCGTGTGAAGATAGATTTGAGGAAAGATTAATCCCGGATTATTCTTGCTCAATACAGACCCAAAAGGGAGGATTAGACTTTAGCTCTCTTGCTCAAATTTTTATCAAAATTCTTATTATTCATTCTATTCAATTCTCTATACAAATGTTGTGCACAAAAGGTATATATAAGAAAGAATAAGCTTGGTGGTGAGCTTCCTTAACCAGCCAAGTTTACCCACCTAATCCAGCCCATTAATCATGGTTGAATTAAGCCCATATTAACCTTAATCCATAGAATAATATCATTGGTTAAATTATACTAAGGATTATTATTACAAAGCTATACAATAGACTAAGATACATACATGAAATTATAGCCATACCCTAACTTACATAAAATATACTTAGGGTTAGGGTTTACAACAAGTTTATAAAAATAATGAATATCATCACTCTATCTCTTGTTGTAATGTATCATCCCATGTATGTCATATTCTTGCATGCCTTGGAATACTTGTACACATCAATGTGTATGAACATCATCTTCTTGCAAATATGTAACATACCTACAAGAATAACTTGAATGGTTTTTAATGTCAAGCATATTAGAATTATCAAGAATATTTAACATGATAGGATCCAATATTATAAAAGCTAAATCATCTTCCTTACCTTGAGGATTAGAATGAATAGGACAATCATTATGTTCAATGGATGCTCCTGCATCACTAGTCATATTGGATCACATAAGCAACATAGTATCTTCCAACCTCATTCACCTAATCCTTAAGTATCGATACCCCTATGGGGCTTGTAGGTCACATGTAGAGTAGATAAGGCCCTTCTAGGGCACAGAGGCACACTAGTGAACCAACTCAAATGAGGGATAACACCTTGTCTTTAGAGTTGCTAACCCTTGAGAGCAATCATTCCCAAACTTGTGATCTTTCACTTTAAGTATAAGTATTTTATAAGGTGATCACAAACATATCATATCGTACAATCATTTCCATTTCCATACTTAACCATTTTCTATTAATTATAATTATTTAGATAAACCCAAATTTCATCGATCTAGGTCAAATTCAAAGTTAACACTAAGGTCAAACTATAAAAACTCTAAGGACATCCTATGTCCAATTATTCACATTAGGTGCATTAGGTCGAAGATGACCAAAATGTCCTCAAAAAACTAATTTCATCATTTTTATCCAATTACATAACAAACATTAGTATTAGGAGCAATTTTTCATGAAAAGGCTAAAATATAACTATTCCCAATATTTTAGCATGTAGATAATTTTTATGATTTAGCAATTGACTATATTTTCCACTTTTCATGCATTTATTGAGTTGCACCCTCAAAACCCTAATCATGAATTCTTCACGTGCCACACATTCCATGCAGAATGTATATATATATATATATATATATATATATATATACTCACATTAAAAATAATATGAAATTTAATATAGTAATTATCATCACAACACATATAGGGAAAAATCATTAACCCTAGAACATGCAAATAACAATTATCGTATTCTAACCCTAATCACGCGTATATGTTTTTATGCTATTTATATCAACCATAAATACCATGAAATTAAAATCATATATTAATTAGAAAGCCATTTAAATCCTCACTTTACAAGCATAAAACCCTATAAATACCCTATACATGCAAACGTAAACCATACAATATATTCCTCATGCATATACTTCACTTTTGATAATCGTGTGTCCCATTTGTATAACATGTTAAAATTTTATTATACATGTCATAATACTTGAAGAATATGAAACCCTAACATGATTATATGTCTAACAATTCCTATCATGCTCACATATAAATTATATCGCCTTATAAGTGATTGGATTTACTTAAATCCAAGCTCACACAAAAGCACCAAAAAGCATCTTCTCCGAGATCCTCAAATATTACCTAATAAATAAATGTCCAATATTATATATTATTATTTAATATAACATAAAATTAACTCAAAATTAATTAAACTAATTCAAGAATAACTAACCGGCTAAAATAAGGCACCAACAAAGCTAACTAAAACTCACAAAACAAGGAAAAAGGAACCAATGAAAGTTGCCAAGAAGAAGAGGAGGGGGAATAGTTGTGTTGTGTGTTGCTAGGGGTAGGAATGGTAGAAAATGATGCAGCAAAGGTAGAGGCCAAAAAAAAGGGAAAGTGCAGCGAGGTACGGTTTCAGCTCAAATTGCTAAAGAAGAAGGAAGGGGATTAGCAAGCTTGGCTGAAGGTGGGGTTATGGGATCGGTAGAAATTGCTACACCTTGGGGATGGTTTTGGTTGATTTTTCTATAGGTTTTAGGTGGGGAATAGAAGCTCCTACTACATAAAAGGGAAGGTAGGAACAACAGAAGTTTGTGGTGGTGTGGAGGGGGTTTCAGTGGGGAGTTGTCGATGGGGTAACCATGGTGGAAAATAATAGCGACGATGGGGTTTTTTCTTGCTTGAGGGAGCTTGGGTAAACGGAGAAAGTGTGGGCTTTTGGAGGGCTTAATTTATGACACAAAAATGAAGGGGTGCGGGGGTTAAGAAGAGGATGGCGTGTAGAGAAAGGAGGAGCAAAACATGAAGAGTAAACCAAGGGGGAGGGAATCGTGCATGGAAGGGGAGTGGCATAAGGTTCATGGGTAGGTGAGGGATGATTGAACCGGGGAGGAAGGGTAGGATGAGTTTAGTAAATTTAGTATATGGTAGGGGTAAATTATTTAGGTAAAGATTTAGGGTAAAATATCTAGCTAAAAATTATCAGGTTATTAGAATACTGGTTATGACCCAACCCGAGGTTTAAATTTTAATACGCACCCTCTAACATATTTTAGACTAATTAAATATTATAAATACTAAGTTATAATAATATTACACATATTAACAATATATTTAATATCAAATATCCTTAAATAATTATTACAACTAATACACATAATTACTTATTATAATTAGTGTTTATAAAAATGGGGTATTACACATGATTTGCATGAAAATAACTTTTTGATACTATTGTAGGGAAAACCCATCGACTAGTTAGTCAAATAGATCGATTGGTTCCAAGAAATTTCAACCGATTTACCCAACCCATTGACTGTTAATCCTACAGAGACATTGGTATTGCCCTCAACTTAAACCCATAAATAGGTTAGGTCAAGTCAATTGACTGATTCCTAGAACAATCAACTGGTTTTTCCTAACCGATTGACCAATTTGAGAAAAAATAAGTTTTGGTTAGGTCAAACTAATCAACTAGTTAACCCAAACTAATTGATTAGTTGGTGCAACTGATCGACTAGGTAGGCTAGATCAATCAACTTGTTCAACTCATTTGTATTATTTGATTCCTTTTGGTTTGGTTATACTTTGAGGCTATGTATGGGAGTGTTTTATGATTATTAAGAGGTTAAAATAAAGATTTTATCATGGATTAATGACCCAATAAAAGAATTAAGTGGATCATAATGTAAGATATGAGTATTATAATAACCCAAAAGTGTAATTTAGGAATTGATAATAAATTAGGGACTAATAGGTGAGATCAATTAAATATAAAATTTTTAATAAAATAAGGTTACTATAATAAAATTAATTACGGCAGAAAAGTGAAAAATAATATGGGAATAAAATTAATGGAGGTTAGGATATTTTGCTAAACTAAAATAGAATTTAAGAAAATTTAAACATAAATTCTAAATTAATATAAAAATAAAATTTAGTTATTTATTTTTAATAATTTTATTATTATCAAAAAATTAAAAAAAAATCCAAATACCACAACCACCTCATTTTTTCTTTTTTCCTTTTTCTTTTTTTCTCTCTTTTTTCTTCGTTTTTCTTTTTATTTCTTCCTTTTTGTTCTTTTTCTTTCTTTTCTCCATTCATTGCCCTCACTCAGCACGACCTAACCTTCTCCCCCTCTCTCCTCTCCTTCCTTCCTGCGTAGCTACCCCATCCTTTCTTTTTTTCTTTTCCCCTCTCGCAGCCTAAAACCCCCACCCAATCCTTCCTTTTATCTCCCTTCCTTTTCCCCGTTTTTCCCTTTTTGCCCTTGTCTTCTACCTCACCCCCCGACCAACTGATGCGTATGGCTGCTTCACATCCATGGCTCTCCCTCTCCCTTCACCTTCCCCTTGACCTAACTTGCAGGGCATGCAGCTGGCATTGCCCTACACTAATCCCCGCCCCTCTATAGCTCTAACACCCCCACCTAACCCTTATGCAACCCTGCCAAAATCCCACCCGATCCCCTTCAAACTTGCACCCTCTACAGGTCTACACCGGACTACCACCAACAACTAGAAGCCACCTACCCCTCCCACTCCCTTATCCTCTTCCCCTTCCCTTACTTATAAACCCCCAAAATCCTCCTCCACCACTCCTTCAGATGCATCCCTAGCCGTCTTCATGCCTCGTCGGCATCTAAAACTCCACCCAACCTCTTCCTCGTAGTAACCTCTACCAAACAAGACCCTTCCCTACCTCTAACTCTCTCTGCATCACCCTCTCTACACGAGCAAAGTGGATAGATCGAGATGCCCTTTGCACCTTGTCACTTCCCCTTACTGTAACACCCCAAAATTCACTACTTTTTTTTTTAAAGCGGAAGTAATTAAAATAGAAACACTTAAAACCTGTGAATTATGGGAATGTTACCGCCACACTTAGTACCAGACCGGTTCTCTCAAACCGTTCCAGTACCAAGTGCTAACGCTAAACAAAAGATTTACGTTAAATTCAAATTAACAATTCATAAAAGGATTCGAAAGATCATACACAAAATCAGAGTACGAGAAATTAAGAGTTAATTACAATATCCTTGAAGTTTCAAATAACACTTGTAACTTCCAAATGGAAATAAATTTAAACAAGATAAAACCCGATGGGTCAAATTCCGGATTGCCTACTCACTCAAATCAGGCCTGCCACCCCAAAATAGTCTCTGATCTTAAACCTGCAAAAGAGGTCTGCTCCCCACCATCAGTGGATCATCACAGGACCCATCAACCAAGGTAGTAGCAGTACGGGTCCAGTACTGAGTAAGGTGACTTGATCACTAAGGCCAACACACAAACACATAAATCATGCAGAACATAGAAGGGCATAATTACCAACACAATGACATAAGGTGCTTACTACCATCCAAGTAAGAATATAAGGCCCGATTGTAGACTGGATTAGTTTTTAAATTAATCTCTTATCAGAACTCATTTCACACCATACTTTTTATCAAGTCCATACGAGTACGGGAACCCCACTATTTTAGCCGGTGGATCGGTCACAAAGGTAACATACCCTGCCACTATTTTAGCCGGTGGATCGATCGCGAGGGTAACATACCCTGCCACTATTATATGCCGGTGGATCGGTCTAGCCCCTTCTCGCACGGTGTTCCACTATAAGTAATTAGTATCTTTCCCATGTCTTAGCAACTGTAGGGTTTGATTTTGTTGAGCTCGGGATCCCCCACTATTATTGCCGGTGGATCGGTCGCGAGGGAAATATTCCCTGCCACTATTATGCCGGTGGATCGATCTAGGCCCGACTCAACATCTTTCACTTTACGTGATTAATTTCTTAAGTATCTCATTCAAAGGCTTTCACCCTAGACATGCATAAATCATCACACATAACAAATCATAAAATTCCACCATCATAATTACACTTTATCACCACATACACATGGTAACACAAAGACCCTAATCAAACACCACATACCCTAATTGACCCCCACAACCATAGTCAATCACTCCAAACCCTAATTCAGTCACCTCCATACCCTTATAATGTCTTACGTATTATTTTTCACCCAAAACATTCAAACACCCAAATAACTCTTCTACTTCCTCCCTTACATCCCAAATCAACTTTTCACACGTAAATTTCACTTCCATGCAAACACTAATCTTTCCATGCAAACCTTCGAACCTTTTTCATGCAAACCCTAAATTCAAACCATATAAGACCCAAAGATTTGTCCATACCAACCCTAAATTCAAACCATAAAGATTCTTCCATGTCAAACCCTAAATTCAAACCATAAAGATTCTTCCACATAAAATCATAATTTAGAATCTCCCAAGGAAAACCATAAATTGAATTCCCCCAAGCAAATCATAAATTAGATTCCCCCATATAATATCATAAATTACATTTTCCCAAATAACGTCATGAATTAGATTCTCCCAAAAAAATTATAAATTAACTCTCCCAATCAAATCATAACTTAAATTCTCCCATATAATATTATAAATTACATTCTCCCAAATAACATCATAAACTAAATTCTCCCAAACAAACCATAAGTTAATTCTCTCAATCAATCATAAATTAAATTCTCCCATATAATATCATAAATTACCGTCTCCCAAATAACATCCTAAATTAGGTTCTCCTAAACAAACCATAATTGTGATTATTCCATATAACCTCATAAATTACCTTCTCCCAATTAACATCCTAATTTAGATTCTCCCAAACAAACCATAAATTCTGCTCTCCCACACATAAAATCATACATTAGATTATTTCTTATAAAACCATAAAATTAGGTCAACTCATTTCCCTTAGTCAACTTCTTTCCCCATCCTCCTTTTTCATCCTTCCTCTCACACAAACCACATCGACTTCCTCACATACACAACACATATCATCATACATAATTAATACACATACCATGCACAACATACTTCAACTCCAAGTCATACCACATATAAAATATTTAATTATAATAAACATTAGAAACATAACATGCGAAACACATAATACACATAAGCACATAAAAGGCCTTAGAACTCCTTACCTAAAACGTCACCGGTCTTGGAGCACGCTCCTACTCCTCCTTAGGGTTTTGACTGGTTTTACCTATTTTGGGAGAAAAGCTAAAATTAGACTCTCTCTTATAAAAATAATATTAAACACTAATTTAATATAAGAATTTTTTTTTGATAAAATAATAATAACAAAAATACCAAAATAATATCAATATTAATATTACTAAGAATAATAAAATAGTAGAAATAATAATAAAAGGCATTACTCAAAAATAAAGTGAAATAAGGGATTTGGACCCTTTACCAAAATCATACTAAAAAGATTATTTGTAAATTAAATAACCCAATTCAGAAATAACAATAATAAAAATTCCTTATAATGATAATGATTATGATAATAATAATAATAATAATAATAATAATAATAATGACATTATTAACAACAATAATGTTAAAATATTTATATTAATAATAATAAATAAGAATAATGGAAATTCGAAATAGAAAATAATAATAATAATAATAATAATAATACTTATAACATTTTAATATTAATAATAGTAATTATAGAAATAATAAGAAGAATAATAATAAAATCGAATTAAAATATATTAGGCTTCAGCCCTCAACATAAATAATAAAAAAATATTAATACTAATAATAATAATAATGCATATTAAAATATAAATATTAAGAATAATAATAATAGTATTTATATGTAAATAATTGAAATAAAATAATTTAAGGGTTATAAAAATAGGAAAAATAGCTGAGAGGGTCTAGGGTTCAACCAAATGTTGGTGGGGATAGGCGGAACCGGCGGTGGCGTACGGCGGTAGCGGCGGTGGCCGGAAAGAGGAAAGAAAGAGAGGAAAGTTGCATGCTGGGAATAAGATAGGAAGAATTAAAATGGGATCTGGGGTGTTTTGAGTTCCCCAAAAGGAGAGGGACAGAATGATGGTGGTGGCGGAGCCAAAGGTGGCGGCGCACGGCGGCGATGGTGGTGGCCGAATGGAGGAGAAGGAGAAAGAGAGAGGAGGAGAGGGAGAAAGAGGAAAATAAAGGTATGGGGAGATAGAGGAAGGTCTGTAGAAGATTTTGGAGGTGAAAGAAGAGGCAGAAACGGCGAAAGAGGTGGCTAAGGGCGGCGCAAAGGGTGGCGGAGGTGGAAGAAAGGGCTGTTTGGGAAGGCAACTTTGCACAGCTCGTTCGGCTTGTGAAGGAAGAATCGAAGGGGGAAGGAGGTTTGGATAGCTAGAGAAAGGTTCAAGGAAGAGTTTGGTGGCCAGGTATGGCGGCGAAGTTGGACGGAGGCGGCGGGCGAAGCGTCTAAAGGGGTGGCGGCGACAAGATAGGTTTTCTAGGTTAGGAAGTCAAAAGCTCGAAACAGGGTGGATGATGGGGGTATTTATAGAGTTATAGGAGAGGTTATGGTTATGTGGGTCGGTGAATAGATAATGCAGTAGGGTTCGGGCTTACCGGCGGCAAGGGTGGCCGGTGGGAGTGAGTTTCGGGTAGGGGGTTGCGCAGGGAAAGGAGAGGGAAAAATCGCGAGGACAGAGGAGGTTAGTTGGGCGAGAAGGGCCGGAGAGTTAGGGGGAAGAGAGAGGAAGGAGAACGGCCGGTCAAAATGGGCGAGATCGCCGGCGAAAAACCAGGGCAATGGTGGCAAGTTGCAGGTCGGCGTCGACGAGGCTGGGCAGGTGCGAAGGAAGAAGAAAGGTGGGAAAAGCGGGCGGTTCGGGGAAGAAGGAAAGAAAAGAAAGGAAGAGGGAGACCGGGCCGGTCAGCAGGGGTTAAGCATGTTAAATAAAACGATGAGTTCTAGGGAGAAAATGGGAGAAACGCAGCGTGCAAGCTGCCGAAGTAGGAAGAACTGAAAGAACGAGAGTGGGTCGCGGCAGAAGAAGAAAGGAAAGAAGGAAATTGGGCCGTGCCAGGCCCAAATCGGGGGAGGGGAGGTAGGAAAGAAAAAAAAATAAAAAGGAAAAAGAAGAAGGGAAAAATAATAATAATAATATTGGGTATTTAAATAAATTAAAATATTTGATATATTTAAAAATAAAGTAATAATATTTAAATCACTTTTTAGGCTAAATTAGGATTCTTGAAAGATTTTCCATAAATTCTATTTTAATTAGTAAAACACCCAAATTTTCTCCAATTAAATTAATATTAATTTGAAACTATTTTCTCATTATTATTTTAAATAAAATAATTTATTTAATTAATTTCTACAATAAAACCCTTAATTAGCAAAAATACCCAAAACTTTTCTAATAAAAATTATTTATTATTTTCTTCTTAAATAGCCCTAATTAATTCAATTTAAAAATAATTTATTTAAATAATTCTTATAATAAATATCCTTTAAATGTAGTTTATAAAATTAGAAATTTTCGGGGCATTTCACTTACAGTACCCTATGCCACCTCCTCTGCAACAACCACCACCCCACTACCTCCCCCTCTGCCCAAAAAACCTTCCCCTACCTCCCCACACCCTCGTTTTACTTTTTATCCCCCTCATTCCTCCTCCTTTCCTCTCCTCCAACTTTTTCCACCTACGACACCGCCACCACTACAACCCCCTCTTGTTTAGGAACCCTACCACCTCATAACCACCATTTTCCAACTCCAAAATTGCATCCTTCTAAATCACCATCGCCTTCTATCGCCACCGCCCTACGTACCACCTCCACCCTAGTTTTGCCATAACACTTGTTTTTACTTAATTGTAATTTATTTTACATAATTTTCATCATCATCATTATTATTATTATTATTATTATTATTATTATTACTATTATTATTATTCTTACTATTGTTATTATTACTATTATTATTATTGTTAGTATCATTACTATTACCAATCTTATTATTATTAAGATTATTATTATTATTATCATTACTATTATTAGTCCTTTATTAATAATTAGTTAGAGGATAATAAAAGAAGTAAGAATGAACATAACATTAGTATTCCACTCTTATAGGTGAACCAAACCTTTCCCTTAAGGAGGCATAGGATTCGTGCTCCAAGCTCAGTTTCCTTCTAGGTAAGGATGTGATTAAGGCTAAATTGTATGTTTATGTGTTCATGTGTGTCTCAATTATGTGCTTGTATCATATGTGAGTATGGAATAAATACTTTTAGTGTAGCTTTCTATACATGGAGCTAAGGTAATTTGTTTATGTGTTATAATATTTATGATATGGGTAATATCACTTGTATTTTATAAAATGCATTTATGTATTGTTGCCCTAATACAACATGCATGCTTGGAGGCCTTACGTGGCATGATGAGGTTGTGGGGACCTAAAAGAAATTAATAAAGTGGATTCATTATGGAGAAGTGAGAAAGCCTAAGTACCTTATGATTTGTGGAAGGCTAAAAACAAAGGATAATAGAAATAAAATGAAAGGTTGGACTAAATCTTGCATAGGAAGTGTAAGGCTTGCATGGGGTGGTTAGTCTT
This sequence comes from Tamarix chinensis, assembly GCA_030549775.1. NCBI lineage: Eukaryota > Viridiplantae > Streptophyta > Magnoliopsida > Caryophyllales > Tamaricaceae > Tamarix > Tamarix chinensis. The sequence continues at coordinate 63,568,006 of CM060179.1, read as the reverse complement.
TGCATAGGGGTAACGTTTATGTGGAAAAAGGTAATTTAGGGGTTAAGTTTAATGAGAGAATATCCATGTAGGAGATTGGAGTCCATGGGTGAAAAGTAGTACGTGGGTTGGTAGAAGTGTGCATGGGGGACTTAACTAAGGTTTGTCGTAAAACCCTAAGTAGGGGAAATGTGTGAAGAGAGAATTAATGATGAATGGTTAGAGTGAGGGTTGAGACTAGGAGGGTGTCATATGAAGGGGGGATAAGTCAAGTGGAAAGGAGGGTGGAGTATATGTGGATGAGGGGATGACACAAAAGAAAGGAGAAGTACTAGAGTTTTTTAGGGGTGACTAATTAGGGTTTTCATGGCCATATGAGAAGTAAGGTTTTGATATTATATGTGGATTGAGTGGAGTGATGGTGTTGGAAACCAAGTGAGGATGGGACATGTATGATAAGGAGAGGTTAGGGCCACATAGGCCAGATTAGGGTTTCTAAGGGAAACCCAAGCAATGGTGAGTTAAAGTGGAGATATGGGAAAGTGGGCCTTGATCTACGTGTGCGGTAGTTGGGTTTTCATGGTGAGTAAGGGAAAGGTGAGGAAGAAGTCTTGGAGTCCTAGGGTTTGTAGAGGTCCCCAGATATGGGACGGGGCTATCCAAGGGAGCTGGAGTGAAAGGGTGATAATAGGAAGTCCAGTGGGGCATGCATGTCTATTATAAAGAAACCTATTGAATAAGACATGAATAAAACACTAATCATGTAGAGTGAAATATTATTGAGCTGGGCCCCAACCAATCCACCGGCAAGAATAGTGGCCAGGTGCATTGTGCCTTAAAGATCGATCTGCCAGTGAATAATAGTGGCTAGTGCGTTATGCCCTATGTGTTTCAGATCCACCAGCTATAATAATGGAGGTTCCCGATCTCAATAAACCAAACCATAAATAATAGTAAATTATGGGAAAAATACTTATCACTTATAGTGAAACACCATGAGAGTCGGGGCCAGACCAATCCACCAGCATAATAGTGGCTAAGAGCACTTTACCTTATATATTGATCCACCAGCAAATAATAGTGGCTAGGAGTGTCCTGCCCTAGGCGTTTCCGATCCACCGACTATAATAAATGGGTTCCCATACTCGCATAGTCCTAAATTGAGAGTTGTGTGAGAATAGAATTAATGGCCTAAATTCTAATTCTTATGATTGACCAGACTAAACTCACTACATGCATTATCTGTAATTTATTTTGTATGGTCTTAGCTACGTGATTATCTTACTCAGTATGTAGCATACTGATCACCCCTTTCATGGGTACTACTCATTTCCATGAGTAGTGGCTCCTTGTAACACCCCCAAAATTCACTACTGAAAAAAAAGTTTTATTTAAAATAAATAGCGGAAGTAAAATATAAAATGGTGAATTTCAGGGATATTACCGCCACACTTAGTACCAGACCGGTTCACTCATACCGTTCCAGTACCAAGTGATGAGGCTAAAGGAATGAGATACACTTTGCTAGATTTCCAAAACATGTTTAAATCAGAGTAGCACAATACACTTTACAAAATTAGAATCCACTAGTGGTGGTTACAAGAACAAGAAATACATTTAAACCAGAAAGTAAAAGTAAATGGAGAACCCTAAAGTCCCAATAATCTTTACTCTCTTTCCCGTTTCCCACTTGAGTAACACCTAAAATTGGACCTGCAAGGGACACTGCCCATTGAATAGGCAGGAGCCCCACGAATGGAACCCTTCAGTACTACGGTACTGAGTAACCCTTTAAAGTCACACTTAAAAGCAGGCCCCCAATGTAACACATGATACAAAGCTATATACATATATAACAAGATGTGTACATATAACATTCACATAATTAACAATCACATCATATATCAATAGGTCGTTATGAACAATCAATACTTTCGGCCCTTAAGCCATGTCATAGTACAAAATCAATACATTCGGTCCTTAAGCCATTATTCCATCATCATTCAATCAATCTCATATTTTATATCCATGTGAATGTGAGAACCCCACTATTATAGCCGGTGGATCGGTCACTTATAGTGCATAACTCACCTAACCACTTTTATATGTCGGTGGATCAGTCTCCAGGGCAAAACGCTCCAGGCCACTATTATACGCCGATGGACCGGTCTGGCCCCGACTCACATGGTGTTCCACTGTAAGGGATTAGTATTTTTTCCATAACTTTATTCACATACATGACTGGTTTTATTGAGCTCGAGACCCCCACTATTATTGCCGATGGACCAAAATATATATCCACATCATCCAGGGCAACACGCTCCTGGGCTACTATTATGTCCGATGGATCAGTACTCATAATCACTTGCCAGGGCAACATGCTCCTGTGCCACTATTATATCTGGTGGATCGGTACTCATAATCACTTTCCAGGGCAACACGCTCCTGGGCCACCATTATATCTGGTGGATCAGTACTCATAATCACTTGCCAGGGCAACACGCTCTTGGGCCACTATTATAACCGGTGGATCGGTAGTCAATATCATAATTTAACTAGGCCCGGCTCATAATCTTTCACTTTCATGATTAGTATTTTCCCTTTCTTTAATCAGCACAACAATTTCATTTATTTGCCTCGGATGGGAGATCAAGAACCCAGAACACAAAGGTACACCAGTCGTACCGGTGCATACAAGCTACTCAGTACCCTTCAACCACGAACCCAAGGACACAAAGGTACCCTGGTCGTACTGGTGCATAAAGCTACTCAGTACCCTACCGACAAACACACCTAATCCATAAGTATACATACCCTCTAACTAGGTCCATAGAACTAGAAAGAGTAAGATATAGGACCTGGCTGGGGCACAAAGGCACACCAGCAAATATCAGAATAATTGTGGGCTAAACCACATATTTAGGAAAGCGACCCCTAAAGAGCCACCATTCCCGATCTTGAGGTATTTCACTTTAAGTGTTAGTGTCTTAATTAAAGTGATCACGAAAAGCACAATAATCAGATACTTATTCACTTTCAATCGTTATGATATCATTAGTCGTTTCTTATTCAGGTGGTTATCCAAGATAACACAGAGAAATCATTAAAGCCATCATAATCTCATATAATTCCGAATTAGGATTCATTCTCATGTTACTTACTAATTATCAAATAATCTTACCTTGCTAATCAACATTATTTGAGTCATATTACAAAATTCAGCAATCACAACGATATGTTAGGTACAAATTACTCATTTACCCCTTACTTATATAATTGCTAAGTCATCCCTTCATTACTTGACAAATTACCATATTACCTTTAAGGTTACATAATTATCAAATTACCCTTTACTCGGTTTATGTTACAAATTTATCTCCTACGCTTTTTAGATCATCATTCACCCTTCATAATTGTTAACCTTAACATATTTCCCTTTTTGGTTGGTTAGATTACCAAATTTCCCTTCTCCTTTGTTATAATTACTAAATTGCCCTTGAGTTGGATAACTTATCAAATTACCCTCCTTCATTATCATGATTACTATTTTTCCCCTTTAATTGGTTAAATAATTACCAATTTACCCTTTAGTTGGTTAAATTACCAAAATTACCCCTTTAGTTGGATAAATTACCAAATTACCCTTCTCTATTATCATAATTACCATTTTACCCCTCTCAATTATTATAATTGCCAATTTACCCTTTTCAATTATTATAATTCCCAAATTACCCTTCTTCATAATTACAATTATTAATTTACCCTTTTCCATAATTATAATTACCAATTTACCCTTCTCCATATTTATAATTATTAATTTACCCTTCTCCATTCTCATAAATACTATATCCCCCTTCTCCATTATTAAAATTACCATAATGCCCTTTTATGGGTTAATTTACCAAATTACGCTTCTCTATTATCATAATTATCCAATTACCCTTTTATAATCATAATTTAATTACCAATTTTTCCTTCGTCATTATCATTATTACCAAGTTACCCCTTACTTCCAAGTGTACCATAAATATCCTTTTAATTTACAATATTGCCCTTCTACCCCTTACTTCCAAATTACCACAATATCCTTTTATTTACAAAATTACCACAATACCCTTTCACTTATAAAATTACCATAATACCCCTTTTGCTTTACAATTTACTATTTTACCCTTTTACCTCCAAACTTACCATTTTTATCTTTTCTTCCAAAATTACCATTTTGCCCTTCTTTTCCAAAATTACCATATTACCCTTTTCTCCCATAATTGCCATAATACCCCTTTACTTATAAATTTAACATTTTTCCATTTGCTTATAGAATTAACATATTGCCCTTTTTACTCCCAAAACTACCACTTTACCCTTTACTCCCAAAATTACCATAATACCCCTTTACTTATAAAATTACCATTTTGTCATTTTGCCTTCAAAATTACTACTTTACCCCCTTTATTACACCGCTTTTATTAAATTAACATTACCACATGGAATAATAATATTAATACTCCATTAACAATATCCAACTCCACCAACCATTATATTTTAACGTAATATATATTAGCACCCACATATATTAGGCCATAATCTTGGACAATTAATATTACTAAAATTCCCTACGGCTCACAATAATAATATTCATGCATAAATGGTCACAATAACATAAAATAATAAGGATAGGTACTTAATGCTTCCATCAATAGCCACACTCTTTCCTTAAGCAACATTTCCACACATAGCACATAAAGGGCATACTTTCCTTTTTTTAAATTATATTAACCACCATGTATCAAACATAATAACGTATTAAAATTCCTAATGTGTAAACATATGTTTATCATGCGTTGAAGTGGGGTTTAACAATTACATTAATTTCCCGCAAAATTGAATCTTACCGGTATCCCGGTTGAAGATTTAAGTTTTGATTAGAAAAACCAATACCTAAAAATAATATCAATATTTATTATAAATAAGAAAATCAAGATATAAGACTTTATAAATTTTTATTAAGGAAATAATTAATTTAAATATTATCATACCTTAAAGTTTTTAACAAAAATGGCCAAATAATTTAGGAACTCATGCTGCATATGCAGCATGAGCTGCATGCAAAAATAAAAGGAAAAAAGGCTCGAAGAGGGGGCAAAGGAAGGTAAAATAGCTATTTTCGGGTTGGGGTCTTTAAGCTAGAAAAGAAGATAGATGGGGGAGGTTTCAAGGAAAGGGAATGGTGCAGGAGTGAAGAGGGGGTGTAGGTGGTTGTTGGGGATAGGTTCACGGCGGCTAAGGGCGGCGGTGAAGTGGCAAAGTTGGTTGCCGAGGTGGGTCGAGGTGGAGGGGATGAGAAGGAAGGAAAAGAGGAGGGAAAAATGAAGGGGTGTAGGGGCTGTTTTAGGGAAAACAATGGATGGGGATCATAGAGGAGGTTGTAGGGAGTTGAATGGTGGATTGGGTGGTAGCAGAGGCAGCCGAAAGGCGGCGATCGTGGCGTTACAAGAGGACTTCCGAGAAGGGGGGAAATGGGGAGAAAATAAGTGGGGAGGAAGAAGGGTTGTGGGATGGTTGGAGAGGGATGTTGTGGTGGTTGCACGGCGGTAGTATAAGGTGGCAGGAAGCACTACAGGCTGTGGGTGTGGCGGTTGGAGCGGCGAAGGGGCGGCGATGCACAAAACAGGGGGGAAAAGTGGAGGGGAGAAAATGAAAGAGAAGGAGACATCGGGGTAAGGCTCGACAATAATGGGGTAGGAAAAATGGTTGAAGGGGAGAAGAAAAAGAAGAGGGAGGGTAGGGGAGATAGATGGCCAGTTGGAAGTAGGGTTTAGGGTGGTAGGGCATCGTAGGGTGGCAAGGAGAAGGTGACAGTGGGGAGGAAAGGGGAGACATGCCGGATGGGGTGCATGGCTGCCCAGTTTTCGAAATTATGATAAAAAAAGGGCAGGGGAGAGAGAGAGAGAGAGAGGGAGACAAGTGGTGGTAGTGGGGCGATGGCCGGAATCTCGATGGTCGCGCATGGCGTTCGAGGTGGTAGGGTGATGAAGATTGGTCAGGCGTGGAGTTCGAAGAAGAAAGAAAGAAGGGAGGGGGAGGGAGACCGGACCGGACCGGCATAGGGAAAAGAAAAGAGGAGTTCGGCAGGCCCAGGGTGAAGGGAAGAAAGAAAAAAAGAAAGGGGTCTGGGTTGGGTCGAGGTGCGCAGGAGAGAGGAGGGGAAAGAGAGGGAGAGGGCAGATGGGCCATCGGCCCAGTCACACGAGGGAGAGGGGCAAGCCTAGCAGCCCGAGCCAATAAAAGAAGAATAAAAAAAGAAAAAGAAAGGAAGGAGGAAAAGGAGAAAAGGAGATGGAAAAGAAAAGGAAAGAGAGGGAAAAGGAAAAATAAGAGAAAATAATTAATTTAGTTTAGAAAATAATGAGATATGATATTATTGATAATTATTTAATTTAAAATTTTAAGTCAATATAAATTAATATATTGGTTCAAAAGGCTAATTTTAGTAAAATATTAGTTTGAAAAATTATTTAAATAAAAATAATATGATAAAATAACAAAATATTTATTCTTAATATATTAAAAACTCTTATCCACATTTATATACTCAAAAATCCATATATGAAATTAAACTAAATAATTTTAAAAGCTAATTTATTTCAAATAAAACTATTTATTAAATTATAAGTTTTATAAAATTTTGGGGGATTACACTCATCCTGTGTGTGTGTAGGTAAAATATAATGTTTGTGGTGACTTTGATGCCTACAATGTGTTGGGCGAGACTAAGTGATGGCCTATTGGACTTTTCATGGTGTCCAAGAGGGTGATGTCCGAGCTTACCTTATTCTGACTTTCTTATTATTTTATTCATCATTTTATTTCCCCCATAGGAGCATTGTTATTTTACTCGCTTTCTATTCATCTGTCAAATCTGAAATTTGCGTACTATTTTTTATTTATAAAATTTTGGATCCATTTTCGTTTATTTATTACTCTTATTAGTACCTTTGGATTTCCTAGCCTTGTAGTTGGTATGAGATTGATCGGGGGTCAATCTTGTGCCAATCACAATGAAAGCATCACCTTTTTGAGTGTATGATTTTCTATATAAACAAAAATCTTCAACAGTATAAGTTGGGGGTGTTACAAGTATTATAAAGGTTAATGGGTGTACAACATATTAAATATGATGGTCTTTCAGAGAAGATTAATGAAGCATAACATGTGCTTGAATAAAATAATATGATGGGTAAGAATAATATTGGGGAAGGATAAATGGAGACCCCACACATGGTTGGAAAATGGAAAATAATTAATATGGGAGAAACAAGTGAATGCCTTTCTTTCACTTTGTATGGACATTATGTGATTACTTAACCTCATGAATAATGTACTAATCGCATAAAGTGAAAGACAAACGAGTTGTGTATGGGTCTGGGTTCACCAATCCTCAATTAGCTACCAGGGTTTAGCCTACCTTCAAGCATCTATTAGTTCCTTTGGGCTAGATCCTTTGAGGTCCTAGTTCCTTACCTACTCTAGACACTACTGATGTACTAGTGGGTATCAAAACTAATGAGTCAAGTTACCTAGGTGGTTGGCTTCTTCTTGGACTTATGTCCATATTGGTTCGTTTCAACCTAGACTTATGTCAATTCTAATGATTAGCTTTGGCTTGGACTTATGTCCATCGCTCAATGTTAAAACCTGGATGACATGTAAATGGATGATAAATTTTGATTAATGAATAAGTGGAATGACTAATGATTGGATAATGATGGTGACAATTGTTTGAATAATGAAAGAGGATAAAATTTGGTTTGTACCTTTGGATAATAGCTTAAATGACCAACTAGTTGTTAATTGGAAAGATTGACTATGTGTCGACCTATATTAATATATGGATAAAAAAAATGGTGTAATCCAATCAAGTGAGCAAGTTGGAAACTAAAACCTTGTGGTTTTCTAAATTATTCTGTATGGTACATGTGTGATTACCGAACTGATTATAATATAATGATATATATTCTATGTTACCTGAGTTATGCGTGAAAGCATATTCTGATGCGTTATTGCATTACATATATGGCATTAGCATGACACATATTAAATATGATATCCCTGTTATGATAGATTTAGCATACTCATGTTTCTGTTGAAGAAGCAACTTAGCTTACTCAGTATGTATTGTATCGATGATCCCATTTGCTCAATTACCTACTCATTCCCATGAGTAGAGGGTCATATGAAAGTTTTTGGAGATGGCTAGTAGTAGGCCTACATTAGCTTAGGTTCGGGGTATGAAAATGTGGACATCTAGAGTTTTTTTGGGGTCTATGACCATGGTTTTGGTGTCACGTGCTAATTTTGTTTTCTGACTTATGTAGCACTATTATTTTAACTTATTTGTTTCCTATATTTAACTTGGTCGGGGAACATTGAGGCCCTTTGACGTAAAAAAATCTTTTAAATATTTATGTAATTTAAATTTGCACACTCTATTTTTAAGTTGGTTGATTGGTTTTAGCCTTATATCTAATATGGGATAGGTGGTGGATGTCTATCCTATATTAGGTATGACGATAATACCCCATTTTTCCTAGGTATTTTTCTAGCTTCTATATTATTTAAATGAAAATTTTTAATAGTGAAAATTTGGGGTGTTACGAGTTGGTAGCAAAGCCTTTTCTTAAAAACAAACTTCTTTTGAAAATAATGTAGCTGATACCCCAAGTTTTATCAAAGCATTTTCTTAAAAACATAATAACTTGATATTTATGGCAACTATAAGTATTTTTTAACCCATAATTTTTGTGAGTGAGAGTGGGTTTCGAATGTGCCATAATAACTTGTTGTGTGAGTCATGGTACTTGTTAGATTGAATTTTGTCCCTAATTACTTCTAATCTTTAGGAATCGATAAAATACCGCTACTTCCACATTGAGCCATTCATGGAGACTGTTGGAGCCTACATGGAGCCCTAAATTTGAGCACCAAATCCACCATCGATGCCAATTGATGTACAAGTTTCAGAGGATTGGCTTAGGAGGGTTGGGCATCATCACCCATTGATCTTTGAGGGCCAAGAGGACCCTAACATCATGGAGATATGGGTCTAAGATATGGAAAAGACCTTCACGACTTGTGATTTCCCTTGAGATAGGAGGATTGATTTTGTGGTGTACTACGTGGGAGGAAGGGTAGACGCGTGGTGGAGGAGCATCCAACGTAAGCGTGGAGAACCTATGGGATAGGAACCGTTCCTAGGGTCGCTCCATGCCCATTTCTACCTGACTCACCTCTACATGAAGATGTACGATTCGTTTATGGCTCTTCGGTAACGAGGTATGTCCATTGAAGATTACCACACATGATTCATGGACATGGTCCAATTCACCCCGAAGATGATGCAAATTCACCGCTCAAGACTAGTTTGGGGATTAGATATCAAGAGCAACGCCACTGAATATGGTGAGGAGATTTGTGGATTAGATATCCCCATGGTACACACCACCTACCTCAATATCTAACACTACTATCCTAGTGGATCTAAAATCCTTTTACTCTGCCTTTTACAATACAATTTTGAATAATCTCGAGCTTAACATAGCTGAGTTTATTAGCTTAGACCTCCTTGAAGATTAAAGGGGTAATGGAAGTGTACACATTATTGCCTCTAGAGTACCAAGAGTGACCAACTCAATCTCCAACTTTATAAATTCTCAACATAAAAGATATAACAATATGAGCATGCCAAGGAATGTGAGTCTTTTGACTAAGTTCATCTACTACTAAATTAGCCTTACCCTCATGGTAGGTCAACTTTAGGTCGTAATCCTTAACTAAATTCAACCATCGGTGTTGTCTCAGATTCAACTCCCACTACATGAGGATGTACTTGAGTCTCTAATAGTTTGTGTAGAAATTGCACTAAGCTCCATAGAGATAGTGCCTCTAGATCTTAACGGCAAACACTATCGTAGTAAGATATAACTTGTGTATCATGTAGTTCTATTCATGCTGCTTCAATTTTTGAGAAGTATAAGCCACTACTCTTCCGTGTTGCATCAGCACAGAACCCAAACCATGATTGGTTTCAAAACTGTTGGACCCACTTGGTATTGTTAACACAAAGGCTAAAGTCAAATTCTTCTTTAACTTCTCGAAAGCTTCACCACGCTTCTCATCCCACTGAAAATGTGTAGCCTTCTTTAGTAGATGAGTCAACGGTCACGGTATCTTAGAGAAGTATGGCACAAATGACAATAGTAAACAACTAATCCTAGAAATGTGGTCACTTCCTTGACAAAAGTGGGTGTTGGCCATTCACAAAGGGCTTGAATCTTAGTAGGATCCACCACTACTCAATCCTTGGAGATTACATTTACAAGGAAAGGCACTTGATCTAACCAAAACTCGCACTTTGAGACTTTAGCATACAGCTGATGTGATCTCAGTAATGCCAAAGTCTGTATTAATGTTTCTCATGCATCTCTTAATCACAGAAGTATTTTAAGATGTCATTAATGAATACTACAATGAAATGGTCTAAGAACAGATGGAATACATGGTTCATGAGGCACATGAAAGATATCAGCGCATTAGTGAGTTTAAAAGGCACTATTGGGACTCAATGGTCATACCTTATCCAAAAAGTAGTCTTAGGGATATCTTATTGTCCTATCCTTATTTGATGGTAGCCTGACCGAAGGTTAATCTTGGAGAATACCTTTTCTCCTTTTATTTGATCAAATATTTCATCGATCCTTAGAAACAGATAACAGTTCTTTACCGTAATCTAGTTCAAACCTTAATAATCGATGCAGAAACTCAATCTCCTACCCTTTTTCCTTACAAATAGAACTAGCACTCCCCATGGTGATATGCTTGTTCAAATTTAACCCTTCTCCAACAAATCCTCCAACTAATTCTAGAGTTCTTTAATTTCTACAGGTTCCATACAGTACGGGGCCTTAGATACCAACTATGTCCCTAGCAATACATCCACGGTGAACTTAACTTCTCAAATTGGTGGCATTCCCATAATTTCTATAAGGAATACGTTAAGGTACTCTTGGACCACTGCTATCTACTCCAATGGCATATCAAATATTTTGGTGTTTTGAAAAATGCATAGGAAGAGCAGATACCCTTTACGAACAACATTTCTCATCTTAATTCCCAACATAACCCTTATGGAGGGATTAGGTTTACACTTCCAATACGAGATCCTAATACCCTTTGGTCCTCACAGAACCATATGTTCTTATGCGCAATCGAATAATGCTTGCTACTTCCCCAACATATCCATTCTAAAAATCATATTGAAGTCACACAATTTAAGTTCTATAAGATCTAACAGAAACTATATTCCCTCAACTACTAAGGCCATACCTTTATAGAATCTAGAGCATGCAATCTTATCCTTAGAAGGCAACATGATAGAAGTGGAAATGCTACTAGAAAGAGACAGGGCATCTCTACTTGCAAATACATATGACACATATGGTAGAAAAGTAGACATAATGATCATATTAGCCACCACACCAGCTTGATGATCTGCCTGTGCCTGGCTCATCATCTTTAGGCATCTTATGGAACAAATTCCTGTGACACTATCTAATCATTTCCCTTGCTAGAAAGGGCATGGCTTCTTAACTCTAGGCGAACTAGATTAACTAGTGACACTAGTTGGTGATATAGGAACTCTATAAGTCTACAGCTATGGCTGTTAAATAGATATAATACTCTAAGCTCTATACTACCTCCTCTAAATTCTACCACCTCCAACTCGGCACTCATAAGCTTTGCGCCCCACCATGCCACATCCATGGCACATCACCTTGTTCCCTCTACAGTTTACCCCTAGTGATCTATTCCACATTACTTCCGGTGGGAGTGGTTTTCCTTTGCATGACCCCTAAATAGACCTCCAACTTGGGCTACTAACCCCATGCTCCTGCTATAACTAGGTGGCATACTTCCTCCTAAAAAATCCTTCTTCCTTTCATTGGAATACTAGTGACCCTCAAACTTCCTTTTGATCCACAACTAAGAAATTTAGGCTTCAATGACTCAGGAAACCTCTCCCAAGCCTACTCGTACATCCCTAACTTGTTTAATAGATCAACTCCCACCAAGAGCTCCAAATATATCATTCCTAGGCCAATCTTGAAATAGTGGACTTACATCACCTTGTTAGCTTCAACTTCTAGAGAAAACTAAACAAAGTTTGTGAATCATGTGTCGTACTCTTCATTGGATATATCTCCTTGCCCAAGAGCCGTAAAATCATCTTACTTCCTCTTTTAGAGGTGTGTTGGGTAAAAGTTGGCATGAAGCTCCTTCAGAATTGGTTCCCATCCTGTAGGTGATCTACCTCTATGTTGGACGCTTCTCCACCAAGCATCTTCCCTTCCTCTTAGATAATACACCACCGCATCAACCCTCTTTTCTATAGGGTAACCACCTGAGGTGAAGATTTTCTCCATATCTCTGACCCATCTCTCCATAATGTCACGGTCCTTCTAGCCCTCAAACATTGGTGGGTGATGATGCCCAGCCCTCTTGAGCCAATCCTCCAGAACTGGTGTGGTCAATAGCACCAGTGGTGGCTATTGTGGTCAGATCTAGTCTTCCATATAAGCTCCAACAGTCTCCTTGAATGCCTCAATATGATCATAAAAATGGTTAGAAACCATCAATTCCTTAAGACTAGAAGTAATTGGGAGATAAATTCAATTTATTGAGTGTCAAGACTCATACAAAAATTATCACAAGAAATATCTATAGCACATTCCCAACCCACTCTCACTCATGGAAATTTTGGGTTTATAAATAATTAAACTCCCATTTAAATACTCAAATAATAAGGAAATATCAAGGGTGAAAATATTTTAAATCATGGTTGATACCATCCTATGGTATCAGCTCAAAAATCTTTGAAAACAACACATCATTAAGGAAACACTTTGATACCAACCTATAACACCCCCATTTTTCACTACTGAAAAAAATTGTTTTAAAACAATGCGGAAGAAAAGATTAATAAACACACCTAAGAAAAATGGATGCTATCAGCATATCTAACAAAAGAAAGACGTCAGCCACCCATCAAATATTAGATACAAAGATAAAAACCAAACCAACCAATTTAATGTAGAGTGTGCAAGATCAAGTTACATAAGTATTTAAACAATTGTTTACAATATAGGACCTTGACAGTCCCCAACATTGTTAAATATAGGGAGAATGATAATATAAGAATACATGATTATAATAATGGAAAACGAGTTAGGGTGTGACCCTAAAATCATGGTTTGTCTTAGACAGCATTAAAACCTTCAGATGTCCAAGCTCTCAAGCCCCAAACCCAAGTTGTGGTGGGCCCTCTATTAGTCATCCCAAAAAACCTATACATGTCCCTCTACTCATGGAAATGATCATGTAACCAAGAAAACTATCATGTCAGTATGATACATACTGATTAAGCTAAGTTGCCTCCTCAACAAAATTCACAAGAATATAAGTCCCATCATGACATGGAAATCATACTTAACGTGCATCATATGCCATTTAAGTAAATCAATATGTATCATAAATTTCATGAATTTAGAGAGATCCACACTAAATTTAGATTCACAAGATTATGCACAATCAAGAACACACTCACAAAATAGAAACATTTAGGAAAAATTAGAGATATTATGCGTGCTCTTGTGTAATTATAATATGATTAAAGCAATCATTGACTCAATTCCACAAATCAATAATTCTCTTTGAAGGGATAATTCTATGGAGGAGAAGAAGAATTTGGGGAACATGATACTCAATGGCTAGGGTTTCAACATATCTCCCTTTATAGAAGAAAAAACTCTACATAGTAAAACTACGTGTGTTGGAAACCAACAAAAACATAGTCAGTATTTAGGAAACACGCAACCCCAAATTTGTTTCCTTACATTCAAATTTTACCCAAAACACATCAAGAATTCATTAAGAAAACATGGTCTGTGTAGTATAACACACCCCTTACGTTTCTCATATAGAACTCCAAATTACACCAAACTACTCCACCACATGCACAAACGAACACAATATTATGTTGTGCTCAAATATTTAGTCAAAACCCTAAACATCTACTCTATCAGAATTAGATAATGTCTTAGGATTCACTATTATACATAACTCAAGCACTTTAGAATGTATCATTCTCATTTTCATATTAATATATCATAGGTAATGACACATATACTAAGAAGATTATATTAATGAACATTATGGTTGATTTTCCAACTTGCTCAATAAATTAGGTTATAGAATTTCCTTAACCATGTAATTATATAAGTTACCATCTAGCCAATCATTCCAATTATTAACCATTTATTCATTTAAATCATTATCTAAGTAATCATTTCAACATTTATCATTATTACCATCAAACCATTAACCAGTTAGTCATCATTAATGTAACATCCCCAAATTTACTACCGAAAAATTTTGTTTAAACCAAAAGGTTTAGCGGAAGCGAAAGAATTAAAACTGTAAACTTGGTGGTATTACCGCCACACTTAGTACCAGACCGGTTCACTCCTACCGTTCCAGTACTAAGTGCTAAGGCTAAATCCGATCAACCTTTAGTACGAAGTATCAAAAACGCAAGACAACATTTAAAATACATCCTTAATAAGTGGTAAGTCAAACAAAAGTTAGAATACGATTTAGGATTACAACCCTAGAATATGTTTCTCAAAACAGAAATGTAATACAAAATATAGCTAAACAAAAACAAATCCCAAAGGATCAATATCTGAATTGCCTACTCACTCAAGTCAGGCCTTCCACCCCAACACAGTATCAACCTGCACAAGAGGTTTGCTCCCCACCATCGGTGGATCATCACAGGACCCATTCAACCAAGGTAGTATCAGTACGAGTCCAATACTGAGTAAGTTCCACTACCCTATTTTATGGGAGAGACGTAACTTTACATCAAGTGCGTATTAAATCATGATACAATACGTTGATACATTATTACGCATACTCAAAACCCACATCACAAGTCCTACCATACCCATATAGTAACATATGAAACATGTGTAACATCGTATTGAAACATATAAGGGTGTTATGACCAAAATGTAAAGTAACTCATTATGCACATAAGCAGCATGGGGTAATACAGATAATAAAAGCCGGCTATGGTCCGGGTAGACTCATTATTTAGATCTCTGGTAAATATAGTAGATTCACGTCATAATCGTTATGAATCCATAAGAGTGCGGGAACCCCACTATTATAGCTGGTGGATCGGTCACTTATAGGGCAGAACGCACCTAACCACTATTATATGCCGGTGGATCAGTCTCTAGGGCAGAACGCTCCTGGCCACTATTATGCCGGTGGATCAGTCTAGCCCCGACTCTCACAGTGTTTCACTGTGATTATAACGTATCTTTCCATGATTTATTTGTAAGTCATTTCACACCATAATCTTTGTTAATCCATGCGAGTACGGGAACCCCACTATTATAGCGGTGGATTGGTCACTTATAGGCAGAACGCACCTAACCACTATTATATACCGGTGGATCGGTCTCCAGGGCACAACGCTCTTAGCCACTATTATGCTGGTGGATCGGTCTGGCCCCAACTCTCATGGTGTTCCACTATAAGTATATAATATCTTTCCCATGATTTAATTACAACATACTATTTGGTTTGTTGAGCTCGGGATCCCCCACTATTATAGCCGGTGGATCGGTCACTTATAGGGCAGAACGCACCTAACCACTATTATACGCCGATGGATTGGTCTCCAGGACATCCCGGCACCTGGCCACTATTATGCCAGTGGATCGGTCTGGTCCCGGCTCAACAATCTTACTCTTTAAGTAGTTAATGTCTTATTCATGTATTATTAAATAAGGTTCCACCCTTGACATGCATGTCTACTACTCTCTACTACTTCCCTTCGAGGAGGCTCGTTGTTCTCCCCTTCTCACGCTCGATGTCCATCCCCTCTTACTCGTATACATAAGGAAACGTAGTAAGGGCACACTCTCCTGAGAATGTGGGCTAACCTTATCACAACGATATCGGTCCCGCATGTCCTCACCCTTCTAGGGCTCCTCCTTGGAAAACCCTAATTTGGGCCTATATGGCCCAACTCTTTCTTACTCATCCTAACTTTACTTTGTCCCTTGTCTCGCATCCCGTCTCTACTAAGAAATTCCCAAAATATATATCTCTTGGTTCCCCACTCCGCATGTGACCGCCAAACCCTAGTTGGCCACACCAAACCCTAGCACTTTACTTCCTCCCCAAGTAACCTTCCCTCTTTCACCCCAAAATCTCTTCTCTCATTTAGAAACCCTCACTCACCCTTTATATAAGTGAGTTCTCACTCTCAACTCCATACTCCATCCCTCCTTGATCATTTTTACCCTTGTACCCTTCAAATTGCTCATTTCCTCCCAAAAACCCTAATTGGGTCGCTTATGCACCAACTCACGTACTATTTTTCATACCAAGTTCCCAATCACTCCAAGACTCTCCCAAGCTCTTCCTTACAACCCAAATCAAATTTTCACACGTAAGGATCATGCCCATACAAGGTCTAGTCCCCCCATGCAAACTTCCCTAACCTCCACTTCCCCGTTGTTCTTTTATTATCATTTCATGCTACCCCAAACCCTAGCATGCATGTCCTAGAGGGCCATAACAAGTCACATCATCAACATCAACATCAAATATGGAACATGTCATACATGTATAGTACAAGGCACACACAACATACCTCATTATCGACGCTACGCTACACAAAACAAGTTATTCATAACACATGCATAACACACATCGACATGGCATGCTCATCATTCACCCACACATCATATCACACATAGCACAAGGCCATAGCTTCGTCCTTACTAAACACCCATAAGTAGAGGTAAGTAGAGACTTACCTGGATCCGAAGCTAGCTAAGCGAGATAAGAGGGAGAGAGATCACTAGCTTGTGGATCCACGAGAAAGCTTTCCTAGATCCGATAGAAATCGAAAAATAAATTAGAAACTATTCTATCAATGAATAATACACATATTCTAATTAAATAAACACAAACAACACAAATGATCTTTATTAGAAAACGTGTCCAAAACTTAAAACTTAAAAGCATAGCTTTATTAAGATTTAAGGTCAAAACTAAATCAAAACGGATTAATACAAATATCACTTGGGACATTTCAACTTAATTTGAAAAGCTCGAGAAAGAATAATTGATCATAAGTTAATTTATTGAAAATAACTTATTTATTAGGTTTTACAACTAAATAGGTAACCTAACCATTTACATAGAACCAAATCCAAACCGATTAGGTTAAAACAGAATTTTAATGATTTAAAAGCCAAAGATAGAATTTGATTAGATAAAATACACATAGCAAAATCAATTTTATAAAATCATCCCCGAAAAATTAAGGTTTTAAAGCCCACGACACAAACTCAAGTACTTCAATTTAATTAATTCAATTTAAAGGTATTAGAAAGCAATTAATACCATTTAAACTATTTCTATACATTCAGTTTTAGAAAAACAACAATACGAGTAATCGATTTCATAATTTCACTTGAAATTTAGTGTTTTAGGCCCGAAAATAAAATTCGTTAAAATTCTATAAATTTAATCAAATTGAATGTTTAGAAATGCAATTAAACACATTTTATAACATATCAAATAATCAATTGCTCAAAACTACTAAAAGAAATACACAATTTAGCACAATTAGGGTTTTTGAGACGGAACGCAAACCCGATCAATTCTTGCCAAAACATACCAATTGACGGTTCGAAAATGTAATTAAACATATTCTAATGTAATTTATATAGTCAATTGAATAAAATTACCCGATTATAAAATCCAATTTAAACCCGCGGAAGTTTTGACCTAAAAATCTAATTCTGATCAATTATGCACGATTTTCCCAAATCAACACTTCCAATATAAAATTAAATACATTTTGAACGATATTATAAAATCAATTGAGCGGAACGGCTCAATTATACGACTAAATTTCATTACACCGAAATTTTGACCTGGGAATCAAATTTCGATAAAACCTGCATAAATTTCTCAAATTGACGGTTCCAAAATGAAATTGTATACATTTTAAAACACTTTGTATAATCAATTTATCAAAAATAGCTAAATCGAACGAATCCAAAAAATTCAGGCATAACCCGGCCAAAAAATCAATTTTTCAGAAATCCAACCTAAACCATACAATTAACTT
Organism: Tamarix chinensis; assembly: GCA_030549775.1. Classification (NCBI taxonomy): domain Eukaryota; kingdom Viridiplantae; phylum Streptophyta; class Magnoliopsida; order Caryophyllales; family Tamaricaceae; genus Tamarix; species Tamarix chinensis. Next base: position 63,549,747 of record CM060179.1, on the reverse strand, counting down.
ATCCAAAACAATCTCACAGCACATATATACATTATCAAACAATTAATTTAGCTTATCACAGGCTAAATCATACTCAATTAAATCAAATCGGTGTTAGGGTTTTCAGAAATATATACCAATTAAAAACTGACAAATCGGGGCAAAGGAAAGCTGGGGAGGCTTCGTTGGGGGACGGGGGTGGCTCGACGGTGGTCGCTTGAGCTTGCCATGGTTGGACGGCCGCTCGCCACTGCTGCTATTGTGCGTGGCTGCTGGGGTTGGCTGCTTCGGCCGCTGCTGCAGTGGTTGTTGCCGCGGCTGCTGGTGTGTGGCTTCTACTGCTGCTGTTGCGTCGATAATGGTGGCCAGTGGTTGGAGGTCGACAGGCGGGGTGAAGCAAGGATGAGGTAGGAGCTGGGGAGAAGAGGCGGCTAGGGTTCAGGGCTGCAGAACAGGGACGCACGGGAAAGGGAGAAAGAAGAGAAGGAGAGAAAAAGGAAGAGGGAGAGGGGTTGGGGCACCAGCCGGGGTTGCGGGTTTTTTTTTTTACAAATACACATAGAATAAAATACTAAAAATATAAAAAATATTATTAGAAGATTTTATATAAAATTTATTTAACGAAAAAAATTTCGAACAGATCCGAAGGCTTAAAATTAATAAAAAGCTATATAAATAATTTCGGGAACATTTTCGGAAGAATTTACCATCGAACGTAAAAATTTATATTATTTACAGAAATACATTATAAGACCCTGAAATGATATTTAAAAACCTATAATAAAATATTTAAGTCAAATTCTAATAAATCAAGACTAATTTTAATAATTTCCGAAATCGGTCTTCCGCAAACTAAAAAGCGTAGAACGGAAGAAAATTAATTTCAAAAAGAAATTCGTAAATAAGTTCCGAAAATATTTTTAATTTAAACTTCCCGAAAATATTACATTCAATTAATTAAAATGTCGTTAAAATATTACTTCCCAAAAATGATTAATTACATTCAATTATGAATTCAAAATCGTCGATAAATCCATAAAACGAATCGAAATTAAAATAATTAATTGTCTACATCAAATTACGCTAATAAAATCATTAAACTTAATAAATATGGATTTAAAAAATACGGGGTATTACAATTAATCCATGGTAATATATGTATTTTATCCATTAATTGGTCATATAACATTCCTAGTCATAGTCTCAAAGCATATAAAACCAAGAAGAACAAAATCATACAAACCAGTTCAACTAATCGATCGGTCTAGTCTAACCATTCGATCGGTTTGGCTCGACCATACCATGGTTTTCCTCAAACTAGCCGATTGATTTGTATAAAATAGTCCACTATTCATAAACAATCAATCATTTATATCCAACTAGTCGATGGGTTTAAGTAGAGAGTAAGATCAAGGTCTCCGCGGGTCTATCAATCGATGGCTTGGGTTAACCTATTGACTATTCTCAAAACCAATTGATCAATTTGATCTAAATAGTCATATGCTTAGCCCTCTAACAACACCAAGCCATCATTTTCATGCAAATCATGTTTACAAATCTTTATCATACCATATTATAACATGTTTAATCATCACATAACACATTTTTATCCTACTATAGTTTTACATTCCACCATTAATCCTCATAGCCTATTCCTTTCTCAAGATTCATGATTTCCACTCAAAATTCTAAGTGTAACAATCCAAATATATTTCTATAAGCTATATATTCATGCCAACAAAAAATATCAAACTTAAAGAGTCCTATATAATGCAAGGTTACTCATAGCCTATTTTAGAAGCAAGAATAACTTACCTAATGCAGGCAAAACTTTTCTTAAACAAGAACACTGAACTTATGAAATCCTCAACGCTCATAACTTTAAAAATTAATAAGTTTTAACTCAGAAATCCATAAATAAATTTTACAAATTTAAACTTGAAATGAAAAGGAAAGAAGTAACATACCACACCCTAAGGAAAAATATAGGGTAATTTCAGTTCAACCACTCAACCTTTTTTTCTAAATCTAACTCTTTCTTACATAACAATTAAAATAAAAGGGAAATAAAGAAAGGATCAAAAGAGTGAAAGAATTTAAACTATAGGGGTCAAAGTAAAAAAGGGAGAACATGAATGCAAGAGAGTTAACATTTTTGATGACTAAAAGAAAGGTGAATAAGAGGGGCTATTAGGGCCATTTATAGCAAAAACAAATCAATACCAATCACAAGTGTGATAATAAACAAATCAAAAATCCTATTTATTACCATTCTCATTTGAGTTAAACACACAAATTTCATCCAAGACATGCTTACCTATCCTCTAGAGCTCAAATGGTGATTTTAGAGTAGTGCATGTCAATTGGTCCAAAATGCAATACACAAGAGCGAAAATAGAAGGTCAGAATGGAAGGAATCTCTTAAATAAGAAGAATCAATTTTGATATTGAAGCAATGATCCCTAGAAATATGAAGAGGAGAGAGGTGGAAGAAGACAAATTTGAGGTCATCCCCCCCCAATTATCCCAATAGACTCATGAGATTGATCTTGGGTTGTATTTTTAGGATAAATGCATCATAAAAAGACTAAGAATCTTTTAGGAACAATTTAGCATGGATTAACAAGTTTCCATTTCAATATAAGAAATTTTATTAAAAAAATAAGTTTCATAAATATAACCAGCTCAATAAACCAATCGATTGGTTTGGTCTACTAGTCAACTATTCTATAGATCAATTGATTGGTTTGGTCGAGTAAAAACCATTTTGGTGAAACACTAAACCAGCCAATTAGTTTATGGAACAAGTTGATTTGTTCACCTAAAAAACTTATTTAATTTATTTTTCCAACATCATTTCAAATCAAACTTTATGTCAAACCCAATCATAATATCAAATTAAAATCAAACACTAAAAATTGGCATAATTTCTCATTCAACACTTTACAAAAATATAGGTTTTTTATAGATGATCCATGTGAAAAGCCCTTTATCACTAGTGTTTAGTGGCGGTGGGAGTTAAAATCCTATGTTTGTCCAAGTTATGGATTATAAAAATTGCTTATTTATATGGCTGGGTACTTTAGGTGAGGGCAACTAAAAAATTAGCATATTCTTTCTTAACTATATGTCTATGTATGGTCAATGTTGAAAATAATTGAGAAAATCCCCTTAGATTTAGTGTATAGTGGTGGTGGGAGTTGTAGTCCTATACTAGTGCTGTCATGGATATTGAAATTATGTGGCTTTAACTTTATAACTTATTTCAGAAGCTTATGAATATATGAGTATATGAGCTCTAAATGCATTGTTATGTCATATATATTATTCATGATCTTGTGTGATATATTTTATTATGTTTGTTGTATAACATGTAATCGTGTGACCCCATCTTGCAGCATGAGGCTTTACCATTTTTATGGTATTTTGTTTTACCATTATTTCACTATACTAATACTATATTTCTATGGTCACTATGATGGCTTGGTTTAAGTTCCAATGAGTAAAGGATGATTCATAGGTTTACAACTCTCAACTTGATCAGGTTGATGATGATGTAGTGGACCAATACCCAGCCATTAATTGGGGATTGAGACTTACAATTTTATTTAGTTAAGAGTTAGATTAACTAACTTATATGTATTTTGCTCATCGTGTTAGGATGTTTTTATTCTTCCTAATTATTTAAGGTCCTTTATTTGATTTCTGTATTCAAATTTTGTAACCCTCATTCTTATTTATACTATTATCATCTTTATTACTATTTTTGTGTTGTAAGATCATGCATTCTTTTGTTGGTCATCCCATTTTACCTTGCATCACACATGGGTTATGTAATAATCACATGTCGCTCATGGTTAATGTGGTAGTAGCTTCCCATGATTTTATTTTTAATTACACTTTTACATTATCATGAAAAAAATATGGCTTAAATTTGGGGGTTTTACACACATGGTTTTAAAAATAAAGTTACAAAAAATTTTATGTATTTTAGGAAGATAGGAACTAAATTTAGATGGCTAGGATATGTTTCAATAAGAAAAAGTTGAGTTTTAGAGGCTAATTATGCCTAAAATTTGCAAAATTTATCCAAAAATATATAAATAGATAGAAACTATTTTTAATCCATGTTTAGAATATATATGCTAAAATATAATTATCCTTGAATATTTGTAAATTTTAATTAGCTAAAATGATCCTTATTGGGCTTTCAAAGTGACTAAGGGTTAAAAAAGGGTAGTGAATATTATTTTTTCTAAAAAAAATCAATTTAAAATTATAACAGGCCTAGGAGAGTCAGAAATAAACTACAGAATTCAAATACAGTCAAATTATCAAGGTTTCAAAGAATTTCAATGTCTAAAAGTTGCATAGAATTCTTATAGGAATCAAAACCATAAGCAGGGTTAAAGGATCAAAACAAAGCTTTTTAAAAACATATCGAGAGCTAAAGGGATGTAAAAAAATATTACAAATATTTTTTTATAATTATAATAATAAATACACTTTATAAAATTTGGGTATTACACAAGTAGTGGGCTCTCTCTCTCTCGACGCTAGACACTCTTCCACCATTTATCTACTTAGACCCTCAAGTAATATACTGCCACATCTATCCTCATATATACTAGGTATATATAAGCAATAAAGGTATTCTCCATGTTGCAAATCCACCTCCCCATTATTTCAAGGTCTTATTGACCCTCAAAAATAGGTAGATGATGATGGATGGCTCTATTGAGCGAGCCCTTCAAAGCTTGTGTAGGTTTTGGTGGTAGTGGATAATGAGCTTGAATTTGGTTCTCCATATAGGCATTGATGGTGTTCTATGAACTCATCTAAGTTATCAATTGAAAACCATTGATCTTCTAAAGATTAAAGTTGATCAGAGGTAATAGGATAATCAAGAACTAAAGATCCATACAACAATTAACTCATAATACTCAATAAAATTAGCACAAATTTCAACCCCACTCACACTCACAGACTATTCTTGTTTTGAAAACACTAGATATTTCAAACTTATCACATAGAAAACAATTCAAAATGACTAAAATGCTTACTTTTAAACAAAACATAAGGATATTTCATAATCAAAATGATTTAATACCAATTTGTAACTCCATAAAATTTCACTATTAAAAAATTTTATTTTAAAAAAATTTGAGGATGCAAAAATATTAAAGCACTAGAGTGTGAAAATCAAGTAGAATGAGATGAAAATGTTATGTTATATAAACCAAGGATATATCAAGGTCAAAAAAATTACAAGAAGACATAACAGAGAATTGATGAGAAAAAAAACTACAATGAAGTTTCAGTCGCAAAACGTAATACTTTGTATTGAGTAAGAGTTATAAAATGGAAAGTTCTTATGTTTAATGAAATTTTGATGATTTTGATTTAATTAGTAATGAATTGATAAAGTTTTGAAAAATGAAATAAAATAAGATTTCTTGGTGAATTGATCAAGTGGTACATCGTTTTAGCAAGGGTTTAAGTTTGATAAAACCGATTGACTAGTTTTGAGAAAGTGATTGACTAATCTTTAAATAGTCGGCAGGTTTGACCAAATCAATTAACTAGATTTTCAAGTTGAGTCCTTTTTGAAGATTGATTTTTATAAAAATTTCTTGCATCATAATGGAACTTTATAATCCAACTCCAAGCTATTCGTGAGTAACCCTTAACCCTTTTAATCATTTATCCGGCTTTGGTTTCTACTTTAAATAGATTCTAAGGATTTATTTCTATAATAAAAAATAAAAATATTAAAAATTAAAAAAAAAGGTAGGATGACCTCACTCTTTGCCTTATTCTTCCTCCCGCATATGCACAACTCTAGAACATATGCTTTGATTCCAATCTATCACTATATGGTTAGGAGATTTTCTTCCCACACCACTCTACCATTTTCCTTCTTGTGTTCAATAATTTCTTAATGAAATCAGTCTACATTCTCTAGAAAATCATCATTTGATCTCTAAAATGGAATTCAAACTATTCGTGATGAATTTCCCTATTATCCTCATATTTGAATGGTAAAATTAGGATATTTAATCCGTTGTATATCCTCGCTCATCCCTGGACCGAGTCATTGGTTATAAAATTATGCTAATTATTTTACAATTTGACCTTTCATTCTAATTTGATTCACTCTTTTGATACTTTCTGTAGCATCCTCATGTTTTATTCTTAAGTAAAAAGGGGTTAGATTTAGGAAAAAGTTGAGTTTGCATTCAGCTAATTCTTTCCATATGTTCACTTGTAGGTGGTAAGTTTGTTTTCTTCCCTCATTTATAAAGGTCGTTTGATGATTTCAGAGTGTTGAATCTTTTGTTTTTAAGATTTTTCCTCTTTGGTGGAAACTTTGCTAAGCCTCAAGTAAGTCATTCTTACCATTAAAATATGACATGAATAAGCATGTGAGTTAGGGCACTTTATTGAATTTTAATCTTTATATGACTATTTAATATTTTTATATTTTAATGATTTGTGATGGATTATTAAAGATTTCTAAGAAATAGGGCATGATTCATGACAAATAGAGTCAATTTCTTGTAAATAAAGCATGATTCAGTATATGAGCATGTTTAATCATAGTCTTATGCTATGACGGTTTTATGGTTTGGATTTGGTAATATTTTAGAGATTTAATTGCATTTAAAATGTAAGTTATATGTTTTCTAGGAGTAAACTAATCGACTAGTTAAGACAAACAATTTGACTAGTCTTTATAATAGCCAACTAGTTGGCCCAAACTGATTGATGAGTAGTTTATGGTGACTTTGGTTGCTTACCACTTAACACCATTGACAATTTATCTATTTTGACCATACCAATTGATTGGTTGGAGGGAAATTTAAGGTTTGGCTGAGCCAAAACTAATCCACCAATTAGTCCAAACTAATCGACCAGTTTGGCCAAAGCTTGTTGTTTTTGTTCTTTTAAAATTGGAATGATTTGAGATGTTACAAAATTATATTATATGATTCACAATGATGATAACACACATCTTGGCATGAATTAAATAATTTATTGGATGGATTAAATTGTTAATAAATCATGGTAATCTCATTAAATGCCTTTTAAATGTTTTAATGGAAAAATCAGAATCATTATGCTTTAACTTCATAAAGGGATAATGTAATCCAAATTATTCTCTAAATGGATTATATTAATGGGTTGATTTAAACTTGGTTAAGCACTAATGGAAATCCAAATACATAGTTTAGAGGGTAATAATGGTTAAGATAGAATGATTATGTGGGTGTGTCACTTAGATGTTACATAGGTCTTGTATGATAAAATAATCTTAGAGAATATTACACTAATCACTTATAGTGAAAGATGATCAAGTTGTGTATGGGTCTAGATTACCTAATCCTCAATTAGCTATCGGGGATTATTTTGGCTTTGATAGTTTATTTGTGCTTTCAGGCTTTTCCTTTAGGTGGAATCCTAGTAAATCCTGATACCTTAGCTACTCTAGACATTGATGATGTACTAGAGGGTATCAATACTAAAAGGTCTTGTTACCTAGGTGTTTTTTGGCTTTAGCAAGACATTATGTCCATTTAGTGGTTAATTATCTTCGATCAAACTTTATGTCCATTTCATGGTTACATGGCTTTGGCCCCAATTTATGTTGTCCTATTTTGATAGGTTTACATGGTATGTGAGACCATTGGGTGGTAATCAGTCTATCTCTTGATGAGGAAAATAAAAAACGAAAGGAAAGGAAAGGAATAATGGCTTATAAATAATTAATCTAATGGATCAGGCAAGCATGGAAAATGAACCTAACTAATGGAATAACTTGTTAATATTAATTTATTGCTATATATGTTATTTATTTTATCTTAGGGCGCATGATGAGTTATTATTTGTCTAAGTCTTTCCATGACATGAAATCCCAATGCATTACATGATCGTGCTAGAGAGCATAAATTTAACTATATGGTGAGCATGATAGGTGTTTAGCATGATTTTCCTTTTTTTCCGATCCTTTCACTATTGTGAATGCCCCTGAGGAGGTAACTTGGCTTATTCAATATGTATCATATTGATGTGCTTGTTTTTTTTGGACACATGTTCAATCCCATAAGCATAAGGGTATATGTAGGTTTTTGAGGATGGCTAGTAGTGGCCTACCTTGTGTCGAGATTGGGGGATTGAGAGATTGGGAATCCAAAGACCATTTTTAGGTCCTTATAAACTAGTTTTATGGGGCCTTGAAATTTTTTCTGGTTTACTTATATTGTATTTTTTTTTTACTTTTAGTTTACTTCCTCTTATACATTTAAACATTTTGGGGACTTGTTGAGGTTCTATTTATAAACGTTGCAATCCTAATATCTTTATATCCTACCTTTTTGCACTCTATTATTGTATTTAGATTTATTAGTTTTCTCTATCCTTGTATCTTACATAGGATGGGCAACAGACACCTATCCTATGTTAATTGTTGAGCTAACTCCCCATTTTTCCTAGGTGTTTGGTATTTTTCTACTTCAGCACTTTTTTTCAATGAATTTTTTTGGTAGTAAAAAATTGAGGCGTTGCATGTTGTTATGAGAAATTTATATTCAAAATTTCTTCATTTAAAAAATACTTTTAGCTTATGCCACAAATTGGTATTGAACATTGTTCAATATATATCAACACCACAAATTGTTTTAATGACTTTCCAACTACCTTGAGTGATTGACTAAGTGATAAATGTTTTCAAACCCTAAAATGTCCATGAGTGAGAGTGGGTTAGGAATGTAATATAGAAATGTTTGTATTAATTGTGTTATGTGGGCCCTAAAGGTAGATAATTGGTTGTTTTTAACTAGTTTTGGTCTGTAGGAGTCAATAATTGCCAACTTTTGTTATGAGCTCATCGAGGCATTCATGAAGACTGTTGGTGCCTACATGGAAGTCCAAATTCGAGTACCACAACCATCGCCAGTGCCAATACCCACACTAACTTTAGAGGATTGGCTCAAGAAAGTGAGACACCATCATCCATAGATCTTTGAGGGTTAAGAAGACCCTATCATCATGGAGATATGGTTCAAGGATATAGAGAAGACCTACACTACTTGTTGGTGCCCATTAGACAAGAGTGTTGATGTAGCAATGTATTATTTGAGGGGATGAGAAAATACCTATTAGAGGAGCATTTAGTAAAGAGGCAGAGATCCTAATATTTGGGGACCTTTCCTTAAGATGCTTTAAGCTAGATTCTACCCCACTCATCTCCTAGTGAAGAATTATGATAATTTCATGGCTCTTTGGTAGGGTGGCATGTCAATGGAGAATTGCTATACATGGTTCATGGAATTATCCCAATTTACTTCTAATATGAAGGCCAATAAGGTGGTGTAAGCTCATCGATTCAAGATTGTCTTGGGGAATAGGTATTAGGAGTTTTTTGTGGGAGTTATCCCATCTGAGATGGTTGGGATACACAAACATGCCTTGGAGGCTTCCCAAATCATTAAAGCTAGGAGTGCCTAGTTGAGGGTAAGAGGAAGTTATATGGTTGCTAGCATCCCAGCAATAGGAAAAAGGCCTACTCTAGAGGTAGCATGCCTCTTAGGTATGGTTAGAGTATGGGGTCAACACCCCTATAAAGCTACAAGTTTGGAGGAAGATTTGAGGAGAGGTACTACCATTATAAGCATTGTGGAGTAGATCATTCAAGAGTATATTATGAATGCAACAAGATTACTCGCCATAGTTATAGTATGATGGGACAGAGGGCTTATGTGTGCCTTATTAGAGGTGTTAGTTTTTAGAGGAGTCAAACTTAAGCTTAGAGAACTAGATCTACTTAGTAGCCTCAACCACAGATTTAGAGAGTTTCACCTTTACCAGCTAGTATTGTCAACCTTACCAATCATGCTAAGGGTTTGAAGCCTCACATTTTTTAGTTGGGTGAGGGGTCAAGGGTCAAGTAGTGTTGTAGGGATTCCTTCAGGCAAATGCCTAAATGTGATTAGCCAGTCTAAGGCAAAACATTAGACTCATGGGATAAGTGGCATGCTTACTATTTCTACCTTTTTAGTATAGATATTATTTGAATTTGATGCATCACATTCTTTTGTGTCATTCATATTTGTAGCTAGAGCGTCTTTATCTCCCACCTGTAGTATTTCTACTTATGTTTTCTTACGTTTAGGGGATATGATTACGTGATGTAAGCTTTATAGAGGGGTGGCCTTGATATTTAAAGGAGTAGGGTTTCCCTTATATCTTATGCAATTGGAGCTGCAAGATTTTAATATGATCGTAGGAGTGAATACACCAGGTAAGTATCAAGCATTAATAGATTGTGCGCAAGAGCATGTCGTTCTTCAAGGACCAATGTATTTTAGGGTCTCTTACGGGAAATGTGAAACTAACCCTTCTATGAAGGTCGTATTGGCCATCGTGTTGAGTACCCTAGTTCCTAAGGGGTCTCTTCTCTTCTTGTGGAGTGTTTGAGATACCGAGGATGATGAATGCCGCTAGAGAAAATTCTGGTGATCCAAGATTATCTTGATGTGTTTCCTAATGAGGTTCTAAACATTTTTCTAGTTCAAGATATTGAGTTTATTGTGGGCTTGTTACTAAGGACGAAGCCAGTATCTAAAGAATCATACGGTCTGATACCTAAAGAATTTATATTTTGGCTTAGTTAGAAGAATTATTTGAGAAGTGATACATTCAACCAAGTGTATTACCTTGGGGAGAACTAGTCTTATTTGTTAAAAAGTAGGATGGAAGTCTAAGAGTATATATTTACTACTAAGGGTTAAATCACATTATAGTGAAGAATCATTATCCTTTGCTTTGGATAGACAATTTATTTGACCAGCTGAGAGGAGCCATAATGTTCTCCAAGATGATCTGTATTCATGTTAACATCAATTGAGGATAGTAGAGCAGGATATTATGAAGACAACCTTTTGAACAAGATATGGCCATTATAGGTTCATAATAATGCCTTCAAAACTCACTAATGTGCTAGCAACATTCATGTCTCTAATGAACCTAATTTTTAGATTTTTCTTGAATTAGTTCATAGCAGTGTTCATCAAAAACATTCTCATCTACTCCAGTAGTTGAGAGGAGCACAAACGAAATCTGAGATAGATCTCTATATTGTTAAGAACACACCTTATTCCATGCCAAAGTTTGAATGTGTGAGTTTTGGCTAGATAGGTGGTGTTACATGGACATGCAATTTCAAAGTATGTCAAGGTATCCTTCTAAGGTCTAAATATTTTTTGAGTGGCCAGCACCAACTTCTATCAAGGAGGTATTCCAGTATTGGAAAATTACTACCATCAATTCATCTTGGACTTCTCCAAGAAAGCTCATCCATTGACTAAAATTTTTGAAAAGGGATACAAATTTCTAGTAAGATGAGAAGTGCAGAAAAGCTTTCAAAGAATTGAATAGGGTTTGAATTTATCTCTAGTGCTTACATTATTGAGTGGATTAGATGGTTTTGAAGTGTGTAGAAATGATTCTAAGCATGGACTAGGTTGTGTGTTGATGTAGCATGGGATACTAGTGGGTTAACCAACTCAACAATTAAAGCAATAAGAGTAGAAATCTTTTACACAGAATTTAGAGCTTGTTGTAGTCATATTTACTTTGAATATTTGGAGGCATTATCTCTATGGTTTTTCGTGCACAAGAGCCTCAACTACGTTTTCACACACTAATAGTTGAATTTAAGATAGTTTTGATGGTTGGAGTTGATCAAGGATTATGAATTGGAATTGACCTACCATGAGGATAAGGCTAACGTAGTGGTAGATGCTTTTATCTAAATGACATAGCATTCCTTGAGTATGATCATGTTATCTGACCATTTGTGTCAATAGCTCAAATGGAGATCAAGTTTATCACTGCTGGTAATTTAGAAGCAAGGATGTGTGCACTCACCGTCACACCTTTGATATTTGATTCAATTTGAGCAAGTAAACTTGGTGATGTTAAACTCAAGAGGATTAAGTGTGATATTGCATAGGGTAGAGTTGAGGGATTATAGATCTATAGAGATAGTAGTGTCAGGTATAGTGGTAGGTGTTGTGTACCACAAAATTTGATTATCTTAATAGGAAAATATTCAAAGAATTTCATTTTACTCCCTATACCATCCATCTAGGAGCGGATAAGTTGTATAAAGATATAAAGAAGGTATATTGGTGGCCCCATATAAACCAAGATGTTGTAGAGTTTGTCGCCTGATATCTAATCTGTCAGATGGTCATGATCGAGAATAAGAGACCAATAATATTAGTACAAAAATTAGAAGTTATAGAGGAGAAGTGGGATAGTATATCTTTAGACTTTGAGGTTGGTCTTCCAAAGACCTGTAGTGATTTTGATTCCATTAAGGTTATTATAGATTGTCAGATTAAGTTGTTAATTTTCATACTATTGAAGATGACATGGAGTATATAGAAGTTAGCAAACACTTACAAAAAGCACATTGTGAGACTACATGTGGTCCCTAGAGACATAGTATCAAATCGAGACTCTAGATTCTTGTAACAATTTTGTCAAAAGTTACAGGGTGCTGTTGAGATTTAGTTGAATATGAGTACTTCTTATCACCCAATTACTGATGGTTTGATTGAGAGATGGAGAGAACCATTAAGACTTTAAAGGACATGCTTTCGAGAGATGAAATATACTTAAGAGGCAATTGAGAGGACAGCGTGGACTTGATCAAGATCTCCTGAAACAAAATTTACCACAAAAGTGTTAGAATGACACATTTTATATCCCATCCTAAATTCCTTCAAATTATATTTAAAAATTATGTTGATATAAAATAATAGAATTTTGACATTTGAAAGGGCTTAAAATCTTAATAAATTTATGAATTTTATGTGCACCAATCAACTTTTTTCCCAACCGATCGAGTGGTACATTTAGAAATTGGCAATTTTCATTTCTGATTTGCTCAAACCGATCAGCTGGTTGTCCTAAAATTTCAAATCCTTTTTCTAATTTTGATTTGAATATCTTTTCAATGTTCATAACAACTTCTAATTATAATCTATTTATGCTAATTAGCATATTTTGGTACTTAGAGATAATTTTTAAATTATATAGATCACTTTATGATTTTTATTTATCTTAATTTCCCCAAAAAGAACTTTTTGAGCCATATATCACATTCTCTCTTCTCCCTTAGTTTCCTCTCTCTTCTGGAATCCATGGAAATGCGTTTTAGTTTCTACACCACACCCCTAACCTACCAAACCTTTGTCATGTCTTATCTTGATCACACCTTACCTCCTTTACCTTTACTCGTGACCTCTTTACACTTTGGGTTGCCCATACTCAACCTAATTCTAACTTCCCTCTCTCCCACTTGAGAATGTCAACCATCACCCTCTCTCATGGAATTCACTATTCACCTTCTACACTTTTTCATTCTCTCCCTTTTCCTTTATGAAAATTTCCAAGTGTTGGATACTCTCCATTTTTCTTCCTTTTTCCTCTCTGCAAAGAAAATAGAGGTTTGTTCTTATTTTCTTCCCTCCTTGGGTTAGTTATTATCTCTCTTTTAATCTTCTAATATTTTATTTATCTCTCCCTTGTTTCTCGTCAGCATAGGAGGATTAAAGTTTGAGAAAGGTCAAAGATTTTAGCTTCACTCTCCTTGAATATTTTTTCTTTTAGAAAACGGTTAACTTGTGCTTATGTTCTTCTTCTTCTCCTTATGAATTTGTTTTTAAACAGAGTTTTAATGCTTTTTATGCTTAATTCTATTGGCAATCAAGGTTTTAGTAGAAAACCATCAAGTAAGGAGTTTTGTGCTAGAAGAATTGCTTGAATGTAAGGCACTCTTCTCTTTAATATGAATAAGGTATTTTATTGCTTATTATGGTTCAATTTTTCTTTATGTGTTTTGGTGTTGAGCATAAGTTAGTTGTAATCTAGGATTCGAACATGTGGTAGAGTTTTCTTCCTAAAAATTAAGCATGATTTTGGTAGTTTTGAGCATGATTTCAATTAATGTGGCTAAACCCAACATCATGTTTCCTTTCTTATGAGAGCACACCCCCAGTGCATACACCACTAGAATCACATATTACTTCAAATAATTTATCAAAACAAGGTTAAGATAATACCGGTGTATTTGAGAGCTTTGTCTTCAAGTCTTCAAAAGCCTTTGTGACATAATCATTCTAATGGAACTCTCATTTCGTCATTAGTTGTGTGATAGGTGATGTAATAGTAGAGAAGTCTTTAATGAACCTCTTATAGAATGAGACCAACCCATGGAAACTTCAAACTTCATGGACATTATTATGAATAGGCCACATTTGGATAGCGTATACCTTTGACGGGTCAACTCTAATACAATCATTACTCATAATATAACTAAGAAAAATCACCCTCTCCATCATGAAATCATATTTCTCCATCTTAACATAGATCTTCACCTCTATAATCTTGTCAAATATCCTCTTTAAGTGTTGTATGTGCTTGAACTCACTCTTACTATATAGCAAGATATCATCAAGGTAAATAACAACAAAGACTCCAAGGAAGGTTCTAAGCACCTCGATCATCAATCTCATGAGGGGACTTGGTGCATTACATAGCCAAAATGGCATCACCAACCACTCATACAACCCATAATTAGTCTTGAAGGTTCTATTCCACTCGTCCCCTTCCCTTATTCTCATTTGATGATAGTTTCTCCTAAGATCAAGCTTTAATAACACCTCTACACCATGTAACTCATCTATCTTGTCATCCAATCTTGGCATCAGAAATCTATACTTGATTATGATACTGTTGATTAATCTCGAATCAATACACATCCTCCCCATATCATCCTTCTTAGGAACTAACAATGTTGAAACTTTTCATGGATTCATATTCTCTCAAATATAGCTTTGGTCTAATAACTTTTGCACTTATTTATATAGCTCTTTAACCTTATCCAAATTGCATCAATAAGCTGGCTTTTTTGGTAATGGGACTTCTTTAATAAGATAAATAGCATGCTCAATACCTCTCAAAGGAGGTAGCCCACTTTGAAACTCTTCCGGAAAAACATCGGCATACTTTTTCAACATTCATTGCAATTTTAGATCCATATTAGCATTCTCCCCTTGTTGGACCTCCTTTACCACCAATGCTAAACCATATCTTCTCATCTCTGATAGCTTTAACCATCTCACACTCCTTAGGGATCAACTCCATGCTAATCTTCTTTCTTCCTCTCATACACTCGACATCTTCTTCTTTTTTTTGCAGTATGCTCTCGGTTCCTTCCCTCTTTTCATTCCCCAAAACCGAATCCTCCCCATCTAGATTAGGTTTTAGCCTAAATTTATTTGGGCCCTTTCATACCACATACTCATTAAGGACCCTATCATGCACAACCTTCCTATACAATTACCATGGCCTCCCCAAAAAAATGTAACAAGAATACATAGGTATAATATCACATAAAACATCATCAAAAAAATTTTAAATCTTAAAAGAGATAAGAGTTTGTTTGGTTACCCTTACATATTTGTCTTTGTTGAGCCATTGGAGTGAATATGGTCTTGGATGACCCTTGGTCTGCAAAATGAGCTTGTTCACCATCTTCTCACTAGCAAAATTAGTGCATGAGCCACTATCAATGATGACTTCACACACTTTATCACCAACTCTACACTTGGTCTTGAAAACCTCCACCTTTTGAGTAAGTAAAGGTTGTTTTTGTACTTGGAGTACCCTTTGCAACCTATAGCAATCCACTTGGCCTTCAACTAAAGCGTCCTCTAAGCTATCAATTTCTTCTTCAAAATATTCATAAAGGTCTTCATTCTCTTCACAAGCCTCCATACTTGCTATCTCCTTCAAATTCAATGCCCTATGGTTTGGAAAATCCCGAGTAAAGTGGTCATCATCTCTACACTTGAAGCATTTCTTGTTCACATTATAAACCACTTGATCCTTGCCATTTTCTTCACAAGTAAACCTTCTAACATTGTCTTGATTTGTGGCTTGAGAAATTGGTGTCTTCGACACACCCTTGAAAGTTGAACCATATGGAGCATTGATTGAATTTTTTGGTGCTTTATTCACTTCAACTGTTTCTTGAACTTTATTGCTAGCTTGGCTAGGTCTTCAAACACTTCATAAGGATACACCTCTATCTTCTCCCCAATATTCATATTTGAACCCCTGATGAATCATGCACACCTTTGTTCTTCTCTTCTTGGATATCACGTATTAGAGCTAACATTTCAAACTCTCGAATGTATTCCTAAAATCCAAGTAACCCTTGCCTCAACGTAGTCATTTTTATAAAATTTTATTACTTATATTCTCGACGCATGAATTTCTTCTTTGAGTATTTTTTTAATTTTTCCCATAACCTAATTTTTTATTTTCTTTCTCTCTCCCTTCTCTTTTTCAAATTATCGTACCACACCCTAGAATATTTATTAAACTTCAATATTTCTATTCGGCACCTCTTCTCATCAACAATTTCCTTATACTCAAAAATGGATTCAATAATTTACAACCATTCGAGAAAAGATTTTGAATTGAGATTACCTTCAAAGTCGGGTGGATCAAAGTGTTTTTCCACATCATCATAGGTTTTTCTCAAGGTTTCATGTGGTCTTACATAATTTCCCACACTCTCTTCTCCTTCCTCCACTCGGTTTTGTGCCATTCTCACATGGTCATCCCCTACTTGTTCCCTTTAGTTTTGTGGCTACACGTGGGACTCTTGAGCATGGGACGCTCGTATTCTCTCCGCATATAATTTTAACTCCTTGATTTCATCCATCAAGATCTTTAAAATATCTCTCAAGTCTTCTCCTTAGTTCTCTATCTTCTCTCCTTACCAACCGAATGTTCTCCTCCCAAACACGCCCCAATGTGCTTGGATTTTTTGTGTTTTCTTGATGAATTCTTGGATAATCTTGAAGATGAGACAAGTTCTTGAATAATATTGAATAATCTTGAAAGAAAGATTGAATCTTGACTATAATAGCTTCAACCTCAGGCTTTGATACAAAAATTGATGAGTGTGGAAGGATGGGATTCTTAAATTTGTGATATTATGGCTCAGTTATATTGATATTAATTATAATAAGCTTTGAATATGATGGTTAGATGATAAGGGTATTTGAATAAGGTAAAATAATAATGATGATGAATCTAATAAGATGATTATTATTCGGTGATGGCGGAAGAATGATGATGATGCTTCAAATTTGTTCAGATGAATATGATATTGATTTGATAATGATGTGTTGTTGATGATGATTATTCAAATGTTAGGGTTTAATGGAATATGATTTCGTGGGTTAGGGTTATGGTTTAGCTTTGAATTTTAGGGTTAGGGTTATGTTTTAGATCATATTTTAGGGTTAGGGTTTTGAATGATGAAACTGTTTTAGGGCTTCAATTAGGCTTTGATTTTTGGTGATTTTTGGATGATAATCAAGGCTGGAAAAATATGGATTATGGATAGTATAAATGATAGGACTTAATCTCTAATTCACATAGATAAAGAGATTAAGATTTTCAAGATTAATCATTCACACATATTCTATTAAACATGAATTGAACTCATATAGAATTCAAATTGCATTCAAATTCAATAATTGATCATCAACTTCTACCTCTAATTATGACTTCAATGGCTTATATAGCCAATCTACCATTTAGCTAAAAAGCATAATTCAAAAGATACCAAGCTAAAAGAAATTATGCGACTTTATGCCAACTTTATGCTACTTTATGCTAACTTTATGCTAATTTATGCTAACTTTATGCTCTACCTAATATCCAAACCTACTACTTAATTATTTAACATGTATGTGGTCATGCACTCCATTCATACCATGCACATTCACGTAGATGCCCAGTAGCTTGTTTGGTACGTTTCTACCAATGTAACCATCTGTTTGTCTTCAATTTTGTGGGAGATCCTTTCCAAATGAAGAAAAAATGGTTTAATAATTATGGAAGATAAGTGTTTACTCCTACATCATTCATTGTTATAGTAATGGCTAGAAGCATTTTGCCCTAGAGGATGTATATGTATATCGGTCCACCGATTATTATAGTGGTATGGTGTGTGTTACCCTAGAGTGTATTCCAATCTGTCGGCTATAATAGTGGGGAGGATCCTGATCTCAATAATTCAAACCTTTGATGATAATAAATTATGGAAAAGATACTAATCACTTATAGTGGAACACCATGTGAGTTGGGGCCAGACCGATTCACTAACGAGAATAGTGGCCAAGATCCTTTTACCCTAGAGACTAGTCTACCAAAAAATAATAGTGGACAGGTGTGTTCTACCTTGGAGTGTATTTCCGATCCACTAGCTATAGTAGTAGGGTTCCTGTACTCACATAGATATAATTTGAGAGATGATGTTGAACAATGTTTGGTTAATAGCTTAAGACCAGAAGTATTGATTTTGCCTTTATGATCTATTGACATAATATAAGTGCAGCCTTGGTGCCTGTGACTCTTGGTAAGTGATGGAAATTCTAAGTAAATCGACCTTGTGATATGCATTTCCTATTGTATGTTGTGTTACATTGTGTATTGGCTCTTATATTGTTATGATTTTCTCTATGCTTGTGTATGATATTGTCTTTGCATTCATTTAAGTATGATGTGTTCGATATGTGCCCTACCTTTTATTTTGGTATAAAGGGTTACTCAGTACCATAGTATTGAAGGGTTCTATTTATAATCCCCTACCTATTCAATGGGTAGAGTCCCTTACATGTTAGCCTCGGGTGTTATTCAAGCTGTTTTCAGGTAAGAGTGTAAGGATTGTCCAGGAAACTTTTCAAGGTTTCTCTTTTAACGTTATTCTTTCTTTGTTAAATTATTTTACTCTTGTAACCACAAATAGTGGGTTTTAACTCTTGTAATGTCTTTAACATGCTACTCTAATTTAAATGAAAGTTTGAATTTGTGTGAATTGTGTTATGTTCCTTTTTAACCTTAGCACTTGGTACTGGAACGATAGAAGGAAATCAATCTGGTATTAAGTGTGGTAGTAGCATCCCCAAAATTTACTATTTTTCTTCCACTTAACTTTAATTAAAATAAATTTTTTCGATAGTGGATTTTGGGAGTGTTACATCAAGAATCTTTTTGTGAAACTTTACTTATAAGTTACCGATGACATTTTAGTGTACCTTTATTTGTAAGTGTGATATGAACCTCCAAAATTTATATTAAATTAATTCTACTAATTGTTATAAATCATTTTGTGCTTATAATTGTTTTACTTGTTGTGTGCTTGATTAGGAAAATTAATGCAGCACATGGGGAATGGACTTAAAGTTTGTTGTAGCTGCTGAGGATTTGTTGAAGAAATTTTTTTTAAGTTTAGGAAATCCCATGTGATGCATTCATCGGCAAAATTGGCTAATGGGGATTAAGTTGGCTGTATGACCCGCCACCTGACCCATAATTAACTGGGTTAGTTGGACTGTGGGCTATTCATCCCTTAGTAACCATGATTAGCTAAATTAATTCTAGATAATGGGAATTAATTGTATCATTCTTTCCTTATATTATTAAAGCATGTAATTTTGTATTTTTTTTGTTGTTATTGTTGATCCAGCCGTCGACTCCTTGTTGTTGTACCGGCTGATTGTTTGGGCTGGATTATTAGGCTGAGTTGTGAATGAGTTTGGGAGGTGTGCGATATGTATTTTGTACGCTCCCCTTTCTGTATTTTGTACGCCATATAAATATGGCCTATACTATATTCCCGACACACTTTTGGTCGAATGAAATCTTGAGTCTGGAATTTTCTCTGTCTCTGCTCTCTCTCTCTCGACTCTCTCTTTCTCTCTCTCGCGATCTCCTCGTTCACATTCTTCTAATTCTTCTCTTCGATCTATTCATGATCTTTCTTACTTCTCAACTTCAACAGTCGTTGTAAAAATTGTGCTCTAAGTTTTTGATCTTCCTTTGGAGAAATCCTTAGGCTGATTCTCGGCGAATCAAACTCCGCGCTCGATTACAACTTCGATCTGTGAAATTTTTGAGAAACCCTTACAGGTTTCCATCATTTGGTATCAGAGCCTCAATTATTCGAGTGCTCCTGGTTTAACTTTTTGTTATTAAGTTTTCTTGGTTTAATTACTTTGTCGAGTTCGCTAACCCATATTTCTGAAGCGCGAAGCTAGGGTTTGCAATTGACGAAGCAAATCAAAGGATTTTGTCGCGTCTAAGCCGAAGAACAAGAGGGTTGCGTTTTTTTCTTCAAAACTTCTTGGGAAACCCTAAGTAGCTTTGGACGATTTTTGGCTAGGGTTTGGTCAAGATTCTTGAATATTGTCGATTCTCGAGGAATACTCCTCGATTGGTAAATTCGAACCTTATCTTGCTACTTACTGCAATTTGTGATAACCAATTTGCAAATTATTATGAGATATCATTCTGTTCACAACTAAATAAGTGTACAGGAGGATTAACCGGCAAACCTTTTGGTTTTAGAAAGGAGTAAGGACTCCAAGAAGAGGGGTCCCTATTTAGTAATTGGATTAATTGCATAAATTGCTCGAGGTAATATCGTTTCTTTCTTAAGCTCTCGGTTATTTTCAATTTAACAATTACCTGGAATTAGTGTGTGATCTGTATTAGCTAATATATATCTTAATATTTTCTGGTATTGTGATATCTTTATAATTAGATTGATTAATTTGTTGTCTACTTGATTTCTTAATAAAGTAAATTGATTTTAGATTGTCTGTTAATTGTGCTTATCTTGAATATCATAAGATAAACCTAATAATGTCTAACAACGGCCAATCTGTTAATCAATATGTTTCAATTTCTAGTAATGATTTATTAGAAACCCTTAGGATTTTTCAAGAACAAATGACTGCCCAACTTGATGTGTTATCTGCTAACTTAAAACAAAGATTAGGAGAACAGGAAGTAAGGATTAATGAATTGCAACATAATAGGGTAGATACTCAACATGCAGGGGTATTAGGAAGGGCTCCTATGGACCCTAGGACTAGAATTCCACCTGTAGCTAATTTAGAAGAATTAGAGGACCAAATATCCAACAACAGTGATAGGAGACCTAGACAAAATAATAGACAAGAAAGGGATTTAGACTTAGTTGATATGAACCTAAGTAATCTTAAGTTTAGTATACCTAGATTCAATGGCAGAAATGATCCTGATTATTACTTTGAGTGGGAAAGGAAGATAGAATTAGTATTTGAATGTCATAATTACTCTGATGAGAAGAAAATTAAGGTAGTAGTGGTGGAGTTTACAGATTATGCTTCTTCTTGGTATCATAACCTTGTTTTAACTAGACGTAGATATGGAGAACCACCCATACAAACATGGGATGAGTTTAAAATTTTGATGAGGAAAAGATTTGTTCCAAGTTATTATTATAGGGAATTACATAAGAGGTTACAAACATTAAGTCAAGGAATTAGGACAGTGGATGAATATTTTAAGGAATTAGAAGTTTTGATAATTAAAACAGGAATTGTTGAGGATGATGATGCTACCATGGCTAGATTCTTAAGTGGGTTAAATTCTGAAATAGCTGATAAAGTAGAATTATATCCTTGTGGGACTTTAAGTGAAATGGTGAACATAGCTACTAAAATAGAGAGTCAGATAAAGAAGACTAGACAGTATAAACCCCCTGGGATTGGGATTAAGAGTATAGTAAGAAGGAATTTCAGGGGAACTACTTCTGGAAATTGGAGGAATAATGGGAGATTTGAACCTAGAGGTAGAAACAATGAGGTCAAGGTAGGAAATAAGATTGAAAATGGTAGAAATGTAACAACTAATCATGTTGGTGGTCCAAATAGAACTAGGGATATCAAATGTTTTAAATGTGGAGGATTAGGGCATATAGTTTCTGAGTGTCCAAACAAGAGGAATATTTTAATTAGAGAATCTGGAGACAAGGATTCTGAATCTGAGGAGGAAGACTTGGAGACTAGTTTGGTTAGAGAGGATACTAGTGAATCTGAAGAAGAAATAGAACTGCCAATAAGTAGATACCTTTTTGTAGTACGTAGGGCTTTAAACAGTAACAAACTACCTGATTCAAATGCAATACAGAGAGAAAATATATTTCATACTAGGTGTTTGATTGATGATAAATGTTTTAATATGGCTATAGATAGTGTTAGTTGTATCAATGCTGCTAGTACTTTATTAGTATCTAAGCTAGGATTACCAACCACTAAGCACCCAAAACCATATAGACTATAGTGGCTTAATGAGTTAGGGGATTTTAAGGTTAGTCAACAAGTTTTAGTAAATTTAAAATTTGGGAAATATGAGGATTCTATATAGTATGACATAGTTCCCATGTATGCTGCTCATTTATTGTTAGGTAGACCTTGGCAATATGATAGGAGAGTGACACATGATGGTTATAAGAACAGATATACTTTACATAAGGATGATAGAAAGATTTTTTTAGCACCTATGACTCCAAAAGAGATTTTTGATGATCAAATAAAAATTAAGTCTGATTATAAGGAACTATCTAAGCAGAGTTTAGAGACTGAGGTTAGTTCAAAAGAAGTTAAGGGGACATCTGGATTTTATGCTAAGAGTAAATATGTGGGCAAGGCAATTAAAAGACAGGCAAGTGTGTACTTGATGGTTTATAAAGAATTTATGAATGTCAATTAGGATTAAGTGAGGAAGTACCTGTTGTTGTGAGACAATTATTGGAAGAGTATAGTGAGTTATTTCCTGAGGACATACCTAGTGGATTACCTCCATTAAGGGGAATAGAACATCAAACAGATTTTATTCCAGGAGCTGTTATACCAAAAAGACCTGCTTATCGGGCTAATCCTGAAGAGGTTAAGGAATTAAAGAGGCAGGTTTATGAGTTATTAAGTAAAGGATACATTAAGGAATCAATGAGTCCATGTGTAGTTCTAGTATCATTAGTGCCTAAGAAGGATGGTAGTTGGAGAATGTGCATAGATAGTAGAGCAGTAAATAAAATAGCTATTAAGTATAGATACCCTATACCTAGGCTTGATGAAATGTTAGACCTTCTATATGGTGCTGTAATTTTTTCAAAAATAGATTTAAAAAGTGGATATCATCAAATTAGGATGAAACCAGGAGATGAATGGAAAACAGCTTTTAAAACTAACTTTGGATTATATGAATGGTTAGTAATGCCTTTTGGATTATCCAATGCACCCAGGACCTTTATGAGACTTATGAACCATGTCCTGAGAAATTTTATTGGAAAATTTGTGGTTATTTATTTTGATGACATACGTATATATAGTAGATCTTTAGAAGAACATTTGAAACATTTAAGGATTATTTTAGATGTGTTTAAGACAGAAAAATTATATGCTAACTTAGCTAAATCTAGGTTTTGTTTGGAAAATGTGGTATTCTTAGGATTTGTGGTAGGTAAAGATGGTATATTTGTAGATAAAGATAAAATTAAAGCTATTCAAGATTAGCCTGTACCTAAGAGTGTAACTGAAGTAAGAAGTTTCCATGGTTTATGTTCATTTTATAAAATATTTGTTAGGAACTTTAGTACAATAGCTGCTCCTTTGACTGCCATAACAAAATAGGAAAATGGATTTAAGTGGGGTTTAGAACAGCAAAAATCTTTTGAAACTCTTAAAAATAAACTAACCCAAGCACCTGTGTTAAGCCTTCCTGACTTTGAAAAGATGTTTGAATTAGATCGTGATGCTTCAGGGTTAGGAATAGGGCCTGTACTTTCCCAAGAGGGCAAACCAATAGCTTATTTTAGTGAGAAATTAAATGGTAGTACTTTAAATTACTCTACTTATGAAAAAGAATTGTTTGCTTTAGTAAGAGCCTTAGAAGTTTGGCAACATTACTTATGGCCTAGAGAATTTGTGATAAATACTGATCAAGAGGCTATTAAATATTTAAAGAGTCAATCAAAATTAAATAGAAGATAGGGTAGATGGATTGAATTTATTGAAAGTTTCCCTTACATAATTAAGTATAAAAAAGGAGGTGATAATGTAGTTGCAGATGCTTTATCCAGGAGACATGCTTTGTTAAATGTTGTAGATACTACTTTGTTGGGCTTTTCTTGTATTAAGCTTTTATATCTGAAAGATCTTGATTTTAAGGAAATTTATAAGAAATGTGAAATTGCTACACAGGGAAAATATTATATATCTGAGGGTTATTTGTTTAGAGAAAACAGGTTATGTACTCCTGAGTGTTCATACAGAGGATTATTAATTCAAGAAGCTCATAATGGATGACTGATGGAACATTTAGGATTTCAAAAGACCTTAGACATATTAATTGATCATTTTTATTGGCCTCATATGAAAAAGGATGTGCTGAAATATTGTGTTAATTGTGTGGTTTGTAGACAGGCTAAATCTACATCAAAACCTTTTGGGTTATATACTCCATTGCCTGTACCTAGTCAACCTTGGACTAATGTTTCTTTAGATTTTATTTTAGGCTTACCTAGGACTAATAGAGCTAAGGGTTCAATAATGGTTGTAGAAGATAGGTTTAGTAAAATGGCTCATTTTATACCTTGTAATAAGACCAATGATGTTGTGGTTGTGCCTGAATTATTCTTTTCTCATATAGTTAAATTGTATGGCATACTTAAAACAATAGTTTCAGACAGAGATGTTAAATTCTTGAGTCATTTTTGGAAAGTTTTTTGGGGAAAATTAGGGACTAAATTATTATTTTCCACAACATGTCACCCTCAAAAAGATGGACCAACAGAGGTAGTGAATAGGACATTAGATAATATGTTAAGAGCTATCCTTGGAAAGAATCTTAAGCAGTGGGAATATGTTTTACCTCAGGTAGAATTTGATTATAACAGGACCTTGCATTCTACAACTAAAAAGACTCCATTTGAAATTGTGTATGCTTTTAATCCTTTGACTCCTTTAGATCTAAGTCATTTGCCTAATGCTGAATTACAAAATTTTCACGCTGAATCTCGTGCTAATAATATAAAGA
This sequence comes from Tamarix chinensis, assembly GCA_030549775.1. Taxonomy (NCBI): domain Eukaryota; kingdom Viridiplantae; phylum Streptophyta; class Magnoliopsida; order Caryophyllales; family Tamaricaceae; genus Tamarix; species Tamarix chinensis. The sequence continues at coordinate 63,524,751 of CM060179.1, read as the reverse complement.
AATTGCATGAATCTGTAAGTCAACAAATTACTAAGAAAGTCCAACAAATGGCTGAGAATGCTAATAAAAGGAGAAGAAAATTGGTTTTTAAACCTGGGGATTTAGTTTGGTTACATCTTAGGAAGGAAAGATTTCCAAACCTTAGAAAATCAAAATTAGACCCTAGGGGAGATGGACCTTTTACTGTGTTAGAGAGAATTAATGATAATGCTTATAAAATTGATTTACCTGCTAAGTTTGGGAATGTTAGTGATTCTTTTAATGTTGCTGATCTTAGTCCATTTATTGGTATTAATCAGGTTTCAGAGGCGAAACCTTTCCAAGAAGAGGGGAATGATATGAATCTCCAAAATTTATATTTAATTAATTCTACTAATTGTTATAAATCATTTTGTGCTTATAATTGTTTTTCTTATTGTGTGCTTGATTAGGAAAATAAATGCAGCACATGGGGAATGGACTTAAAGTTTGTTGTGAGGATTTGTTGAAGAAATTTGTTTTAAGTTTAGGAAATCCCATGTGATGCATTCGTCGGCAAAATTGGCTAATGGGGATTAAGTTGGTTGTATGACCCGCCACCTGACCCATAATTAACTGGGTTAGTTGGATCTCCTCGTTTGTATTCTTCTGATTCTTCTCTTCGATCTATTCTCGATCTTTCTTACTTCTCAACTTCAGCAGCCGTTGTAACAACTGCGCTCTGAGTTTTTGATCTTCCTTTGAAGAAATCCTTAGGCTAATTCTCGGCGAATCGAACCCCGCGCTTGATTACAACTTTTATCCATGAAATTTTTGAGAAACCCTTACAGGTTTCCATCAAAGTAACTGACATAATTTTTTATAAATTTATTTGTAAGTGTCTGATGATCTTTTTAATCAATGTTTTGAGTTATCTTTTAAACATGTGGTTTTGACCAATGGCAATCAAATCCTAGTTTATCTACATAAAAGAAGTATCTAACGTTCTTAATAATGGGAAGTATAGTTGAGGTTTGGCTTTTCTACCATAGGGGAGTGGTTTACTTGGTGGATTACATTTTAAAGGGATTTACGACAAAATTAATTCCCAAAATAGTATTACTAGGCCTTTGGAATGTTATCCCAAAGAACAAGAGTCGACCTAAAATCTTCAAGCATCTCTCCTTTAGACTAGTCCCAATATGATAACTATACTAATTCTATGAAAGTCTAGTCTTCTACATAAGTAGGAAAAGTTTTTTGTCCTCCGCTGCATTCCATTTTTCCCCTTCTTCTTCCCTCATTCTATCGCCAAATATATACAGTCGTATACCCATTTTGGAGGATTAAATTTCATAATACAAGTCTCTCACTTTTTATCTCTCCTCTCTCCTTTAAATTTCTCCCAAAACACTCCTTATTCACTTGATATCATTGAAATTACCAAAGAGCCCCTTGGTTCATAGAGCACTAACAACGTAACTCATTTACAATAATCTTTGAAGTTGAATAATGAACTTTTTGATTGTTTCCCCATATGCATACTTAGGGTTTGGTTATCTTGGTTGTGCCCTCTATCCTAGGAGAATAAGTATGGTAGATGTTAAATATCCCTGAGGAAAAGACCCTTGGTAATAGTATTAGTGTGGTCAATGTTGCAAACCCAAAATTGAGAAGCCCTCTATCCTAGGAGACTAAGTAATTACATCTCTATGTTCATCTCAATATTGAATATAGATAACTATTAAAGTATAATGAGCATGTTTAAGGTGTTGTAGACCTAAAATTGAGTGTATACCCTCCAGCCTAGGATATCAAGTGTGGTGAATGTTGAAGAGCCGTAAGAAAAGCCCATTGGCACTAGTGTTAGTGTAGTGGGAGTTGTAGTCCTACATTCATCTCAATGTTGCATATATATTATGGTTTAATTATAATAATCATGTTTAAGGTGTTGGTGATCTAAAATTTAGGGCATGCCCTTAACTTAGGAGACCAAGTATAGTGGATGTTGAAGATCCCTAAAAAAAGCCCTTTGGTACTAGTGTTTATCAATGGTTAAAGTTGTAGTCATATGCTAGTCCCCATCATGGATAATAGTGGCCATTCACCAATCCCTATGGATCGACCTTAACTACTACTCTGACCCCATGCACTTGCAGGTAGGAACGTGTCACGGGCCCAGATGAAATATATTATGAGTACTGGTCTACCGGATATAATAGTGGCTCAGGAGCGTTTTGCCCTGGAAGATGTTTATGAGTACTGATCCACCGGATATAATAGTGGCCCAAGAGTGCTTTACCCTGGAAGATGTATATATATATTCCGATGCACCGACTATAATAGTGGGGGTCCCGAGCTCAATAAACCCAATCTTGGATATGAATAAATCATGGAAAATACTAATCACTTATAGTGGAACACTATGTGAGTTGGGACCAGACCGGTCCACTGGTGAATAATAGTGGCTAGGTGTCTTATGCCCTAGAGACCGATCCACTAGCCAATAATAGTGGTCGGGAGCATTCTGCCCTATATGTTTATGATCCACTAGCTATAATAGTGGGGTTCCCGCACTCATATGGATGTAATTCGAGAGATGATGATTGAATAATGACTGATTAATGGCTTAAGGACTAAAAGTATTGATTTCACATTATGATCCATTAATATGACATAAGTTGGGCTTTAGTGCTTATCCCTGCTTGGGCGTGTGATGAATTTGCTAAGTATCTGGGTTTTGTGTTATACATTTTCTTGTTATATGAGATGTGTCTTGTGTATTGGCGCGTATGTTATCTTTCTATATAGTTTTGCATCATGTGTTACATTACAGGCCTATCTTTCAGTGTGGTTTAAAGGGTTACTCAGTACCATAGTACTAAAGGGTTCCATTCATGGGGCACTTCCCTATTCAATGGGCAATGTCCCATGAAAGTCCATTGCAGGTGCTATTCAAGTGGTCAACGGAAAAAAGTGTAAAGATTATTTGGAAACTTTTAGGGTTTCACCTCTTTCTCTTTTTAATTACTAGTTTAAATGTAATATGTATTCTCGTAACCACCAATGGTGGGTGCTATTCTCGTAAAATGTTTATTGCGCTACTCTAATTTAAATATGGTTTGAGTTTCTAGAAAATTGTATTTTATTCCTTTAGCCTTAGAACTTAGTACTAGAATGGTAGGAGTGAACCGGTTTGGTACTAAGTGTGGTGGTAATGTCCTAAAAATTTACAATTTTGTTCTCCTTGCTTCTGCTATTTCTTTTAATAAAATAAAATTTTTCAATAGTAAATTTTGGGTGTGTTACAAGCTACTCCGTGGTTGAGGAAAATAATTCTCATGTCCTAAGTAGAGGGCAGACCCAACAAGGGAATGGTATGGGATACCAATCCAATACCAGTCCAAGACAAAGACGGGTATCCTTGGAAGCCTTTCGGACTAAGCCTCATTCTTTAGGCCAAAAGGTTAAGGTCGAATAATAGTAGCTGGGGGAAAACCCATATCATCACTTCCTTAAAAATTTCATCCTCTACATTAGCGACTTCCTCGGGCTAGAAAAGATAAGCTTCAATTATATTGCCAACGATCAAGTCATTTTGATACTTCTCTTATGTAGATGGACTAGGCTTTAATTGCATTGCTAATGGTCAAAACCACACATTTAAAAGTTAACCCCGAAAATCCTAATATGAAATAATAAAAAATTACATCCTCAGATACCAAAAGCCAAGCTAACTCATCAATACGTGTGTCAAGAACATATACAAATAAAAGACAAATTAATTCATACATAAAAGACTATAAGACCTTTAGAAATAAATTTATATAGAAAGACCATCAAACACTTACAAATAAATTTATACAAAAATACCATTGGTCACTTATAAATAAAGTTACATAAAAAGATCGTGGATCTCTTACAAATAAAGTTACACCAAAGGCAATCATTATAACACCTTCAATTTTTAAAACCAAAAATTTTGCTTTTTAAAATAGTGTAGAAGCGTTATAAAAGTAAAATTGGGGGACGTTACCACCACATCAACCATGAGAAAAGTGTGATCATCACCTAACCCATATCTGATGCAAGGCAAAGTAGAACAAAGAACGAAGAGTTCATGTTTTACTAATAATACAACAATACTAATATCAACAATGAGAATAATAATAATATAGAGACAAGATGGTATAAAAGATCCAAATATAGGAACCAAAGCTAAGAGTTTAAATAACCGAAAAGAACCAAAAACATACCAACCTAGTAGCCAAAAACATCTAACCAATTAACCTAACTCTTAACTAAATAGGAAGGTAATTCTCAAACCCCCAAGCAATGGCCAACTACTATCCCACAACATCATCATCAACATACTCTAGCTAAGAATCAAACTCCTTACAAATCGTCCTCTGCTCACCAGACCAGAAGGTTGATCAACACAGTGATCAAATAAATGTATAGTATTAGTATGGTGAAGTAGTAGTAAAAAATATCTAAAACATGGTAAGAGATCATATTGCACATTGAGTTCATACGATAACATATTATGCAACATACTTAGAAAGATAGTAACTAAGAGCATGAAAAACATATATATATATATATATATATATATATGGTGAGGTTCACATGCAAACTTTTTTTATTATACAAACATAAGAACCAATCTCAACCATTAGATGAAAATTAAATCAACATTCAAGATTTTAATAATACCAAACCAAAAAACTAACACAAACCTATATCCAAACCCAATATCCAAACCTCTAAACCCTAAACCCTAAACCATAAACCCTCTAAACCCTAACCCTAAACCCTCTAAACCCTAGACCCTAAACCCTAAACCCCAAACCCCAAACCCCAAACCCCTAAACCCTAAACCCTCTAAACCCTAACCCTAAACCCTCTTAACCCTAAACCCTAAACCCTAACCCTAAACCCTAACCCTAACCCTAACCCTAAACCCTAAACCCTCTAAACCCTAAACCCTAAACCCTCTAAACCCTAAAGCCTAAACCCTAAACCCTAAACCCCCTAAACCCTCTAAACCCTAAACCCTAAACCCTAAACCCTCTAAACCCTAAACCCTCTAAACCCTAAACCCTAAACCCTCTAAACCCTCTAAACCCTAAACCCTAAACCCTAAACCCTAAACCCTCTAAACCCTAAACCCTAAACCCTAAACCCTCTAAACCCTAAACCCTAAACCCTCTAAACCCTAAACCCTAAACCCTCTAAACCCTAAACCCCCTAAACCCTCTAAACCCTACACCCTAAACCCTAAACCCTCTAAACCCTAAACCCTAAACCCTAAACCCTCTAAACCCTAAACCCTAAACCCTAAACCCTCTAAACCCTAACCCTAAACCCTAAACCCTAAACCCTAAACCCTCTAAACCCTAAACCATAAACCCTAAACCCCATAAACCCTAAACCCTAAACCCTAAACCCTCTAAACCCTAAACCCTAAACCCTAAACCCCCTAAACCCTAAACCCTCTAAACCCTAAACCCTAAACCCTAAACCCCCTAAACCCTAAACCCTCCAAACCCTAAACCCTAAACCCCCTAAACCCCCTAAACCCTAAACCCTAAACCCTAAACCCTAAACCCTCTAAACCCTAAACCCTCTAAATCCTAAACCCTAAACCCTCTAAACCCTAAACCATAAACCCTCTAAACCTCAAACCAAAACCCCAAACCCTAAACCATCTAAACCCTACACCCCAAACCCCAAACCCCAAACCCTCTAAACACTAAACCATGTAAACCATAAACATACTAATCAAATATATATTCATTTAGTTTTACAATATGAGAAGGAAAATGATCTTCCATTATTCAAAATTTGACAATTTCTTAAATTAAACCTTATACAATTTTGAAAAGAAACCTTACACTATCATCTAAACTACAATGAAAAGCATAAATGACCAATACTTTCATGAAGTTGAATTAAAATTTACATCCAAATCCGGTCTTTCATTCCAATATCTGTCATCCAAATATAAAAAATTGATATTAGTTACAATTTGAAGTAACAAATTAAACAAAATATTGCAAATATTGCAAATATGGAACAAGATACCATTATACAGCCATCAATTAGCAATACCAACACCATACCAGCATATATTATGCAAAAATATACAACAATAGCTGATTAATAATCCGATTATTAATCAGACTAACATAAAAACAACAGAACAACAGCAACAGAAAATACAACAGCAACAGCAACAGAATATCAGCCCACATTACTGTAATTAACCCTAATCACATTATTCATAATACAACAGCAACATAATTTAATCAAAAAACAACAAAAATTACTCAGCAAACAATAAAAAATACTTACTAAATCAATTCAGCAAGTTCGAAATCAAACAAAGTTGAGGCAGATTACTTCGATTGAATGCTGAATCAGTAAGACCTAAAACACATACAAACGAAAATCAGCCAAATCAATACAAAAAATCAGGTTAACAAACACTAGATTACATAATAATATAAACACAATAAAGATATTAACTAGTATAATACTGTCGTTATGGAAAATTTTCGACAGTAACAATAGCAGAATTTTCGGGAAAAATGGTGACAAACGAAGGAGAAGAGTATCGGCGATGATTAGTAGTGGAGAATAAATAAAATCGATGATGTGAGCTTTGGTATGTTGAAGAAATGAGCTGGATGAGAAGACACCGGCGAAGACAACGAAAAAAAATGGAGATGCAATGTCAAAAATGAAGGAGGAACAATGATTGCGAATTGGAAATAATTGAAGATCGGTACAATAATACAAATATTTACCTACTGAAAACAGAAATCGAGGATGCGAAATGGAAAAAATAGAAGACGACGAGCAACTATTGATCGAGCAGCAAACAGACGACAGCGGAGGAAGAAGCTCGGGAGGAAGACGGCTCTGCCGAAGATAACGAGAAGAAATTATAGAGCGAAACGGCGCATAAGAAAGAACGGGTAGTTGCGGTTGAAGGCAAGACAATGTAGATCGAGGATGAAGAACGGAGCGGCTGAGCTCGCGTTGGCAGATATAGAGGCACAAATGGAGATGGAAATATGGAAGAGAAGTTGCGATGGAGAGGAATAGAGGTGCTATGGAGATGGAGAAGAAGTTGTGGAGTGGTCTGGTGGTCGGGTGCGAAACAGAAGGGATCGGGGCAGAGGAGCGCGACAGAGGATGAGGCAAAAAACAAACGACGCCTCTATATCTTCGTTTCTAACTCTTCGACCGTTGGATCTAATTTAGATCCAACGGTCAGAAAACGTTCCTACGTTTGTACATAATAAAAGGGTGCGCATATGACTCTATTTCTATATATATATATATATATATATATATATATATATCATGGCAAGAACTTAGGCTACACATCCCCATACATGTACGCATCTCCATAAAAAGCCATATAAAAGTAGAACACATAATGCCAATATTCCATGATAAGACTAGTATAGGATAGCCTTTCTCACCACCATATTGCACTAGTGCCAATAGGCTTTTCTCAGGGATATTTCTCATCCACCACACTTAGTCTCCTAGGCAAGGAAGCATAAGCTAAAGTATGGATCCACCACACTCGAAGTACATTACCATGAAATCAAATAATTATCTATACTTCAATACTAGGATAAACATAAGACTGCAACTCCCACCACTACATCACTCTAGTGCCAAAGGGCTTTTCTTAGGGATCTTCAACATCCAACACACTTAGTCTCCCAAACTAGGGGCATAAAAGATAAGGAAACCCTAAGTAAGTATAATGAGGAGGCCACTAAGATTCCATTATCAAATTCCAAATATCAAACCAATTGGTTGTTTTAAGTGTTGACACAAAATAGTAACCAAGGTATACAGGCTACCAAATTGGGTGTTTCAAGGGAACACCAAACTCAACCAAACAAGGCACCACACTATTATCATTTTGATACATATTAAATTCAAATTAAACATGGTTGAAATCATAATCAAAATGTTATAATTATATAGAACCATTAATATAGAAGGCCTAAATGAAGAACATTAGATAACAAACAAACATGGTGAAAATCAAGTGAACTAGTCAATCAATCCTTAGGACTTGTCGACTAGTACGGTCGTACTAGATCTAAACACAAAATAAAACTAACAAAGATATAAACTAGTTGTTTCTATCAATCGACTGTTCATGGGAAACTAGTCTATTGGTTTAATAGAAGTGATTGATGTGTCTAAGTAGAGACCAAGTCACTCCAATCACAAGGAAACAAAGTGACTGCTCATAGGAACCATTCGATTGGTTCATCAAACCAATCAACCACTCTTGAAACCAGCCGATCAAAAGTTTCTAAACTAAGAAACTGTTCACACTACAAGTCAATTGGTTCAACAAACCAATTGACAAGTGTGGGTAAAACAGCACACAGACCTACGATCTACTTAGTAGAATTTCACCAAACTTTACTATAATAAACCTATCATGATTCTATGTTATAAAATACATAAAAGGCACACTCCTCATTGAATTCACATAAAAGATGGTGTAGATCAATACTCAACAAGATCATGCTTAAAGTTCACCAACTCATGCATAATATTATAAGTACTCAAATATGCTCCAAAACTTCATAAATTTAAATATGGAAACATGCTCAAAATTAAGAACTCAACATATTACATAAACATAAAAGAACATACCAAGCACTCAAAAACACAAAAAACGCAATAACTTATTCATATAAGAGATAACAATGCCTCACCTTAAAGCAAATCTTCTAGCACAAAACTCTTATTTGATGGCTATCTAGCAAGGCCTCGAGTCCTAAGAGAATCAAAAGTCAAAGACATTAAAACTCTTTTTTTTTAACTTCATTAAAATAAATAAAAAAAATCAAAAGAAGAAGAAGAAGAAGAAGAAGAACAAAAACACAACTCAACCTTTTTCTCAAAAACATAATTATAAGGAAAACGAAGCAAGAATCTTCAACCTTTCTCAAACCTTAATCCTTCCTTGTTTAAGAGAAATAAGGAAGAATTAAAGCCAATATTAGAAGAAGAAATAAGGGAAAAGAATTCAAAAAAGGAAGGGAAAAAATAAGAGCAAGTTTCTATTTTTTTTATTTTTTTTTAAATTTTTTTGTTAATAGAGGGGAAAGGAAGAAAAATGGAGAATACTAAGCACTTAGCAAATTTTCACTAAGGCAATGGAAGAAAAGAGTGTGAACATAGATAAGAAATGAAATGAATCAGAAATAGAGGTTATAGAAGTAAGGGCTAGTCGAAATCCATTAGAGGGAGAAATATAAGACCGGTATGGTTGAATGTGGGCAACCAAGGGAAAAAGGTAGACATGATGGGTAATAAATGTTGAGTGTAGTCAAGAAGAGACATGACAGAAGGTTGGTGAGTCGGGGAAGGGGTGTACTGTAATACCCCAAAATTTTTGAAAACCTATATTTTAATAAATTACTTTTATTTGGAATAAAATTGCTTTAAGATTATTTATTTTAATTATTTAATAGATTTTAGAGTATTTAAATTTGGATAAAAGTATTTAATAAATTAAAAATAAATATTTTGCTATTTATCATATTATTTTATTTAAATAATTTTCTAAATTAATATTTTACCAACTTTATCCTTTTTAAACTAAAATATTAGATTATAATAAATTAAATTATTAAATTAAATAATTTACCAAGAATATTATGTTTTATGATTTTATAAATTAAATTAAATTACTTTTCCTATTTTTCCATTCCCCTTTTTGCCCTTTTTGCCCTTTCTCCCTTTTTCCTCTTTCTTCTTTTCTTTTTCTCTTTTCTTTTCCTTCTCCTCCTTTGGACCGTCCGCTGAGCCAGGCCCGTCCCCCAGCCTCTCCTTCTCCCGCGCACAGCCAGTCGCCCAGCCTTCTTTATTTTTCTCCCTGGACCGGCCGACTCTCTTCTTTTTCTGCGCCGGTCCAGCCGCCCCCAGTCTCCTTCTTCCCTTCTTCTTCTCCCACACCGACCATGCCCGATCCCTACGCACGCCCGACCACCGCCTGCAACCCGGCCACCACCTACCTCCCTGCCCTCTCTCTTCCTCTCTCCCCCGACGTTTTCTTTCCTCATTCGAACCCAACTAGCCCTGCATCCCCAGCCTGCACGCCCTGTTTCTTTCCCTCTTCTCCCATTCCTTCCCCCTGCCAACCGACAGCCCTGCCACCACTGCAGCACCGATCGGCCAGTCTTGCCCCCTCTCTTCTCCCTCTTCTTTTTCTTCAGCTCCCAAGCCCTTCATTCCCCATTTTTTTTCGGGCCTCACCTCTCCATCCCGAGAATCCTCTCTATTTTCTCCTCCTCCCATTCGTCCCCCATTTTTTTTATCACCGCCCGCCGCCACTTGAACCACCTCTCCCAGCCCCTGCGCCGCCTTCTGTCACCTCCTACTACCACCCTGCACCACCACGCAGCCCCTCGAGCCCTACACTTCCTCCCTTCTCCTCCTTTTCCTTTTTCTTCCCAGCTTTTTCCCCTTACCGCCAAGCCACCTGCAACCGCCTCCACCGCCGCCGTCCGGCCACCTCTGCCGCCACCCAACCCACCGTTCGACACCCTGCAACCCCCTCTACAACCGCCATGCATTAGTTGGCCGAAAACAGCCCTTGCACCCCTCCATTTTTCCCTCCACTTTTCCTTCCTTCTCAACCCTTCCACCTCGACCCACTTCGGCAGCCACCTTCGATGCCTTGCCGCCGCCGTCTCCGCCGCCTTGAGCCGCCTTGAAACCACCCTTAGCCTTCACCTACAATCCCTCTTCACTTCTGCACCATTCCCCTGCCTTGAAACCTCCCCTAACCACCTTCTTTTCTAGCCTAAAGACCCTAACCCGAAAATGATAAATCTTGCTTCCTTCACCCCTCTTTGAGCCTTTTCCCTTCTCTTTTCTGCATGAAACTCACGCTGCTCATGCAGCGTGAGCTCCCCTTCATTTTAAAAAAATTATTTGGCTAATTTTAAGGTATAATGGTATTTTATGTTAAGTGTTTTATTAATTAAAATTTATAAAATTTTATACTTGGATTCTTATTTCTAACATAAATATAATGGATATTATTTTTAGGTGTTGAGTTGCTAATTATGCTTGGTAAGATTTGATATTTTGCGGGATTAAGGTAACCGTTAATCCTCCCTTAAATATATGAAAAAACGCATGCTAGCACATTTAGGGTTTAGTATGATTTTATGCATGTTTTGTATGCTTAGTTAGCATGATATGTTTATGGTTTCTTATATTGTTTGTTAAAAAGAAAAAGCATGATAACTTTTGTTCCATATGTAGGTATGTTAATTAAGGAAGGAGTTTGATTATGGATGGAAATGTTAAATACTTGTTTATGATGTATCATGTTGCTAATGCATGAATGATGTTATTGTTTAAAGGTATTTTATTAATTATGCTTATGAGGTATATAAATCAATGTGTGTAGTTGCTAATGAGTATTATGTTGAAAAATGACAAGTTGGTGGACTTAGATGAAAAAAAAGAAGTATTAATATCATTATTTTATGTAGTGTTAGTAAATTCATAAAAATGGTGAATAAAGGGGTTGAATGGAAATTTTATAAGCGAAAAGGGTATTTTGGTAATTTTATAAGTAAAAGGGTATTTTGGTAATTTAAAAATAAAGGGGTTAAATGATAATTTATAAGTAAAGGATAAAATTGTAAGTTGTGAGAAAGAAGGGTAAAATGGTAATTTTGGAAGTAGGGGTAAAATAGTAATTTTGGATGAAGGAGGGCATTATGGTAATTGTTCAAGTAAAAAGGGCATCATGGTAATTGTTCAAGTAAAAAGGGCATTATGGTAATTTTGGAGGTAGAGGGGCAAAATCATAATTTCATAAGTAAAGGGTAATATGGTAAATTTTATAAGTGAATGGTGAAGTGGTAATTTATAAGTAAAGGGGTAATATGGTAATTATGTATGGAAAGATAAAGATGGTAATCTTGGATGTGAAAGGGTAAAATAGTAATTTGTAAAGTAAAAGATGTATGGTGGTAGTTTTCATAAATAAAAGGATATATTGGTAAAATTGGATGTAAGGGGTAAAATGGTAATTTTATAAATAAAAGGATATTATGGTAAACTTGGGAGTAAGGGGTAACGTGGTAATTATGATAATGATCAAAGGTAATTTAGAAATTAAATTATGATTGTAGAAGGGCAATTGGATAAGTATGATGCTATAGAAGGGTAATTTGGTAAATTAACCAATTAAAGGGCATTATGGTAATTTTAAATATGGAGAAGGGTAAAATTGGTAATTGTAATTATGAAGAGGGGTAAATTAATTATGAGGAAGGTTAATTTGGAATTTATGATAATTGAAAAGGGTAAATGGCAATTAAAAATAATTGAGAGAGGTAAAATGGTAATTACGATAAGGAGAAGGGCAATTTGGTAATTTATCCAACTCAAGGGCAATTTAATAATTATAACAAAGGAGAAGGGCGATTTGGTAATATAACCAACCAAAAGGGAAATATGATAAGTGTAGTAATTATGAGGGGTGAATGGTGGTCTAAAAAGTGTAGGAGACAATTTGGTAATCTAAAGTGGACAAGGGATAATTTGGTAATTATGCAACCTTAAGGGTAATGTGGTAATTTATCAAGTAAGGAATGGATACTTAACAATTATATAAGTAAAGGGCAAATGAGTAGTTTGTACCTAACACGTCTTTGATATTGTGGAACATTAATATGATTAAATAATGTTGATTAGCTAAGTAAGAGTATTTGATAATTAGTATGGCCTTAATGGTTTCTCTGTGGTATCCTGGATAATCATCTGAATAAGAAATGACTAATGATATCGGAACGATTGAAAGTGAATAAGTATCTGATTACCGTGCTTTTCGTGATCACCTTAATTAAGACACTATTACTTAAAGTGAAAGACCTCGAGATCGGGAATGGTGACTCCTTAGGGGTCGCTACCCTAAGGACGTGGTTTAGTCCACGATTATTCTGGTATTTGCTGGTGTGCCTTTGTGCCCCAGCCAGGCCCTATATCTTACTCTTCCTAGCTCTACGGACCTAGTTAGGGGTATGCATACTTATGGATTAGGTGTCCTTGTCGGTAGGGTACTGAGTTAGCTTTATGCACCAGTACGACCAGGGTACCTTTGCGTCCTTGGGTTCATGGTTGAAGGGTACTGAGTAGCTGATATGCACCGGTACGACCGGTGTACTTTTGTGTCCCGGGTTATCGATCTCCCATTCGAGGCAAATAAATATGATTGATGTGCTAATTAAAGAAAGGAAAGATACTATTATTGAAAGAGGAATATTAATGAGCCAGGCCTAGATGATTATGATATTGAGTACCGGTCCACCGGTTATAATAGTGGCCAGGAGCGTTGTGCCCTGGATGATGAGTTATATGTATCCCGGTCCACCGGTTATAATAGTGGCCAGGAGCGTTGTGTCCTGGATGATGATTCTTTATATATCCCGGTCCACCGGTTATAATAGTGGCCAGGAGCGTTGTGCCCTGGATGATGAGTTATCTGTATTCCGGTCCACCGGCAATAATAGTGGGGGTCTAGAGCTCAATAAAATCGGTTATGTATTTGAATAAGATTATGGAAAAATACTAATCACTTATAGTGGAACACCACGCGAGTCGGGGCCAGACCGGTCCACCGGCAAATAATAGTGGTCAGGTGCGTTCTGCCCTGTGTGTTTATCTTCCGGTCCTCCGGCAATAATAGTGGTCAGAGGCGTTCTGCCCTGTGTGTTGACTTCCGGTCCACCGGCTATAATAGTGGGGTTCTCGCACTCACATGGATATAAAATATGATATTGATAGAATGATGATGGAATAATGGCTTAAGGCCCAAAGTATCGATCGTGACTTATAAAGTATTATGTTTGTCATTGTTATGTATGCATCTCTCATTATTTATATGTGTGTGGCTTGCATTTTGTACCGTATGCGAGCCTGTCTTTAAGTGTGGTATTAAAGGGTTACTCAGTACCGTAGTACTGAAGGGATTTCCTTTATGGGGCCCCTGCCTATTCAATGGGCAGTGCCCTTGCAGGTTTTTCAGGTGTTACTCAAGTGGGTTACGGGAAGGAAAGTAAGGAATTTTCCGGTATCATGGCTTTTTCTCTTTCTCATTTAAATTCTTGGTTTTAAATGTTAACGTTGTTAAAGTAACCACCATTGGTGGATTTTATTCCTGAAAACGATTTGATGCGCTACTTTGATTTAAATATGTTGAAGTTCTTACAATTTACTCTGATTTATGCATGTTGATTGTCTTTCGAATTGTATTTCATTTTCTTAGCCTTAGCACTTGGTACTGGAACGGTATGAGTGAACCGGTCTGGTACTAAGTGTGGCGGTAATACTCCCAAAGTTCACGTTTTATTTATCTGCTTCCGCTAATCTTCCTTTTAATTAACGAAATTTTTCAGTAGTGAATTTTGGGGGTGTTACATGTACGAAGTCAAACACACAGCCCAATTGCCAGAAGAGAGAGAGGAAGTTAAGAAAGAAGAGAGAATGTAAGGTATGCCTCAAAAAGTACTTTTTGGAAAATTTTAACTAAATAAAATTATAGGATGATCTAAATAATATAAAATAATCCCAATGCACCAAATATATACTCATTAGCACAAATAAATTCTAATTAGAAGTTTTTATAAATATTAGAAAGAGATTTGAATCAAAATCAAAAAAGAATATAAAATCGCAAGATAGCTGGTCGATTAGTTTGAGCAAACCAGTCAATAATAAAAATTTTAATCTCTAAGCGTATAAGTCGATCAGTTAGGCAAATTAGTCAATCTATATGCCTGAAATTCATATTTCTATTATAATTTCACGCCCTTTTTAAAACCAAAACTATTTTATTTTATTTCAACATAATTTTAAACATATTTTGAAGAATTTTAGGACGGGGTATTACAATGCATCACTTACAAATAATGTTATACAAAAAGTCCAACAATCGATTATAAATAAAAAGATTACTGGACATCATATATATATATATATATATATATATAGTATCAAGTACTAGAAGATGAACTCCATCCGTAAAATCTATCTACAAGTCTTGCCGAGGAAAAAACAAATCTACACCAATCTCATAAGTCTTTGTAAAATAAAAAGATGAATTTTGATAATAATTAAAAAAAATTAAAAATAAAAATAAAAACATGAAATGGTACCAAAATAAAGAAAATGAGCACTTTCCAAAGTCATAGAAGACCATTTGTTCTAACATTACTACACCTAAAGAAATGTAATGATTGAGACCTGATTTGATATTTTGTCTTTTCGAAAAGTGAGATTACCTAAAAAAATTTATCGGTAATGAATGCAAATGCTTCATATTCCTGATCAAAAATGAGGTATATTCTATCGTTTCATATCAACATATATAACCCTCAAAATCTCTTTCCTTACAGAAAGTGGTGGGAAAAATTCCTTAACAAAAATTTGAGAAAGGGTAAGAATAACAAAATAGAACATTTTAAATACATAATGAGAGTTTATGATCACTTAAAATTAGGTAATTTCCTCTATTGTAAACAACTTACAAAAAGACATCTTTACTACCTTATTTATCCATACCAAACACTCCTAAGCATAATACATTTTTCACACAAATTATGTATGAATTACGTATTTATGTGCATTGATGGAATAGTAACGGTGACTTATTGTAAATCCAGTGCTTGAATTCCCAATATGGGGCATCCCGTAAATAGATAAATAAAGAGCCCTACATGGTTTAGTGGATCACTCTAAAATTTGATGGCAAGCGATGTTTCCAGATGGGACCAGAAATTTCGCCAAAGCAAATCTTCATCAAGAATAGATAAATCTCACTTCGCTGGTAGCAGAAGACCTATATTATATATATTACAGAGCAATGCAAAGCAGGTAAACACACAAGCACACAATGTAATGTAGTCGAGTAATGTGACTAAACCACTGGTACTTTCCACCACCCACAAGTTACACGTAGACGAAAAAAAATCATGTGCAACATAATTTCTCTCAAGACTGGTGAGCTAGAAAAAATAAAAGAAGAAAATAAATAAAGGAGGATCGCTGGCATTATCAGCACACTTTAACCTTGGTTCCTAAACATAAGATTAGCACAACTTTCGCAGTTCAGTATTCTTTGTAAAGGCCAACAGCAGCCAGGAACGTTCTATTGCTACCCGGTTCCTGCTGCAAGGTCGCAACATCTCCCACCTTATCAAATAACTCTTCCAGACAATTCACACCCAGGGCCTGATAGTCTAAAGGCCTCTTGTACCTTTGCCGATAAATTGCCTCAAAACAACTCAGGAAAATTCTACAAGAATAACACACTAGTATCTCTTGCAGCTCGTGCTTAAAATTTTGCAGATCTTTGTCCTCCATTTCCAACCTAGCCACAGCACCACTATTAGACTTCTCCACAGCCTCTCTCTCATGCCCTTCTGCAAATATCCTTTCTTCATCTGAAATCTCATCAGATGACCCACAGCCAATGTTAACATTTACATTCCCTTCCTGTGTTCCCTTCCCTTTCTTATCCTTCCTGGACAACAGTAATGGAGGAGCACTAGGTACTGCTTTCCCGTGGCGGAGGTAAACAAATTTCTTCTGGCCCTTCCCCTGCACAGCCATTGCATCGGACATTTTCTTTAAAAGATATACAAGTTTAAATGCCCCATACTCAGCTATGTAAAGAGGACGGCCAAAAAGCTTTTGGTACTCCGCAGGAATACGGGAAAGTGGAAGGCACCCTCCAGATAATTCCAGCAGCTTCACCAGTTGCCCTTTCAAACCAGGTACATCGCCTGGCTGAACCCACCAGTTCACATCAGTAGGTTCAATTGAAGCAGAAGAGCATGCGGTAACTTCATTTAAACCAGGTGGTAGACTTTGAGATCTAAGCGCTGCAGTGAAGCATGGTAAAGCGACTGAAGTGCTGGTAGTATATTCAGATACTACAGAGAAATCCTTGGGATTGTAACAGTTCTGGGAGTTCCCCTGATACACTATCGCTTCCTCCTCATTAACATCTGCAGTATCACTAGTACGGCATCCCATTAGATACCCAGCAACATCAATTGGTCCAATGCCAAGAGCCATAGGAGTCTTTATACGAGGCACGAAACCCTCTCCACGGGCCACACTAGACCAATCCCAGACAAACCTGCCAGCATTAGTCAGGGCAGACGAGACTCCAACTCCAGAAGGAATTGCAAGAATTACTGTATACCCACGCTGTCCAAGTATGTGAAGAGCTGGAGAAAAATCAACGTCCCCTGATATCAGCATGATAGAAGAAGGGGGGCGATTATCAAGGGCAAACAGAAACATGTCAATTAAGATAGCCTTGTCTGCAGCATCCTTTCTTCCATTAGGTACATCTATGAGTTTCACTCCTGTCCTCTGGCAACCTTCTCTTACTCGTCTAGGGAAGGCATTGAAGTCTCCATAAGCAGAGAACATCGTGACAGCTCCTTTAATTATAGGGTGAACTCGTAGTGCCATTCTAATATTTCCAGCAACATCTTCCGGTCGCACATCACTTGGAACAGGACAGTTCTCAATGTCCCAAAGAATACCCACAGGTCCTTGATATGTATCCTGGTTTGGTGTATTCAGAGGGGGCAGAACTGCATTAACATTAGAACCAGATACATGAGCACCGTTCTGTCCTGAGTATTCTGCAGGCAGTTCCACCTGAGTTTTATTAAGATTTGCACGCATTGTTTCAACAGGAATCCCACGAAATACCTGTTTTTTAGCAAAATAAAATGTTACTTTCAATGTAAAGAATGCAATCAGGCGTCAATCTTTCTGTGTTTGTTTATTAACCTGCAATACTAGAGGGCCTCCTTCGTAGTTTAAGTAGAAGGAGCCATAATTATTTCTGCATTTATTAGACAGGAATGAAAAAAATAAATAGACTTCTGTCGACAATAATTCAAGCATGGAACTAGAAAATGCAATATTTGTTAAAACAAAAATCCAAAAATACACCATATACAGGCTCCTGTAAGACACTAAGCACCCTATACACCTAAGGTGCCAGGCATGTGACTGAGCAATACAAGGTGATTATTACTAAAAAGAACTTAATTCAAGAAAAACACATAAACAACAGAGGAGGAAAATGTCACAAAATAAGTGAGTGCATTTGATAAACTAGTTCCATAAAACTTATAGGCATCATAAAAATTCTATGAGATATCTGATAACAGGATAGCAAATGCAAGCAATTAGATTATCCTAATCAATGTTGATCCAAATCCAAATATGTAACACCCCTAGATCACCCCCCTAGTTAGGAGATGTTACACCCTGCTAGCTAAATGAGAGAGCCTACAAAGCTAGCAAAGCTAAAACACAATAATTCCAGAGAATCAATAATGGTAATAACTGAACTTTATTATGAGCTTACAAATTGTTTCCCTAAATTCAATCCATGCTGACAAAAATAGATAGACAAATGACTACAACTCTGCTTATCAAAAGCGACAAACGTGACATAGTCTAACAGACCAAAAGAACGCCAAATAATCAGCTAAATAATGGACTTGTATGACCAATACCAAGACTATGCTCTCGATCTGTCTTTCTGGCTAAGCCTCATGCTCGTGATCTGAAATATTAGTAAATAACACATACAAAATGATTTAGAAAAAATATATCTTTTCTTAATATCATAGAGATATTTTGAGAAAGATAAATGATTTTACGTTTAAAATAAATAAAGAAATTTAAGAACACTATCAACAACGAACATAGGTAAGATAAATAATCAATCAAACAAATATAGAAAGGACAGTAGGACTTGACCATCAAATTCATCATAACAATAACAGTCAATACCAATCAAAATAAAAGTTTCACAATGATTGTGACCATTGTGTATGGCTATAACAATGCCATAATAAAGGTCCCTCGCGGCTAGCTCCAGAAATGGCAGACTAATTTATGGGTCTCCAATTGTTAGTGGGATCCAAAAAAACATCCTAAGAAGTACACTACAAGCAGATATAGAATCGATTAATTACCCCACACTGCTAAATGGATCAGAACGGGTTTGCCCCACCTTTATGAGGCATATTCACAAAAGCATTTCAGAAAATGTCCTATTACTAGACGATATACAATTTATCAAATAATAAATGACCACATTTAAACAATCAAATATCAATAAAAGCTTGATCTCATCTATATTCAAAAAACGTAGTGCAAAATTCGGATATTTTATGATTTAAAATAGACATAGTTTATAAAATAATATTTTTTTAAAAAAAAATAAGAACAATTGCAATAAATATATCTTTTTAAGTATAAGAGATTCAATGGACAATTAACTTACAGAATACTATAACTCAACACAGAAACAATCACTTAAACACTAATTAACATAAGATGTAATTAATCCCAATTTTAGTTTAAAAGGATAGTTGATACATATAAACAGATAAGCTTTATAAAGAATAGCTAATGAAATAATGGGCATATTAAAACAGAAGGGTTGATAACAAAATTAATTACCTGAGTACGCAATCCAACGGAATCGGTTTGCTAGTCGAACAACCCAACAGTAAATATTAATTTACTATTAAAACCAATCATAACACCCATCAGGTATTTATCTGTATATTCACAATTTACTTCATCCTTAAGAATCACCAACATATTTATCTTAATCTGGTTGTTACCAAAATATAGATCCATAATTATCTTAATTAGTCTTTATACATGTGTACGAACTACAAACCACATGATGAGAACTTAGTTACAACAATTATAATAATGGTCATAATTAAGCCAAGACTTGAGAGTCCCTAATATTTACGTATTGTAACAAGAACCCACGACTCAGGGGCTTTCTAAGGTCAACTATATTAGTTACTATGGGTCATAGGTTGGCTAGTCGTGGCTACCTTATTATACTCATAAACCACTAATTAAACTTAGAGAGAAAAGGAAAAGGACAATTGTTTCCGATCAATACCAATACCACCGAACTAAATTAGTAGTTCCACTCACTTTACCAATGCACTATAAGTATAATCTTAGGTTTGGAACAGAGAAGAAAGGAAGTGACATAGCAGTGGAGGTGGATAGATAAAAGGGTCGATCATTGTAGTGGAGTTAGGCACCAAAATAAGTATACTTTTTTTTTTCTTTTTCCTTTTTTGCAAGCAGTATGGTAAGTATGAGGAATTTAGTCTATCTCTCTCTCTGTTTGCTTTATTCTTCCTATGCCAAAAGACTATTTAAAATGCACTAGAGTACTTGGGTAAGACTTAGAATTAACCGGTTAATCTATCTTTTAAGTATATACTTAGTCAATGATAGCATTTTAGTTGCATATAACTCGCTGACTAAGGCTATTTGCTTCAACTTGTTACGGCTAATCTCCTAATATCTTCTCTCTCATTGATTATCTAGTAACCGAGATATGTTGACAGATAACTATTTATTAAGTAATCTATTACTATTACTAATATCTTATTATTCCTATTATTGATTTTTTTTTAGGTTCTCACAAAATAGCCAATCAACTTCCTCTATATATCAACTCATTATCATCTAACACATCAACAATATCATCATTATCATCATCCACATCCTTATTCACTCAATCGCTTGAAACTTAAGTTGCAAGGCAGGGTATGAAAAACCAAGTAAACAGATCTAGAAACAGATAGGGAATGGGGGTGATGATCCACTATCCCTCTATATTTTCATTGTAGCATTTGCCTATCTCAACTGAACGTTCAACAGCTCCCACCACCCACGCTCATAATCACCACTTGCACCCACTGACCAGCAAAGTTGCATGGGAACAGGATACAAGACAATGATATTTTTTTTATATAAAATAGCTTACATTTTATGTATGTTTTGAGAAAACGAGGGGTAATTGAAAAACATTTTTGGGATGGTGAATCATGGGTTCGACAGTTTTCATGCAATACAGTCGCTATTAAATCGGCATTGTGAGGCAGCAACTGCTCATCGCTTGCAAAGCCCCTACAAAGTCATCACCAACACTGTTCATTAATTTGCAACCGGATTTTTCCTGTCATCACCAACCATCGCCGACTCACTATTTGTCATCGACTATCACCCAAAGTTTGCCAGCATGATGAAGTTACCCATTGACCATACTTGAAGAATGTCGAGAGTGACAGAGGAGCACATATAATGTTTAAAAAAAAAGTTCTATTTTACATAAAAAGTACTTTTAAATTCTAGCATGACATAGTGGGGGTGGGGCAGAAATTACGTATTTTGTAAAAAAAATTCAATTGATTCCAATATTGTGGTCAGAACAAAATTTCAAGGTGTAGAAATTCAAACTAGCCTTACAGGATATGTAGTTGCCTTCCTTAAGAAATAGATTGTTGCGGCATATATTATTTCCTTTATTTAAGGAAAAGATCGTTGTAGTTTAGCCAAAAATCTTTCTTACTTTTTCTGCTGCCTTTACTTATTTAGAAAAGGAATTTAAATCGTAAGATAGATTTAATTTGTTCCTAGACTCCAGGATTTTCATACTTGTGTAATATTCTCAGCTCTACATCTAATTAAAAACAAGCCTGTTCTTGTGATTAACTACATAGTATCAGAGCAATAGACCCTAATTCCTTTGTCATATACAAATCAAAATCATTCCCCTCATTGCCATACAATGAAATATCAGTACCGTAATTGCGTATCGGCCGCAATTTCGTGGTTTTTGGGCCAACTACGACGCAAAATTCTGAAAATACTGTCGTTTCAGAAAATCACATATTTATTGCCGCAATATCGGCAAAATTTTGGATATCGGCCGATATTTACCAATATTTGCCAATATTTGTTCTGTAAAAGAATTAAAAAATCACACCGTGATAACCGTGACATATAAAATATCATTCACGACACTCCGATACCGCGACACCGCAACCGCGCCCGTAACCGTGATTTTATTGCTTGCTCGTTGCTCTAAGTCACACCAACCATGGCCGAATCTGAGCAGACTTCCAAGGACTCATCTTCGACAACTGTCCTCCCACCCAATCCCAGATTTCTCAAACCACCACAGAACAGATCTAATTTTCCCTCACAAACTCATGGTCCCAATCCATGATGATGTTCATCGATGGACTAAGTCATACTAGTGTTGCTATCCAACCTTATCTGAAATTCAAAACCTAGAGCGCTGAAAACAATCAAGTCCCATCATGGTTGATCAGTTCTATCTGATGCTGCCCATGATACCTTCTCTAGCAGTGATAATAATGCTGAACTCTTCCAAGAGAATTGTGTTCTTCACGATTTGAGTCAAGGAGAATATTCACTTCCCACGTACTTTACTGCCCTTAACCAGTATTGGCAGCAACTAAATCTCTTTGAATCACATGACTGGAAGTGTCCAGATGACAGCGCAATCTTCAAGAAAATAGTTGAAAATAGATGCATTTTAAATTATTGATAAGCCCCTAGCAAGGTGTGAGGTTGAGTGCTTGGAACCAAACCCCTACCCAGTCTGCATGAATTTCAAGAAGTTCATTGTGAGGAAAGCAGGAACCAAGTTATGATGGGGCACCTACCTCACCTTCGACTGATAGTTCGGCCCTTGTTCCCACCTTTCATGGCATGACTCAAAATAGCGTGATCGTTGTAAGAAACTGTCATGTAAAAGAAACGTGCAAGGATTTGTATGACAAACCACCAGACTTTCGAGGTCGAGAAAGTCAAGCAAATACGACCACTGCCCAAGAAACCAAGCCCCAAAACCAGGTTCCCTTTACAAAGGACCAGCTGGAACTTCTTTAGCACCTGATAAACAAGGAAAATCCATCAACCAACCCTTTGATTACTTGGGGGGGAGGGGGAATCATATCAGAAATTGGAAACCAGGCTCACTGTCAGCTAAATCTTTGTGTTTTTCATACTTGAGCTTGGAGAAGATGATTTGGCAATGCTGAATATTGTGCAAACCTATAACTCCTCAGAACTGATATATCTTTGGTCCTTCCTGTCAACAATAAGTCTAATGTCAGGATTGTCAGCCCCCAATGTTGCTCAATTATGAGTCCATTAACCAGTCCAATAAGGATATTTGTCATTATGCAATCATGTTGTGGCAGTATTGTCTAGGTCATCCAAATTTCTTGTACTTAAACATTGATTTCCATCATTATTTGTCAATACAAGGATAAATTTATTTCAGTGTGATATTTGCCAACTTTTAAAGCATACCCAAAGCAAATATTCACCTCCAGCATACAAACCAAGTCATTCTCTCTTATCCATGGTAGCATTTGGGGCCCAATTAAAATACCCAATATCTCTACAGCTAAATGGTTTCTCCTCCTGAGTGATGATCATACCCGATTAAGCTGGGTATTTCTTATGAATTAAAAGTAAGAAGCCAGTCAAGAGATTCATACTATGATTAAGACCCTATCTTTAGGTCCATATTTATTTCATGCCCATATTTAGGTCCTCAGAACTGATAATGCCCGAGACTTTAGTCCCTATCTTCATTCTAATGACACCTCAACAAAATGGTGTAGTTAAACACAAAAGTCACCACAAACTTGAAAATTGCCTGCTCTTTACTCATCCAGTCCAACGTTCCTACAAGATTATGGGAAGAAGATGACATTTATTTAATAAATAGAATGCTCTCACATGTCATCAAATACAAATCTCAATATTATCCAAATTCCCATCTGATATCACATGTTCCTTTTAGAATTTTTGGATGCACTACATTTATTCATATTTATCCTCATAGTATGGAAAACATGATGAGCATGCACACAAAGTGTATATTCATAAGGTACTCACCAAACAAGAAAGAATATAAATATTTTTCTCCCAATACCAAAAAAATCTTCTCCAATTTCGTAATTCAAGAGGAGACTAACACACATGAGTTGCAAAAAAGGGAGTGGAACTTCCTCATTGATCCTATTGATCCTATCCTTATACGTTCCTCTAGATCAAGGTTATCTAGTCCTATAAGTTCTTAGATGTCACCAAGGAATCGTGAGACCCATGATTCACAAAACTTTTCAACATCAACTAGCAAGCCACCAAATTCCTTCCCATCCTTACCAACTGTTTGCCCATAGGTAATACCCCACTTGTTTACAACCTTATTGAATACTATAATTATGAAAAATTAATTTAAATCAAAGTTTATTAAATTATTCTCAAAAAGCTTCATTTCATAACCTTTCTTACAGGTTTTAATCTCATAAAACTTTCGAGCCACTTTTGGTAATCCAACTTTGTCGAAATCATTCTAGCATATTCGTTTTTGGATTCCTTGGTTTTTCTAAGTCTCCTAGGACTTTTCAAAATCCTAAATGGAGATTATGACCAAAAAAAAAATACTATTCACAATCTGATTAATGTTTATTCACATTTTTACATCCCGAAGTGATCTTTCTCACAATTAAAACTTTACGAAACTTCCAAGAATTACTATATTTAGATGAATTTGAGTTAAAAATGAATTATAAATATTTTACTTTTATTTTTATTATTTTATATCAATTTGTCATTTTCTAGCATAGTCAGCTCTCAAAACCTAACTTTATGCACTTAACTCTTATCTAAACCAAGTAAAATTCAATCCAAATCATCCAACTTCATGATATCAAATCATAGCCCTATAATTCAGGCCATGGAGGCCACGCACTCCTTCCCTTTCATTCATGCTTATTTAACTAAATATATCTTAAGCTTAGTTATTATTTTTCATCATTACTTCACGTGGCATGTTCTCTCCTCTTCCCTCATGTTAGCCCGTGAGTTTTTTCCTCCTTACTTCCCCACATGCAACCTAACTCTTCTTCTTATTCCTTCCATATGTGTGCACCACTTATCCCTTGCATGGTATTTTTTTCTAAAAATGATATGTGGGCCTAATATGTGTGGTTTATAATTAATATAGCTGAAATTATTTGTCAATTCAAGAAAAATACTATGTTTTGGATTAAAGAATAGTTTAACCTCAAGACGGCCTCCAAAATTTGTTAATAGTTTAACTATCATCAAGAACGTTAGTGAAGGTATCATAAAAAAAATTATAGTAATTAAAAATAAAAAATGTTAGGAAAGGCTTATCAGTCACCTGTTGACCCCTATATCGATATTTAAGGTAAGAGCATCCTAAATAATAGCAAGACCCTTAACCCATGTAGCTAGGATTACAACTAGTTGTTTAAGAAACACTACTAAAAAGTTTACCCTCTCAGAACAATAAGTGAAGTGTTTATGTGATAAGTGCATACAATTAAATATCAATCTCAATACGCAATATCGGCTGATATTTATCTAATTTTGGATCAGCCGATACACGAAATTGGCAATACGTGATAGTTTTAAAATATCATGAACTTTTAGGCGATATATCGGCTATCAACCGATATTTGCCAATATTACCCGATATTTACTGATATTTGCTAATATTTGTTGTGAAATAAATTAAAAAAAATAACGCCGCGATAACCGTGATATATAAAATATTGTTCGTGACACCCTGATACCGCGACCGCAGCCTCAATCGTGACCGTGATTTTATTGCTTGGATAAGAGAAGTAATTATAAAAAAATAAGTAAGGTATATGTGCACGATCACAATCAATACAAGAAAAGATTAAGTAGGTGACCACGCAAGTATGCATTTGAATAATTAGTAATGAATAATACAATAGATTACATAGTAATAAATAGTATGAATAGTGTAATATGTTCCATGATTCTTCTATGTTTCCTTGTATTAGTATAATTCTTCCATGCTTCATTGTAAAATCATGATTCTTCTATATTTTCGTGTATTAAGCATGATCTTCCCTATGTTCTTGTATATAGCATGCTCTTCCTTATTTTCTTATACTAAGCATATCTTTCATTATTTCTTGTGTTAGCATGTGCAATACATTCTTCCGCTTTAAAATATATTTTATTTCATCTAGCATCTGTATCATGTGTAGTTAGACTGGGAAAAGATAATCCGATTCAAATGATATGACCTGACTAACTCAATCCAAAATTTAATGTAGACTTCATCTCAACCCAAAAGCCTAAAATAATTCGAACCCATATAAAATTGACTCAAATTTAGGGTATCTCATAATGGTTCAAACCCATACAATTAAATATCGGTCCCAATATACAATATCGACCGATATATATATATATATATATATATCGGGTTTTGGGCCGACCGATACACGTTGGTTTTAGAATTTCACATATTTATCGACGACAATTATCAGCCAATATTTGTCGATATTTTATCGATATTTGCCAATATTTGCTAATATTTGTTGTGAAAAAAAAATTACGTTGTATCACATAAAATATCGTTCACAATATCCCAAATCCATGACATTGCGACCGCAACCGCACTCGCGACCGCGACTACAATTTTATTGCCTCCTCAAATCCGAATGATCCAAACCGAAATAATCCAATTTGAATGAGTTTATTCTACCTGAACTTACCCAACCCGAAATGACTCAACTTGAGCCTGACCCATACTTAGATATAATTCCAAATTTGATCCAAACTAAAATCAAATTCAGTCTACAAAAGTGATATTTTTACTTCATATAACTTGCTACATAAACATCAATAAATTATCTTATTAATAAAATTTTATATAAAAAAATTAATATACAACGCATAAAACAAAACTAATAAAATAATTGTCCTCATTTTATTTTAATATCATAATAGCATCAATTAGATTAAATCTAAAATTTCTATTATTATTATTATTATTATTATTATTATAAATATAAAATTATAATTGTAAATATAATAATTATAATTATAATATATATTATTATAATGACAATAATGAAATTTATATTTGCATTTCTAGTATTAATAATGATTATTATATTTCTAAAGATGATAATAATAATACTAACAATAATAATTATAATTAATTATAATAATAACAATAACTATTATAATTACCATGATAATTATAATTATGGATATAATTATATTTATAACAATAACTATAATAATAATTATTATTATTATTATTATTACATATTTTAAGATAATTTATTATATCATTACATATATTATAATAAAAATTATTATAACAGTCATAATAATAATAATAAATTACAGAATTTAATTTATTCATTATATTAAATTACCAACAATCAATGTGAATACAAATTCTTAACTAAATTAACCTAACCCAAACCAGATATGACTCTAAGTCTGTAGACCCAAATCAACACGATCTACCTCGAAGCTTGTAGATTCAAATCAAACCCAAACCTAAAGAAACCTAATGGGTTAGAATTGGACCCGACCTACTATTCTCCTCATCAAACACAAACACAATCCGAATCACAACTAACCAACCCAAAGGACACCCAACCCAATTAGAGCAGACCTAATTTTAAACCGATCCAAATTAATCTAGCTCATATGATTTGTTTGTCACCTCCCTGTGTATTTAGTTGTGTATATGTCATGAAAAGATAGCAAAAAGTATATGAATGTATTGATATAAGAATGACAAAAGTAGTATTTCATAGGTTAAGTAGATTATGCAATAAGATATTAGTTATATCTCAATAAAGTAATTTATTTAAGAGTCATTTCAATAATGGTAGCATGATTTAGTTTATTAATATTATCAATAGTATTTTAGTGAGATTGTACAATTAAGTGAGTTTAGGAAATGTATTTTGTGATCGCATGCAATGTTCTTCTACTTCCAACATGATCTTGTATATTTTCAATACATGCATATTATCGTTTTTAGTAGATTATTTTTATTTGGTGCGTTTATTGCACTAATACTGTGCTTTTTTTAGATGGTTGTTCAGGTTTAGTTGTGGAGGTCCTAGCAAGGGACTTGGTTTAAACAGTGCTAATTGATGGGTCTAGAATAGAGATATCTAGTTTGCACTTTGGGGTGTGTATTTTGTATCCAAATGTGACTCCTAGTTATTGTACCCAACTATTTAAACACTCTCTCTTGTCTTTTAAGGAGTCCTTACCTTACCTTACCTCCCCTCCTTTTCAAATCATCTTGTATGTGTATGTTTATATCTTTAGCTCCTTCATTTCCATTTATTGTTGATCCCTTGATCTTGTGTTTCCCTTTTTAGCTGTTTTGTAATATGTATCACATGGGATTATGTGACTGCTATACCTGATCCCTAGATACAAATTAGGCTCTAACTTGTTTTTACTGTTACATCAGAACCAATAAGATTATATTAGATTAACATAATAATTAAAAAATTTAATTTAATTAATAATAATTAGAATAGGAATAATAGCAACAACAATAATAATAATAATAATAATAATAATATTTATTTATCATTAAGATAAATATTAATAATTATTATTTTAATAATAATAATTAATTTAATAATATCAATAATACTATTCATATTAATAAATTGTATTAATAATTAATCATTACTATGACTATATTTATAATTATAGTTAATTATTATTATCATTAGTAATATAATTATTATCATTATTAGTATTAATGATTTTAATAATATTTTTCAGATGATAATAAATATTAATATAATTATTATAATCATTATTATTATTAATATACATATTATTATGAATTATCAATATTATTATTAATATTATTATAATAATTATAAGAACAATTATCATTAATATAATTATAATAATAATCATAATTATCTATAAAATTATTATAATAACTATTATTAACACAAATATTATAATTATTAATATAGTTATTATAATAATTATTAGCATAATTATTAATAATAATAGTGAAATGGGTATATCCTTAACTAAGACTATCAGACCCCTAAACACTAGCCCAAAGGATGAGGATTAGCCCCAAAAGATTCCTATGTTGTTCCCAGATGTGCCTCAATAGGCCATAGTCTTGGACAAGCCTCAAGGTACTAATCATGAAGCTTCCTTTCTAGGTCAGTTCTCTATATAGCATTTAAGGAAACTTCCTTATACTCGACCACACTGTATTTTCCCCTCACCATTTTCCGCCATTTTACTCCTATATATATGGAGTCTTATATTATTTTAGGACATGAGAAATTATAATATGATCTTCCTATTTTTGTTCTCTCCTTTCTCCTCCTTATTTTACCCTCGGCATTCTACTAACATTGATCCTAATATTCATCTTTAAAAACTCCTCGCTTAACAAAACACTTATAATTAGTAGTAATTATTATGATTACATTTTTTTTTTAAATTAAAGAGATTTTATTACTTCCAAAGTTAAGCAAAAGGGAGCAAAGAGTCTTAGTTACAAAGAGGACTTATAATCAAGGAGCTAAGCTAAGCTAACTCATCTACATATTCCATAAGTCAAGTATAGGATTTACATTTTGCAAACTTGGACATTCTCCCTGCCAAATCATAAATGATTTGCTTTTGAATTCTAGTGGCTTCTCTATGCTCATTAGCAAACAATCTACTAGTTTTTTCCACCCAAAAATGGTATATGATAGTAGCTACCAATAAAAGGATGACATGCTTTCTAATGTCGGGGCCTCTCCCTCTCACAGTGGCCCATTGCATCACTTCTGAATAGCTTATAAGTGTCTGATTACATCCCAATTTGTATATTAAGGGTAATCAGATAGATCTAGCAAACTTATAGGTAAAGAACAAATGGTTGTGGGATTCATCTTGCCTATTTCATAACACAAGTGGGGTTAACTTGCATTCCATAGAACAGCAGCCTATCTTTACTTTGTAGTCATTCAAGTACTACAAACCAAGGAGTAAGCGGCATGTACTTTGACCAAACCATAGGACACCACTTCACTCTATTATTCTGAGGTCTTAGAAGGTCATAAATAATACTAATTGAGAATTTACATGGAAAAGAAGTTGGCAAATGATGAGGATGAAGGATTACGCTGCATGATGCTCGCAAATTTAGAAGCTTCTTAAGAATCCATGAAGCTGATGGTTTGATTCTGACATGCAAGATACTCACCCTTGAGAAAATATGTATGAACCCAATTCACCCAAAGTAAACAATTTTTTTAAGCCAAATGGTAGACGATTTTGCACATTCCAGCTCTATTCCACCGGACAATATTAATTAGCCTCAAGCCTCCTTCAACCTTGGTTGTACAAACCTATTCCCAAGAGACAGGTGTCTGAACTGTCTGATGTGACACACCACAAGAAGTTTCTACACAATGCATGAATTTTAGAGAGGATATGAAGTGGAATGGGGAAAACCATACTCTATTATGTTTGTAGGCTGAAAAGATTTGATTTAACTAGCTGTAATCTTCCTGGCTTGCCATGATCTAAGTCTTGAATTGAATTTTTCAATTAGAGGCTGATATTGTTGTTTATTGAGATATCTATCATCCAAAGGTACACCCAAGTGTGCGAAAGGGAGATTACCCTTTGGGATTTGGAAGCTGGCATACAAGTCATCCTTGAGTTGAGAAGGAACATACCCCTATAATAGATATGACTTTTATGAGCATTCATAATCAACCATGAAACTTTGGAGAATATTCATAATTATAGTTAATAACACAATTATTATCATAACATAATAATTATAATTATTTATATTATTAATATGAATAGTATTACTAGAAATATTAATAAAACTATTATAATTATTATTATTAATATTATTATTATTATTATAATTACTCATATAATTATTATAATCATTAATACTAGTATTCTAATTATTAATAATATTAGTAAAAATGTTAATATAATTATTATTAATATAACTATAATAATAGTAACTATTATTAATATAACTATAATAATAGTAACTATTATTAATATAATTAATTTAATTATTAATATAGTAACAATACTAAATATTAGTATCAATATAATAATAATAATAATTGTTAATTATTAATATAGTAACAATACTAAATATTAGTATCAATATAATAATAATAATAATAACAATTATTATTATTATTATTATAATCAATAACATAATTATTATAATAAATTAAAATTTATAATTATTTACATTGATAATATTATCATAATTATTAATATTATTATTAAATGAATTATTATTATTATTATTATTATTATTATTATTATTATTATTATTATTGTCAGAACTATGATGATGGACGAATAGTATAGTGTTACGATAAAGACAGATGATATCAAAACTATAAAATATGAATAAAGAAATGCACAAAGTAATTCTTCAAATTAGTTTAAAAAATAACTCACAAATTGATAAACAAAGGATCTAATGAAGAAACACACAATAAATTTCAATGGATATCTTTATACAATCCCATAATGATTGTCATTCACACAAAATTGATAAAATAAATAGAGAATAACTCACAAAGAGAACATGTTTTATTAAAACTCAAATTCCACCATATGAAAAAAATGTGATTTTACATGAGATATTTATATGCTAATATTCACTTTCTTGTGTAACCTCCTCACTCATAAGATAACAAAAAAATTTATATTAAACCTCTTAATAACTGAATTACTATTCACAGCACTATTTATGTCAATAGTAGCTACCGAGCTAAAATATTAATAATGAAAAACTTAATTGCTAAGATTTATTAAGATAACACACATATATCTAAATCTAATCCTCCATATCACCTATCAACCCTTAATCTAATAGACTGTTTTATATGGCAGACCAACCCTTCCCTAGGGTCAAGTGTCCCTCCATTTGTAGGATCATGTGTTCCTCCCATAAGACACTCCATAGGATCTTCCGTAGGGCACTCTATAGAATAGTTTGTAGGGTATGTTTCTGCATCATCTAAGGTACTTTTGGGGAATGGAGGTAACTAGATCAAAGAACGAATCTCAGTTTCCAAACAAAAATGTCCTAGACCTCCTTAAAGAAACCAATATGAATGGGTGTAGACCAATGGACACTCCCATGGATACCAACACAAAGTTGAAGCCACAAAATGGAAAAAACGATTGCAGATAAAGGACAATACCAATCATTAGTAGGGAAACTGATCTACTTAACTCATATTTACCCAAATTTCAGTTATGCTATAAGCATTGTGAATCAGTTTTTACACAATCCTTCAAACTTAGATACCTTAAAGAAGATCGAACTATTATTCAGGACATTTTTGAATTACTCAATGCAAGTTTATGGAGATGCAGATTGGGTTGGGTCACCCAGTAACAGAAATAAGGTCACTATTCATACAGGGAAATTTGGTGACACAGCAAAGTAAGAAACAGTTAGTGGTGGCTCGCACTATAGACGAGGTTGAGTTTCAAGCCTTAACAAAATGAACTTGTGAAGGAATCAGTTTGAAAAGGCTATTGAGTGAACTTAAGAGAAAAGATTCAAGTCCTATCGAGATGTCATTTGATAACTAGACAGTTATAGCTATTGCCAAGAAACATGTCCACCATGAGAGGACAAAATTCGTTGAAATTGACAAACATTTCATCGGAAGATAGAAGGAGATGTTATATCACTAAAGCACATCACATCATGATTTCAAGCAGACATTCTCACAAAGGCTATTTTTCGCCCTAGCTTCATTGAACTAAGTTTCATATTGGGCTTGATAAGCATATACCAACTAGAATGAAGGAGAGTGTAGAAATTAAAACTAGTCCTACACAATATTTAGTTCACTAATTTGAGGAACAAATTGCTACAGAATATTTATTATATTTAGTTCCTTTATGTTGACCTCTTAGGGCAATCAATGTAATAACCCTTATTTTGATGATAATAAACGTGTTTAAGGAATTAACTTGTCTGTTTAAGTATGCATGAACTACTTGACCACAAGGATGTCAAACCATACTTATCCAAACCAACCTTCAAGTGCAATGCCTTATCAAAACAGTCAAGTTCCAAAGTGCACCTAACCAATTTTCAAGTGCAACATTTAAAAGATTAATCAAATTTTAAACCATAAGAGAATATTGCATCAAGATAACAAGACTCAAGACCTCAAGGCTTATACTTTAAGCCTTAGGTTATCTTGGAAGGTTGTGCAAGCACTAACAATTTTGATTTTAATCTCTTGTGATGTTTTAAATCCCAACCATTTTTCAAAGTGCTTTACAAGTGTTTGGTTCAATGATGGAATCAGATGCAGGATCTGAATTTTCAATGTCATCAGCTCAAGACCATGCCTTGATGCTGCCATGGCTGCCGTGATTCATGCTCCTTCTATGGATTTTTAGATTCTTAAAGAAAAATGGGTCATTTATTGTGATTGGGTCTCTTATTTCATCCTGCTTTGTTAGATTCCAGCATGATCTAGTTCTTTAGGTCTTTGAGGATAATTTGCTTATTCTGACTTCTTTGGGGCCATAAGTTTTTGTTTCGATTTAAATAAAATAGATTCCGCGTTTGTGCTCGCTAGTGAACCAAAAATACTAGAATTTTAGTTGACACTACATAGTGGGCATTAAGTTTGAATAAGTAGATTTCCATAATAGTTATTATCACAGGGATCTTGGCTAGATATTCAGAGGTCACAATTTGAACTTTATGCTGAAACATTATTAGCAACTAAGTGCTTAATTATTTCCATTTTGATTTCGTTCATGGACTGTAATTTTTTCATTTTATTTTCTATTCTCAAATAATTTTATGTATTGTAATTTCAAAGAATTATTAGTTTATATAATGTTATTTCATTGGATCATTATGTTCTGCCTCAATTTTCCAAGTTGATGATCTACAAGCATAAGATCAACATAAGAAAACTTGGCTAAAAACCACAAACCTAATTAAAGATTCTTTACTAATGTCTTGTTTGGATTTTGGGGTGACCTAGGTTAATGTTTTAGTCTTACCCCATTTAGCAACTATATTTTTAAGGTGAACTTAGGTTAGAGTAGGTTAAACAAATATTTGCTCCAAATTGGTGGTTAAAGTAGGCAAAGCTTAATGTTTTAATGAAATCTCTAGCCTTAGCTATTTTACCCTTTACTTGATATTAATTATTAATATTAATTACTATTGACTACCTTAGCAAATGAAAAAATAAAAATATGATTTCAAATACCAACAAGGTCCTGATTTCCTCACCTAATCACCTAATTTATGCTCACAAATACTCAAACAACATTGTAAAGCACCTTCCTTCACCTACCCCAGGTTCAATTAACTAATTTAACCTAACCTAGATTCACACCAATCTCACCTCAATCCAGCCAATGGTAAAAGCTAAACCGATATTGATGTTACAACATCATATATTCAACAATAACAGAATATCATGAATTTAATGAAAGTTTTCTAATTTAATCAACTACCTGAAAAAATGAATCAATAAATATTTGACTACTATTTAGCTCACAAGTGCATCCTCCGATTAAAAGATCCTATTTGAGATTAGCTTAAAGTTAGAATCAATGAAATAGGTCAATTTAAGATTACCAAGTTCTTATCAGATTACCAGAAGCAAAGTGAACCAATAAACAAGATCACTAGAGAGAGACTTTAATGAGCTTAGAAGTTGAATCCACTAAGCAAAAGAAAGCTTACCTTTTGACCGTCGCGAAAATCTAACGGAGCTTCGAAATGATGTGAAAGATAGACTGAGAAAGAAGCAGAGATGCAGAAAGGAGAGTGCGCAACCAGATGAATAGAGGCCAAAAGGAAGCGATAGATATTAACAGAAGCAAAGTGAACCAATATACAAAATCACTGGAAAGAGACTTCAATGAGCTTAGAAATTGAATCCACTAAGCAAAAGAAAGCGTACCTTTCGACCGTCGCGAAAAAACTAACGGAGCATCGAAATTATGTGAAAGATAGATTGACAAAGACGCAGAGACACAGAAAGGAGAGTGCGCAACCAGATGAATAGAGGCCAAAAGGAAGAGACAGAGATAAACAAAGAGAGACAGAAAAACCAAGCTGTAGCCACTGCTTGCTGGAGGCCGATCTAACCAGCGATGTCACAAGAGGTAGATGAGACAGAGAAAGGGAGGTGAAGTATGCCCCGCGTATTTTTCGTGCTTTTGGGATTACATTACATCATCTTATATTTAGAAGAGCTAAATTTGATCGAATTTTAATCCAAATAATTAATATTTTAATTTAATTTTTATTTTAAAAAATTAATATTTTGTATCTTAATTTCTTAATTTTAAATATTAACATAGTCCTTGCCACATAACCACCCCAAATGATATCACAACAGATCACATCAAAAAATTGCCAATAATATCATATTATATTGACATAATAACTACTTATAATAATAATTAATAATTTTATTTTAATTTCATAAGATAAAAAATAATAATAATTTATTTATTATTATTATGATAAATATTAATAAAAATGAATTTCATAACATTAATTATAATAATAATTAAATTATATTAAAAATTAATTATTATTAAATTTATAATTAGAATTAATTATTATTATTATTATTAGTAATATAATTACTATCATTACAATTATTTGTATAATTATTAAGACAATTATTATTAAAAAAAGTTATTTTTGCAACGATAAATTCTAATATTTTTGCTTGACTCATAATGTTGAAGCCTAAAGACTTCATATACCTTAGTCTTGGGCAACCCAAGATTCCGGTCTCCTCTCAATTTAGTCGACTAAACCCACATTGCAACACCATAAGCTAACACTAGGCTACCAACAATCAACACGATTGATTCAAAATCGATCAAAACACGATTAATTCAAAACCGATCAAACTCCAATCTATTTAAAGGTGACCCAACTTCCCCCCTTTAACGTCCATAAATTTAATATTAAATTTTTTTAGGATGTAATTATGTAAAATAGATGGGTGTTACTACTAAATTCAATACGAAAAGATATATGAACAATGCCTAACTCATGTCGGACATAAGGCTAAAATTATAGTCAATAGTTAGTCCAAGATCGAAACAAAACAAACAAAAAATAATAGAGCATAAAAGATAACAAATTTATATATAATAAGCAAGGGTTTGTGTAGCACTTCATATCCCAACAAGGGAACAAAATAGATACAATTAAAAAGAGATATTGGGTAACCTTTAACAATGCTTTGATCCAATCAAGTTGCTATCTGGCGTAAATCTTCTTAGGAGATTGAAGATTCGAATGGCTAGAAGAAGGAGGTTGGTTCTGTGGTTTGAAGATGAGGAAGAAGATGGAGAATCTTCAACCAAGATTCAATGAAAATTTAAAGAACGGTTTGAATCTTCAATCAAGATTCAAGGAAGAATTCAATAAGAAGATTAACTTTAAATGTACTCTATCTAAGATTACACCAAGTAGTCTTAGTTATAATTATTAACTCACAAAAGAGAGAAATAGTAAAGTATATTACTTGTATTAGATTTCAATATGATCAACATATACATATATTACAAGGTGTCGAACATGCTTTATATAGTTAGTCGCACTTTGCTAAATAGCACACTAAGATGGCCAAGGTAATAGACAAATGGCTAACTGGTACACTAACCAATAAAAAAACATATCACTAACCTCTAAAGTACATGAATCAAATAAAAAACTTATTGCAAACAAATATAGCTAATTATTTCATGGAAACAGCTAACAAAAGTCCTAATTTACATAAGAATGATAACTAGGTCTTCTTAACTTATAAGTTTGACTTCAATGCATAATGGCTTCCTTTGACTTTTAATAACTTGTAAAATATGAAATCTTATATATATTGACATCTTGAAGTACATGAATCTTCTCCATGCAAATATGTTGCATACCTACAAGAATAACTCAAAGTACACTGGTTAAGGTTAGTCATATTATTAATATTATCATCAAAGATAAATATTATAATAAGCTCCACCACTAAGTCAAATCCTCATTATCTTGATAATCCATAGATGTTCTTGAAGCACAATCCCTATCAACAAAACCTACAAGGTTGAGGCTGGACATTGAATAGATATGATACACAATATTAAGAGTGCAAAGGTCATATGAAATACATAGAAGACATTACAAAAGGATCATGGTATTAGCACATGAAGAATACATATGGAAGGAAAAACAATTAATCATACCAAAACATAATTATCACCAAAGGCATATATTAATCTTGTCAAACTTAACTATATAATCCATTTTTTCTAAGGGTGTCCCATGAAGGGGAACCACCAACCATAATGAAGCCTTTTATAATAAACACCTCTATACCACTCATAAACATAATAATGAAATTATTAAGACAATTACCAACCAATAGGCCAAATCCAAATAGTGCACAAATGCAACTATCAAACAAATATACCAAAAGCCAAGTAATGTACAGAGGTAGTTACCAAACTAACATACCAAAACTAAGTAATGCATGGAGACAACTACCAAACCAAAGCTAAGTAGTGCATGAAGGCAACTACCAACCTAAAAAATAAATCATTCCAATTAAATCTTCATACAATAATTACTTTATTATTATTTATTTTATTTGATGAGATAATATCAACCCAAAGATAGAGACATACACCATTTTATACTAGTGCATAAGGGAAACATAGTACCCTTATTGTAATACCCCAAACTTTTATAACCCTAATTACTACGTAATTAAACTCATAATTCAATTCAAAATTTCTATCATAGTTTCCAAGCCATTTTATATTAAACTTGAGCTTTCTAATATTTAATTCATTCATTTGCAAAAAATTACACTTCTATGTGAATTCTCCAATCATGTCAGTTTCACACAGTTTGATTCATTCTAAATTACAACTAATTCCTAAAAATATTTCCAAGCATATTCTTTTATTTTGATACTTTATTCATAATTTAGAGCCTTTCATTAATTATTTATTCGCTTACAAAAATATTTTTGCCATTTGTAGAAAATCACAATTTATGAGAATTTCTATTATAAGTCATTTCACATTCATTTTAGCTTATCTAAAAATTCTTCTTAATTATTAAAATATTTTAAGCTTAAATAACCATCCAAGACAATTTTAGGTTCATCCATTCTTTTTGAATTGCAAAGTCGCAAAAAAAACTTCATTTTCCTAGATGAACAATTTTCATATATTTCTCCATTTTATTTCGTTTAACCTATGACTAAATTCTAAGGTTAAATATTTTTACATATCTGACTCTATACAAGTATTATGCATCCATATGTACCCTTTTGGACTTTTTATTAATTGTTCTGCCCATTTACAATAAAAAAATTGGTTTTCTTCACAATATCTAATTTTTTCATTTTTTATATTTTCCATTCATCAAACTTCAAACCAAATAACTTTTTTTTATATTTGGGTTCCTAAAATTATTTCACAGTTTCTCAAAAAATTATAATTTTTGGGATTCATTTGATATTTTTCCTAATGAATCCCTATTTTTAACATTTCTATCTATGTAATTACCCTAAAAATTATAAAATACCTACCCTACCACATTTCTATTTGGAATATAACTCTCACATGTTAGAAAATCATATCTCAAATTTTGGATGCCAGCAATCAATAAAAAAACCTTGCCATAATTTAATCACGCCCAATCTACCAACCATCTTACAATCTTTCTCCCCCCTATTTGTATTTTTTATGAGCTTACACGCAAGATCCACTTCCTTATATGATTCATGTCATATTGAGGAAGTGGAGGTGTACTACCTAAAGTTTTATCGAATCTTAATCCCAAATAATTAATATCTTAACATAATTCTAATATCAAAAAAATAATATTTCTACCTTACCCTAATTTATTAATCCTAAATCTTAACCTAATCCTAATATTTATTTTGAGTCATCAATATTTTTAGTCTAAGCCTAATCCTTGATGGTTGATAATTAATTTTATTCTAATACCCTGATCTAAATTATTTTAACCTAGTTCGAACCTTAACCCCAAACTTATTTTTTCCTTTCTCCTTTTATTTTTTTCCTTTTTCTCCTTCTCCTTTATTTTCCCTTTTCTTTCCTCGTGCCTAGTTTTCTTTTCCCTACTCCTCCTAGTTCTTCATGTGTAAATCACTCCCGTGATCAAATCTCCTCCACAATGCTTCCATAACCTACCCCTACCATCATTATAACCCTATCAACTCCTAGATCTTGCGTTGATTTGTTTGGTTGAAAAGCTTGCCAATTGTGCCTTACCTCCCCTCTCCCTCTACCATTACAAGTAATGTGTATCTATATAGGTACACACACACACACAACCTCATTTAATGCCCTAACAATCTCCTTTCCTCCCTCCATTTTTATCAAAGAGTAGTAATAATGATGAAACTTTTCTTTCTTCCCTTCCTCCTTCTTGTTGTTGCAACGAATTCCATAACAAAACCCATAACTCCACTCTCCACCACTCCTTCCTCCCTTGAACTGGCTTGCCTTTCCATTCCTCCCCTATTTGCAACCGTCATCATTGCCAAAACCACCCCAACCATTTGGGCATCACCACTGAAACCACCCTCTCATCTTCGGCATCCACTTGAGTTCCTTCCCCTTGAGAAACATCCATTTTTATCATTCTATCCGACCTTAGAATGGGTCGGTATCATCGAAACCACCCCCTAACCAATGACAATCACCATTGAAACCTCCCCATTTACTTCGACATGCACCATAGAAGCCACCCTCTCACCTTTAACAACTTTCATCAATCATCCCCTTTATTTCTACCCTCCTAGGCTTCAAGAATCATTGTCGTTCCCCCATCTCTTGTTGCGGAAAGTTCCATTGATACACCTTCGAGCCTTGAGATTCGATGTTTGCTACACTCTTTCACTTTCTATTCCCTTATCCTTTTTAAGGTTATTGTAACACCCTAAAATTCACTACTGAAAAATTTTGTTTCATTTAAAAGAATTAGCAAAAGCAAAATAATAAAACTATGAATTTTTGGGATATTACCGCCACACTTAGTACCAGACAATTTCACTCATACCATTCTAGTACCAAATGCTAAGGCTAAAAGAGTAAAATACAACTTATGAGAAACTCAAGCATATTTAAATCAGAGTAGCGTACACAACACTTTACAAAAATTAAAATCCACTAGTGGATGTTACAAATAAATAAATACATTAAAACTATAAATTTTAAAGGCAAAAGAGTACAACCCTAGGATATTCTGGATAGTACCTTATGCTCTTTCCCGAGAGCCCACTTGATTAGCACCTGAAAACGACCTACAAGGGACACTGCCCATTGAATAGGCAGGGCCCCCACAAATGGAACCCTTCAATACTACGGTACTAAGTAACCCTTTAAAACACACTTAACAGCAGAGCCACAATGCAACACATGATACTACATACATACATAATGAAGATAAATACTTAATGTCCACATTCATACATTCACATACTTAACAAATCAATTAGATATTAATAGGCTATAAGGAACAAACGATACTTTTATGGCCTTAAGGCCATTAGTCCATCATTAATCAATCATCTCGGATTATAAAGATCCATATGAGTATGGGAGCTCCACTATTATTTGTCGGTGGACCGGTCATGTAGGGAAAAATGCTCCTGGCCACTATTATTCGTCAGTGGACCGGTCTGGTCCCAACTCACATGGTGTTCCACTATAAGTGATTAGTATTTTTCCATAATTTATTCACAACCAAATCAAATTTATTGAGCTCTGGACCCCCACTATTGTAGTCGGTGGATCATGATACAGATATACATCATCTAGGGCAACACACACTTGGGCCACTATTATATCTGG
The DNA here is from genome assembly GCA_030549775.1 of Tamarix chinensis. Lineage (NCBI taxonomy): Eukaryota > Viridiplantae > Streptophyta > Magnoliopsida > Caryophyllales > Tamaricaceae > Tamarix > Tamarix chinensis. Next base: position 63,484,050 of record CM060179.1, on the reverse strand, counting down.
TGGATCGGTACTCATAATATACTTTAACTGGGCCCGGCTTATTAATCTTTTACATTAACAATTAGTGTTTTTCCTTTTTAATCATCACAACAATTCTATTTATTTGCCTTAATAGGGAGATCAAGATCCCTGGACACAAAGGTACACCGGTCGCACTAGTGCATAAAAGCTACTCAGTACCCTTCAACTATTAACCTAGGAACGCAAAGGTACCCTGGTCGTATTGGTGCATAAAGCTAACTCAGTACCTTACGGACAAGGACACCTAATCCATAAGTATGCATACCCCCTAACTAGGTCCATAGAGCTAGATAGAGTAAGATATAGGGCTTGGCTGGGGCACAAAGGTACACCAGCAAATACCAAAATAACCGTGGGCTAAACTATGTCTTTAGGGTAGCGACTCCTAAAGAGTCACTATTTCTGATCTCGAGGTCTTTCACTTTAAGTATTAGCGTCTTAATTAAGGTGATCACAAAAGCATGACAATCAGATACTTATTCACTTTCAATCGTTCTATTATCGTTAGATATTTCTTATTCAAACAATTATCCAAAGTAATATAGAGGAATAAGGCCATCATAATCTCATCTAATTTTGAATTAGGATTCTTTCTCGTGATACTTACTAACCTTATTATTCAGCGCTATTTGAGTCATATTACGAAATTCGACAATCACAATAACACGTTAGATACAAATTATTTAATTAGCCCTTACTTATATAATTGCTAAGTCATCCTTTCCTTACTTGACAAATTACCATATTATCCTCCTTATTGCATAATTATCAATTTACCCCTTACTCAATTTAGGTTACCAAGTTATCTCCCATACTTATTAGGTTACTAATCCCCCTTCATAATTGTTGCACTTAACTTATTTTCCATTTGGTTAGTTAGATTACTAATTTACCCTTTTCCTTTATCATAATTAACAAATTACCCTTTAGTTGGTCAAACTACCAAATTACCCTTCTTCATTATCCTAATTACCAAATTACCCCTTTAGTTGGTTAAATTACCAAATTACCATTCTCTATTATCATATTACCAAACTACCCTTCTCCATCATCAAAATTACCAAATTACCCTCTAGTCGGTTAAATTACCAAATTTCCCTTCTCTATGATCATAATTTACTAAACTACCCTTCTCCATTATCAAAATTACCAAATTACCCTTTAGTTGGCTAAATTACCAAATTACCCTTCTCTATTATCATAATTACCAAATTACTCTTTAGTTGGTTAAATTACCAATTTACCCTTCTCCATTTTCAAAATTACCAAATTGCCCTTCTCTATTATTATAACTATTAAGTTACTCCTTTCCAATTTTCACTCTACCGCTTTTTATTTTTAAAATTACTATTTTGCCCCTTCACTTTTAAAAGTATCATTTTACCTCTTAACTTCCAAAATTTCCATAACATCATTTCACTTATAAAATTACCATTTTGCCCTGTAATTATAAAATTACAATTTTGGCCCTATATCTTACTCTTTCTAGCTCTATGGACCTAGTTAGGGGGTATGCATACTTATGGATTAGGTATCCTTGTTGGTAGGGTACTGATTAGCTTTATGCACCAGTACGACCAGGGTACCTTTGCATCCTTGGGTTCGTGGTTGAAGGGTACTGAGTAGCTTATATGCACCGATACGACCGGTTTACCTTTGTGTCCCGGGTTCTTGATCTCTTGTCCGAGGCAATTAAATATAATTGTTGTGCTGATTAAAGAAAGGAAAAACACTAATTACGAAAGTGAAAGATTTATGAGCCGAGCCCAGATGATTTATGATAATGAGTACTGATCCACCGGTTATAATAGTGGCCCAGGAGCGTGTTGCCCTGGCAAGTGATATTGAGTACCGGTCCACCAGACAAAATAGTGGCCCAGGAGTGTTGTGCCCTGGATGATGATTTTATACATATTCCGGTCCACCGGCTAAAATAGTGGCGGTCCCGAGCTTAATAAAACCAGTTATGTATGTGAATAAAGTTATGGAAAAATACTAATCACTTATAGTGGAACACCATGTGAGTTGAGGCCAGACCGATCCACCGGCAAATAATAGTGGCCAGGAGCGTCTTGCCCTGGAGACCGGTCCACCGGCAAATAATAGTGGTTAGGAGCGTTTTGCCCTGAGTGTATACTTTCCGGTCCACCGACTATAATAGTGGGGTTCTCGCACTCACATGGATATAAAATATGAGATTGATTGAATGATGATGGAATAATGGCTTAAGGCCCGAATGTATCGATTTTATACTATGACATGGCTTAAGGCCCAAAAGTATCGATCGTGACTTATAACTTGCTATATGTGTGGTTGTTATATATGCACCTCTGATTTCATATGTATATAGCTTGCATTATGTGTTGTATTGCGGGCCTGTTTTTAAGTGTGGTATTAAAGGGTTACTCAGTACCATAATACTGAAGGGATTCCCTTCATGGGGCCCCTGCCTATTCAATGGGCAGTGCCCTTGCAGGTCTTTTCAGGTGCTACTCAAGTGGGCCACGGGAAAGAGAGTAAGGAATTATCTGGTACCGTTAGGGTTTTCTTTTTCTAAATTAAATCCTTGGTTTTAAATGTATATGTTGTTACTGTAACCACCATTGGTGGATTTTATTCTTGTAAACGATTGATGCGCTTCTCTGATTTACGTATGTTGAATTTCTTTCAAATTGTATTTCATTTTTCTTAGCCTTAGCACTTGGTACTAGAACGGTATGAGTAAACCGATCTGGTACTAAGTGTAGCAGTAATACTCCTAAAGTTCACGGTTTATTAATTTGCTTCCGCTAATTTCCTTTTAATAAACGAAATTTTTCAGTAGTAAATTTTGGGGGTATTACATAAACCCTAAGGTCATAGGTCTATGTCTAGACAAGTAAAAACTAAGATTAACCTATCAAAATGATAAGGCCATCCTAGCATTAATTTATTTGTAAATGATACATTAGGTCAAAATTACCAAAATACCTTTAAAACCCTAGTTTTCATATTTTACTCATTTTTCTTATCAAACACTATCATTATGAGAGATTTTTCATGAGTGGAAGAAAGGTAATATTTCACATTATTTTAGCACATATTTAATCTTTGCATTTTAGTGATTAATTTTATTTTTCACTTTCTATGCATTTAGTTGTTTGCATCCACAAAAACCTTAATCATGTGACTATCACTTATCACATCTTTCATGCACCATATCATACACATTTAAAGCATAAAATATCATTTAAATAGGCATATTATCATCACAGTACATGAAAGATAATATCTCTAACCTTAGTCCATGCAAATAGAATTTATCATAAGCTAACCCAAATCATGCGCATATGCGTCCATGTGAATTGTCATAACCCTAACTCCCATGCATGAGCAATCATGAGGCATATATCATGAAATTTGAATCATAATTTTATAATAATTTAATCCCTAACAAAATCTTAGACATGGAGACGTAAAACATTTAAGATATTACCATGCATACAACTTAATTATGGATAATCATGCATTTCATCCCTTTCACATATTATCATTTTATCATGCATGTTAAAATACTTGAAAATTATAAACCCTACTATCCTATGAGTGATTGGATTTACCTTACCTAAGCTTATACAAAAGAGGTCTTCTCCAAAGTTCTCAAGGAATACCTAGGAATTTAACATCCAAACACATGCATTATTAGCATATAATATTACATAATAATAATAATAATAATAATCTACAATTAATAATAATAATAATCTACAATTAATAAAATAACTTAGGGCTACTAAATGGTGGATGAATCAATAGGAAAACCAAGGAAAGTCGAGCAACAAGAGAGGGAAGCTTTAGGGGGTGTGGTCGAGAAGGAGGGAAGCGCAATGGTGTTGTGTGTCGTTATTGGGGAGGTTGTGTAATACTCGAAACCCTTAATTTAGGAATTTATAATAAAATAGGGGTTAATATGAGAGATTAACTAAATATAACACTAATGGGAGTAATTAAGACAAAAAAGAGGAAAATAATATAATATTTAAATTAGGAAAGATTAGGGCAATTTGTTAACTAAAATGGAATTTAGGAACATTTACCAAAAATTTTAAATTAATACAAAAAAGAACTTAATTATTTATTTTTACTAATTATATTATTTTAAAAAAGATTCAGAAACACAAAAAGATCCTAAATGCGCCAACCACCTTATTTTTTTTCCTTTTCCTTTTTCTTTCTTTCTTTTATTCTTTTCCTTTTCTTTCTTCCCTTCTCCCCAAGTTAGGCCTTCCCCGTGTGGCCCAACCCTTCTCTCCCTCTCTTCCCCTATGTGTAGCCCAGCCCTTGTCCCCCTCCTTTTCTTTTCTTCCTTCTTCTTCCCTAGTAGGGCTTGCCTAACTGCCCTCTCTCCTTTCTTCCTTTCCTTTCTCCCTCGTGCGTGCGGGCCGACCCACTCTTTCTTTTCTCTCTGCTTTCCCCCTCCTCCTCCTCTTCTCCTTCCTTTACGTTTTAGGTCGCGCCTACACCTGCCCTAGCCATCCTCCTTTGTGTCTATACAACCCCGTCCTTCTCCCCCTTCTCTCCCTTGTCCCTTTCCTTTCCATTTCGATCCCCACTTGCCCCTGTACTGCCTTACCCGCATGCCCTCCCCCTTTCCCTTTCTCTCCCTTTACAACCTGTGCCCCCACCATTTGCAGGCTCATACCTGCCTGCCACCACCAGTCGACAAGCCCTTACCCCTCCTGCTCCCTTATCCTCTTCTCTCTCCCATGGATATAAATACTCTATCACCACCCCTTATTCTCCTCCTTTTACTCTGCCTAGAAATTCCCTAATCTCCTCACCACCGCACCTTTAGACGTTGCCCTAGCCAGCACCATGAAATTCCACCGTCTAAACCACTACCTAGCCCCTTCCCTATATCACCCTCCACCAAACCAAACCACTCCTTGCCCCTAGATCCTCCTATGCAAGTCACCCCAACCATGCAAAGTGGGCAACTTAAGCTGCCCTTTGCACCCCATCATTGCCCCTCTCGCCGTCGTATGCAACCTCCTCCACCATAATCACCACCCTCACCGCCTCCCTCTGAACCCAACAGACCATCCTCTACCTCCCCTACCTTTCCTTTCCCTTTTCTCCCTCTCCTTCCTCCTCCCTCTTTCTCCACCGCCCTTGGCCACAACAGTTGCCACCACCTATGCCGCCACCCTACTATGCTACCACCACCACTACAACCCTCCTATTCTAGGGAACCTACATCACCACAACCACCACCTTCCTTTCTCTCTTCCATCCCCAAAGCCCAAATTTTCCAAACAACCACTACTCCCACTGCCGCTGTCATTACCGCCGCCACTACCCTAACTACTACCTCCACTTCTAGTTATATCCTATCCCTTGCCACCACTTAAGTATAAACTATCTTGTATAATTGTTATTTTTAGCCTTATTATTATTATTATTATTATTATTATTATTATTCTACCATTATCATTATTATCTTACCATTATCATTATTATTATTATCATCATCACTACTAATAGCCCTATTATGGTTAATACTACCACTAGTATTATTATTGGCTACTTTAATAATAATACCCTTATTAATACTATTAATACTATTATTATTATCATCACTAATATTAGTTCTCACTAAAAATCAATTAGGGGATAATGAAAGGAATAAGAGGGAAGTTAACTTTAGTGTTTCCCTCTTACAGGTGAACCAAGTCCATCCCCTAAGGAGGCGTAGGGGTCATGCTCCAAGCCTAGTGTCGTTTTAGGTAAGGATTTGGTTAAGGCCCAATATGTGTATTATGTGTTTATGTGTGTTGATTATATGTATGTATCTTATGTGGTTATGGATTATGCACTTTTAGTGCAACTTGCTAAGCATGGAGCTAAGGTGAGTTGTATGTGTTTTATGGCATGTGTATTACGGTGATGTGATTGTACTTATATTGTGCTTATGTAATATTGCCCTATATGACATGCATGCTAGGAGTCTTTAAGTAGTATGATGTGGTTGTGAGGAGATAAATAGAGTAAAGAAAGTTGGGTGACTAGATGGAAGTGGGAATAACCTAAGTATCTCATGACTTATGGATGGATAAATAAAGGGATAATATGAATAAAATAAGAGTATGGAATAAATCATGTTTGAGGAGTGTAAGGCTTGCCTAGGGTGGTAGTATTTGCATAGGAATGACATTTACATGGGAAAAGTTGACTTGAGGGTTAAGTAAGGTGAGGGAAGAGTAGTTGGGGTGATTGGAATCCATATGTGAAAAATAGTATGTAGGTTGTTATAAGGGTACATGGCGGACTTGGTTAGGGTTTGTGACAAAAAACCCTAAGGGAAGGAAGTATGTGTGGAAAAGGAAAGTTAATGGAAGTGGTTAGAGTGTGGAATAAGAGTGTAAGGGTGTCGCATGGAAGGGAAGTCACTCAAGTGGAAAAAGAATCAGTGTGTGGGTGATGAGGGGATGGCATAAAACAAAGAAGTACTAGGGTTTGGGGGCCTAACTAGGGTTTTCATGGTCACATGTAAAGGATGGAAAGTGAGTGTTGCACCCCAATTTTTACCATTAAAAAATTTCATTTAAAGTAGAAGTACCTAAGTAAAAATAGTGGGGTTACCGCCTTGATCGACATAATTTTAGTTTATGCAACCATCCTTACATCAATCACAAGGCTAAAATGTTTAAGGAAATATAAGGAAATTAGAAAAACAAAAGTACATTTATAGTCCAAATACTAAGTTTGGATTACTACTCTGGGTTTTACAATACCAAAATACAAAAATAGGATATCGTGGATAAAGAGTCCAAAAAAGGTATCCAGTGTAATACATAACCTGGATAATATATACTCTTCACCCTACCCTGACATAAATGGAGTCACTCATCCCCACATAAGGTGTCATATGCTGCAAAGTCATCTACTTGATCCTTTGAAACCTACACATAAGATCCAGGGCTTTTTGCTCGTGGGAATGAGCAGCACCCATAAAACGGGTGGTCAATACGCTATGTATTGAGTAAGGGAATAATACTATCGAAATAGGAATACAAGTAGCATATGCTTTCACATTTAATGATAAATGAATACAACCAATTAAATAATAATCTCATACGGCATAATACGATCCAGATCTTTTTATTAAGTATATTCCATTTTTATTCTTTTATACACGATAAGTGCTAGAACCCCACTATTCTTAAACCAGTGGAACGGTTTACAACTTCTCAGGTACAACACACCCGAGCCACTATTCTTTTCAGTAGAACGGAGGTGATAACATCTTCTTGGGGCAGAACGCTCTCGAGCCACTATTCTACCCAATGGAACGGGAATAAATCATCTCCTCGAGGCAGAAATGCTCCTGAGCCACTATTCTATCCAGTGGAACAGGAATAAATCACCATGGTCCTGACTCACGCATTTTTCCACTTTAAATCATTAGTATCTTTTCCATAGGTTGTCAAGATATTTTTTATTTCACGATGAGCAGGCGCCCCACTATTCTCAACTGGTGGAACGGTTTAAAACTTCTTAGAGACAACATACCCGAGCCACTATTCTTTCTAGTGGAATGGAGATTAAAAACATTATCTTGGAGTAGAACGCTCCCGAGTGGGTGGAACGGGAATATATATATATAGATTTAGGGAAAATAATCACCATGGCCCTATTCATGTGCTTTTTCACTTTAAGTGATTAATATCTTATTTAATGGTTGATTCTCAGGCATAGAACACAGTCAAACAAATATGCATGTAATATAGGTCCAAACCCTTAAGTATTGTCAAAATCTAATTACACTTCCTTTAGTGTTTATTCTCCCATATTGGTTGTTCCACTCACATTGTATTATGACATCTCCCAAATCCCATCATTAATATTATACCCAAAAAGGACAACCTAAGTCCCATGAGTTTGATTTAGTAATCTCATCCCAAGGTATATATATTAAACACTGAAGTATCCAAGTCTAAATCCCATGAAATTGTCATAACACTTCATATGAAATGTTCATCATTTCTAATTTTTCCAATGGTTATTCTCTAATTGATGAAGATGGAATAATAATATTAACATCTCAATATGACTTGTCCCAAATTTACTATTAAATATTTATAAGCCCCAAATAACGATAATATTCCCATGAATTACTCAAGTTATTATTGTCATAATTTAAGTCTCCTAACACATAAATTATCAAGCATCCTTAATATCCTATAATGACCAAGTTACCCTTTTAGCACAATTAGCACTTTTATTTTATAAAAACTTATACCTTCCAAACATATTATTTTTCCAAGTCCTCATTAACCATCATACCTCATGAGAGACCTTAAGGCCATTTTCCACAACTCATTCAACCTATATTCATACCATATGACATAATTTCACAATTATGACATTATCATCATTCAACCCATATTTCATACCTTAAGTTATAATCTTAACAAATATGACATTCTCATCATTCAACCCAGATTTTACACCATGAATATACTTCCACAAGTGTGATATTATCTTCATTCAACCATAGATATATTTCCACAAGTATGATATTAACAATACTCAACCCATATTTCATGCCATAAGATGCATTCTCACAAATATGATATCATTATCACAATCATAACATAATGGTATATCTTAAAAATCTTATATTCTTTCAACATAACATGCATAACATCACAAATTATCAATATCAACATATGTTACATATTATAGCAACAATATCATGAAAAATACATCTATTCAAGCAAGCAATTATCACCAAAAGTCTTAAGCATCAAATAGTATCCTTACCAACTAGGACACCAGGATCTAAGCACTCAAAATCCTAGACTTCCTCCTCCGAAGTTACTGGAAAACCACCTATGAAAAATAATAAAATTACTGTCAGGCTCGAAGAGTTAAATTGAAGGGGAAAAATCAAGATGAAGAGGGTAAAAATAGGTATTATCGTAGTCTAATGAGAGCTTAAGATGTGTAGATGTGTAGAGAAATGTGTGGTGGAGCTATAATAGAAGTTTGGTGTTGTTTGGTTGAGTTTTGGGGGTGAAAATAGGGATACACAACCAAATGAATGGGGTTGCACGACTGTGCGGCATGTAGTGCAGCTTTTGGTTGAGAGAAAACAAAATGCATGGCCAGGCGGTGCAACATTGCACAGCCATGCAGAATCAGGTCGAGAGGAAACTTTTTTCATGGTCAGATAGTGTAGGGATTGCACGGCTGTGCAGTAGGGATTTTAAGCATTGCACGATTGATAGATTATTTTCATGCTTAAAAACGTCATTTATCTCTCATTAGTTCTATAAGATTTAATCTTTTCATCGAGTTTTCCTCCTTTGAATAGATTTTACAGGAAAGAAAAAAATTGAGGAAATTCAAGGAGAAATCAATGAAAAGAAGAAATTAAGTGAAGAACACATCAAGAAATGTTGAATCAAGGAGAGAAAAGTTGGAAAGGGAGCAAATACACCAAGAGAAGTTATGCTGAAACTTCAAAAGGAATATAGTGGAAGAATCGAAAACACGGGTCGTGTTAATGATCTCGAGCATTGATTTTAAAATTTCTATTGGCAGAACAGTTGGAATAAAACATGGAGGTCCCATGTTTCCAAAACACATACCGTGTTTCCATTTAAAAATTTGTAACTATCCTCACGACCTATTTTTGATATATTTTCTATCTCAAAACAGGGTTTGGGACAGAAGGAATGAATCGAAACAATTGGAATGTATTTTCTTCCTCTATTACTCTAGAATATACATGTAATGCACAATTCCAACTTTTTGATCTTCTTGAATTCTAGTGATCAATTGATAATCTGCACTTCATTTGATAAGTCTTCTCCATTCCTTTATGAATTTCAATCTCTTCATTTTTGGTAAATATAAGTAGATTATCTGCAAATATACTTGTGTTCATTCTATTGTCATCTTATTATATCAATAGTAGATTTTGTGAATGTGTTGTTGTTATTAATTTTTAATTTTTAATTTTTATATTTAATTGTGTGATTTTTAAATATGCAGATGTTTGAGTAATTTGAACAGGGTAGGATGATTTGAGGATGGAATTATATCCTAATTACAATAGCATATTTTGAATGTTTGATTCTAGATGAAGTTTAATTGAATTAATGGATTGAATTAAATGATTCCATATCATAGATTAAGATTTTTGAACTAATTAGATTGATCACCTATTTAGTTTAGAACTTAATATTTGCTACGACAATGTAAATAACCTGTACTTTCTAATTAATTTGTCGAAAGTAGCAAGAAGATTAATTGTTTATCTTATCCATTAATTCGTGCAATTGTATAATCCGAGCTTATGTGATTATGATTGTAGTTGGCTGCTTTCTGTGTATATTGCTACCATTAATTGAATCTAGCATTCGTAACCTAGGTTATTAAATGGTTAGAAAATAAATTGAGAGCATTTCAGTTTCTTAAGGTTGAGAGGAAGCAAAGGAATTTGTTATTATGAATTCCTTAAAGTCAACATTAAATTGTTTAGAATCATTCTTCTTATTTGAATGTTTGGTATTCTGATTCCATCATCAGTTCATTCCTCCCCTATTTGTCAATTAGTGATTAAGACTTAGTATAATTAGATTTAGTATTAGAATCAATGAAATTTTATAAATGGGGTTATAACATCAATAGCAAAATTAGTGATTAAAACGTCATTCCTTGTGGGTTCGACTCCTTCTTGCCATATACTACTTATTTGGAAGTTATGATTTATTTAATAAATTTGTTGTATTTACGATAGTGCATCAATGATCGTGCACACTACAACACTGTAACACATGAGAGGGAGAATGAGCAAAAAGAGGTGGTGATCGATGGTAATGGCCAGCGATGGCAAGGGGGAAGGTTGGGGTGACCTTAATGGCTGATCCACCGGCCAAAGGGCAGCGAGTGGTGGTCGAGGTGGTGCACAGTCGGGGAAGATGGTGGTGCAAACTCCAAAATAGGGATAGGAAGGGAAATAAGAAGAATAAAGGGAGAAGGAGGGAAGGAGAAGGGTGAGGGAAGTAATGGCTTTTTGGCACAAAATATCAATAGAGTGAGGCAAAACAAAAGAGAAGTAGGGAGAGTGTAAGGTATATATATATATATATTTATATATATATTTGTGTGCATGTGTGCTTATGTGGTGACTCGGGGAATAAAGAAAAAGAACAGGGGTAGCGTGCGATGGGGATAATGGTGATGGTGCAACTGCAAGTTGATGATGGAGGTGATGGTTGTAGAGGATGGCTAGGGCAGGGTAATAGCTATAGGGTGAGGGTGGTGATGGTTGATGGAAGTATTGCATAAAGGTGGAAAGGATAAGAGGGATGCAGAGAGATGGGGTGGTGCACAGGGTGTAGGTGTGTAAGGATGGGAGAAGGAAAAAAAGGAGGAGGAAGGTGATGGGTGATGGATAAGGGTGTAGAAAGGTGATGGGTGGTGGTGCAAGTGGGTGGTGCAAGTGGAGGTGCAAAAGTTGCAAGAAAGGGGTTAGCGGGAGAAGGAGAAGAAGGAAAGAAAGGAAAAGGAAAAAGGAAAAGAGAAAGGGTTGAGGGGATTAGTTTATGATGATTTTAGATTAGTTAAGGGTAATTAGGATTAGCAAAAATTTTAGCAGATTTGATTTCAGTTTACGAATTACGGTTTATCAAAGTTAAGGTTTTTCAGAATCAATTAATGTTTTGGGATTAAGGATAGGTTAAGGATAATATAGGATTTATTAGTATTGGAATCAAATTAGGGTGCTAATGGTATGGGATTAGCTTAAGAAAAATTTTGAGGTATTATAGTGAGGTTGTGATGTTGGTTGTGGTTTGAGTAGTGTGGTGGTGTTGGGAGTAAAGGAGAGTATGTGCTATGTAGGGTAGGAAGAAGTGAGGCCACATAGGACGAGTTAGGGTTTCTGAAGGAAAACCTTAGAAAGCAATGGTCAGTTGAAATAGAGATATGGGAAGTGGGCCTTGATCCCACGTGCATGGGAGTCTTGGTTTTCATGGTAAGTGAGGGGAAGGTGAGGAAGAAGTGTCGGAGTCCTAGGGTACGTAAAGGTCCCAAGATACGGGACATGGCTTTTTCAGGAGAGCTAGGATAAATGGGTGAGAATAGGGAATCTAATGAGTTATGTATGTCTAGTCAGGATTGCTTATGGAATAAGATATAGGTAAAACACTAAACACTTAAAGTGAAAGATTATTGAGCCAAGCCCAAGTGAGGATAATTTCTGGTCCACCGGCTATAATAGTAATCAGGTGCTTTCTACCCTATGGAGTGTTTTTTGGTCCACCGGCTATAATAGTGGGGTTCCGAGCTCGATAAACCAAAATTTGTATGGGAATAACTCATGGGAAATATACTAACTATTTACAGTGGAAAACTACGTGGGTCGGGGCCAAGTGAGAATGATTTTCGCTCCACCGGCTATAATAGTAGTTAAGTGTGTTATGCTCTGGAGTGTTATCGGGTCCACCAACTATAATAGTGGTCAAGTGTGTTTTTCCCTAGAATGCTTTCCAGTCTACTGATTATAATAGTGGGGTCCTCGTACTCACGCGGAAATAATTTGAGAAATGTATAAGACAAAAATAATAACCTATGTCTCAAATAACAATATGAACCTAAATGAAGTATTATATGTGTTATTTGCCTATTTGTACTTGTATGGCCTTATCCATATGGTTACCTTACTCCATATGTAGCTTACTGATCACCTGTTTTATGGGTGCTGCTCATCCCATGAGTAATGGCCCCTTTTGAATTGGTGCAGGTAGGAGATGCTACATTTGATGACCTTGACGTATTTGATGTATTGGGCGGGGCTAAGTGATAGTCTGTTGGACCTGGCATGGGGCCCTAGAGTGAGTATTATCCGGACTCATCATTTCCTATCTTTATCACATTTTGTTGATTGTACAATTTTCCCCTTAGGGGCTTTGACACTATACTAGTTTTCGGTTATGTAATAACTCTAAAATCGCACACTCTAGTTTTTCATTTAATTACTAATTATTAGAACCCTTATGGTTTTATGTCCTATTCAATTTTATGTCTTGTGGGTTTTCTAGCCTTGTGATTGGTTCGAGATTAGTCGGGGGTTAGACTTGTGCCAATCACTTATCTTAGTGTATGGTTTTTTATTAAACAAAATTTTTTAGAAGTAAAATTTCGGGTGTTACAGGTTGCCATGACAAAATAGGCCAATTTAGGGAAGGGAGAAACTACAGGGAAAGGTGCAATAAATGGAGAAGAAGAGGTGCAACAAAGGTCAAAGAAGGGAGGGAATTTTTTGTAAAAATGGGTGTAGGTAGAATAGGGGAGCTTCGACGAAAATGGATGAAGGTAAAAGGACAGGCTTTCATGGGTTAAGGTGTAGGTTTAGGGTAGCTACAATAGGAATTTTTAAAGGTGGGGGGGAATGGTAGTAATGGTTGGTGGCAGTGTGGTTGTTTTAGTAGGGAGAGTCGAAGGCAAAGGAAACGGGAGAACGTGCTTGAGGAAGGGGAGGTGGTGGGGGGTTTTGTGTGTGATTGATGGGGGACCTATGGAATGGATGGCTAATATAGGATATGGGGAATTGGTGGTGGTGGCTAGTGGTAAGGTAGGGAGGCCAACGGAGGTTGGTGTTATAGTTAATACAAATGGTGAAGGAAAGGAGAAAGGATAGGGAGAAAGGAGAAGTTTTGTGTACAAGAGGGAGTTTGGGTGAGGTAGGTTTTATAGAACGGTTGAGGGTGTTTGGCTCAACACATGAGGGTACAAGAAGTGTATAAGTTGGAGGTTGCATGTAGTGAAATGAGGAGCAAAACCAAGATAGCAAACTAAGGGGAAGAGGGGAGGTATGGTGCATATTAATGAGGTGATGGTTCACAGGTAACATGTAGGGGTAAGGAGGGTGGGGTGATAGTTAGGGGAAATCTAGCATAGATCAAGGATAGGTTAGAGTGATATATCTAGGTAAATATTTAGGCTAAAAATATCTAATAGAATTTTAAGGTTACAGGGCTAGATTTATTTAAATAAATGGATACCGGTTACAACCCAACCTAGGTTTAAAATTAAAAATCACCCTTTTAGTATATTTTAACCTAATTAAATTTTATAACTAGTAATTCATAATAATATTACAAATATTAAAAATATATGTTTATTATCAATTATCCTAAAATAATTATTATAACTAGTACACGTAATTATTGGTTATAATTATAGTTTTCTTAAAACGGAGTATTGCATCTATCATGAATCGGATCCTAGATGTTCATCCTCTATTCTTATTGGATTTTGTTCCTTGCATGTCATACTACATCTAGGTACCCTTTTTGCCTAACACACCACACCCCTTACGTCTTCTTTTCCCCTCTTTTGCTACCTTGCCGACTAGCTTCATTTTTTTGTGTTTTGCTTTTGTGCGTGTTGCAGTGGCATTTTCATGGTTTTTCTTCCTTCTTTTTTTTCCTCCCATTAAATTTTAAACACCTTGGTCCCTCAATTCTTTGTGGTTATTAGTGGTTTTTGTGGATGTTTCCAATCCTCTATATCTAAGAATAATTCTCTCCTTTTACTTCTTTCCTTTCTATTCCATATTTATATTTTCATGTTAATCTATTTTGTAACATTCTTATTTTAATTAATCAAGCTGTACAAGGGGAAGATTAGGAGTATTTTGTGCTTAGAGACTTGAGGACATTTTTTATTGATGCACTTCTTTAGATTAAGTCTCTTGGTTACTATGTGTTAATTTATTGCAAACCATATTAGCATATTTTTATTAGAAAAAAAAATCATGATTAAGGTTGTTTTATATAGTTTTCTTGAATTCTACCTTAATATAATATTTTTGGGTGTTATTATGTTTTCTATGTAAATTCTACATTTTTATGCCTTGTTAGAAAATCATATGCATGATGGTATATATATATTTGTATTTTATAAGTGCATATATGAGTAGTGATAAGTATGTTAAGTATTATCATGGGTGAATTGGTTGAATATTAGAAGGTTTGTATATGTTAGGGGTTTGGGATTTTTACCCATAGAGCCTTTGTGGTGTTTTTGTTGTTTTTAATTAAAGATAATTTTATATTTGAGTTGCTATTAATGTGTGGGTGTTTGTGTATAAGGTTGGTGAATTATGGAGACTAGTGGAATTTTATGGGAAATTGCTTTCGACCCTAGGAGTAAACTGGTATTTTTGTGAGATTTTGTGGAAAATTAATATGACATTATAATCCTTGATGTTTTTACATAAAGCGTAGCATTCAACATTGTAGGATTTGGATGTGTTTGTATTAAGTTATAATAATCATAAGGTTTGAGATGTTAGGTGAATTAGGGACAATTAGGTTATTATGGGTTAAATATGGAAATTTTTGGTTGTATGAGTATTTTTGAATTATAAATATTATAAGTATAATTTATGAAGAGTTTTGGTCACTTCTAGGTAATACAAGTATAATAGTACGATAAATGGCTTAATTTTAGGAATTATAACTAAGAGCTAGCATAGTATTGTATGTATGGCATATGAAAGTTTAGCCTTGATTTTTGGATATGTTAGTCTTAATGTTACTGTAGAAAATTGTGCTAAATTTGGTAAATTGGTGAGATGTAAGGGTAAAGTTGTGACCCATTGGTGAAATTATGTTTCTTGCTCAGCATATTGTTTTTATACATATAGTGTTGTAATACTCCCATCCTAAATTACTTTGAAAATGCATTTAAAATTATGTCCCTATAAAATAAAATAGTTTTGGTTTTGGAAAGTGCTTGAAATTTAGGTCAAAATGTGAATTTTAGGCATATCGATCAATGGATTTCCCAAACTAATTGACCAAAATGATTAGAGACTTGCATTTTATTCTCTACGATAACCAGTTAACTGGTTGTCCAAATGGATTGACTGGTTATGTTGTGATTATAAATCCTTTTCTACTTTGACTTAAATTCTCTCTCTAGTGTTTATGAAAACTTTAATTAGGGTATCTTTGTGTTAATAAGCATATTTTGGTGTTTTGAGATTATTTTTATGATATTTAGATCATCATATGATTTTATTTATCTAAAATTGTCCAAATGTATTTTTCAAGTACTTTCTCACATATTGTGTATATTTAGTGAACCGAGGGGGTTCTTGAGAAAATAAAATGAGGTTAAAAAATTAAATTTTATTAAGGCCTAAGTTTTTGAATACTTTATCAAAACAAATATTCCAACTTTTAGATACTTTCTTAAAGCCATAAATTGATCTTTTAAACTGTCATACCATCCTAACAATGTTAAGATGTCCAAGACCTTCATACTATGTTATATGCACATCCGCTTGTAAATAAACATTGAGGAATGTTGTTCCAACATCCATTTGTTATATCTCATAACCTTGAAGTACACTAATTGCTAGAAGAATCTGCATGGATCTAAGTATAACAATAGATGAATAGGTTTCATCATAGTTAGTTCCACAAATTTGTTTGAAACATATGGCCACTATAATTACCTTAAAGACATCCACGTTACCATCCTTATCAAGTTTCTACAACCTTTAGATGGATGAACCAAAGTCCATACTTGGCTTTTATCCATGGATTCCATTTTAGATTAATAGAATCTAACTATTTATCAAAGTTAGAGCTTATCATCATTTCTTCATATTTTAAGGGTTTCATCATTATCTAATCATAACATATCACAATGTTGAATCATAAGAAACATGTATCTCTCTAGCTTGTCATGTAACCTTTTAGATCTCTATGGATCACTTTCAACTTCTATAAGTTCTACTACATATTGTAGAGCCTTCTCAGTCTCTACTATATTAGGATCATTATTATTTGGTTCTTACATTTCTTCAAGATGTACATTAGTCACACTAAATCCTTTGAAAAGATGTTCTCTTTCTAGATATACGTCATTTCGATCAACAAAAAATTTGCTGTCAATGTAGTTATAATATTAATATAATATCCTTTAGTCTCTTTAATATATCCCATAAAAAAAAAGCATTTGTCTAATTTGGGTCCAAGAAGGTGATTTTTTTTTCATGTCTCACAACCCCAAATCTTGAGAAAATACAAACTTGGAACCTTTCTAGTTCATATCTTACAAGGATTCTTTTCTACTACTTTTTATGGAGCTTTAATTAGTGTAAACACTGTGGTTTCAAGAGCATATCCTTAGAATGACATTAGAATATTTGTGTGACTCGTCATTGATCGAACCATATCTAACCAAGTTCAATTCCACCTTTCAAATAAAAGTTTCCATTATAGAGTAACTAGTGGAGTGAGTTGTGAAATTATTCCACATATTTTGAGGTGGTCATCAAAACCTTATCTTAATTGTTCTCCTCCTAGATTAGATCAAATAGCCTTACTTGTTTTACCAAGTTGGTTTTCTACTTCATTACGAAATTATTTGAACTTTTCAAAGTATTCATGCTTATGTTTAATAAGATAAACATAACCATATCTACTGAAATCATCAGTATATATGATGAAGTACTAATAACCTCCTCTATTAGTTGAAGTGTTTGGTCCAAAAACATCAATATGTATATGGTCTAATAATACTTTAATAACACTTTGACTCTATCTAGAAAATGGGGATTTTGCCATTTTTCCTATTAAACGAGGCTCACGTATTTCAAATGATTTAAAACCAAATGGGTGTGGAAGTCTATCTTTATAGATCTTCATGATACGGTTCTCATTTATATATCTTAAAGGATAATGCTAGATGTAAGTTAGATTTGAATTGTTTGATATAAATCTCTTTAGCATTTTTGTTATAAATAGGCATATCAAGATCTAGAACATATATCCCATTTTTTAGTCGGGCACAACCATTAAATAATTCAATCAAATAAAAGGAATAATTATTTATCTTAATGATGAAATAAAAACCCTGTCCAAATGAGAAACATAAATGATATTCTTACTTTTAGCAGATACATAATAACAATTATTGAGTTCTAGAATTAATTCTCATAGAAAAGGTAAAGTTAATGTTTCTATAGCTTGAGCAGCAACTCTTGCTCCATTCCCAACGGGAAGGTCTAATTCTCCTTAAGATACCCCAAAATTCTAATTTAGAAATTATGGCCAAATAAGGATTTAATAGAAACATTAATTAAATAAATTATTTTATTAAAATAAAATGGAATTAATTAAGGCAAATAAAGAAGAAAATAATAAATAATTTAATTAGGAAAAATTAGGGTGTTTTACTAATTAATATGGAAGTTAAGGAAAATTTATTCAAAATGGCCCAAATTAATCTAAAAAAGGATTTAATTATTATTTTCTAAATATTATTATTTTAAATAATAATTCTAAATATCAAATACCCAAAATACCCCAACCCATCTATTTTCTCTTTCTTCCCTTTTTCCTTTTTCCTTTTTCCTTTTTCTTCTGTCTTTTCCTTTTTCTTTCTTTCTCTCCTTTCTCCTTTCTTCTTTCTTCTTCTCTTCTTCCCCGAAATGGGCCAGCCCGCAAGCCCAATTCCCTTCTCCCCCTTCCCCGTCCCACGCGGCCCAAGCCTGTATTGTTTTTTTCTTCCTTGTGCCCATCGCCTAGCAGGACCACCTCTTTTCTTTTTTTTTTCCTTTTCTTCTAGACCACCCGGCCCAGCCTATCATCTTCCTCCCCCCCAATCCCAACCTGCAACCCCCGACCCTACAACCCTTCTTCTGCTGGCCACCACCGTATGCTGTTCGACCTTCTTTCCCTCTCTCCCCCATCATTTTGCTTTCCTTTTTCGACCCCAACCAACCCCAGAGCTCCTCTTCATGCATGCCCCTTCCTTTCCCTTCTCTCCCCAACCTAACCTACCCTACCATGGCAGGACTACACCACCAACAGGTTATCCTACCTCATCTGCCCCTATTTGTCCTTTTCCTCCCCTGTTATTTTCCAAACAATTTAGCCTATAAATACCCGATTGGCAGCGTGGGTTGAGTTTCTATTTTTGCAGCCTAGAAATCCCAACCTTGCACCATCGCTCAATCAGATCCCCATTCCGCCACCGATGGTCATCGTTGCCGCCCACTCTACCCACCTAAGCCTTCCCTACATCACCCTCTATAGAACTAAGCCTCCCTCCTTCCTTGATTTGCCCTGCATGAGCCACCCCGGCCGTGCAAATACACCCTTTAGATCAGCCCTCATCAACCCCTCGACGCCCTTCACACCATCATCCACCACCAATCCTGCCGCAACCAATGCCTTCTCCACCCTCCAAAACAACTAGGAGACCTTCCTCTACCTCCCCACAACTCCATCTCCCCCTGCCTCCCTCTCCTTCTCCCTTCTCTACCTTCCACCACCTTCGGCCGCCACACCCGCCGCCGTACGCTGCCACCTTTGGCTTCACCACCACCTTCATTCCACCCCTCTTCACCTAAGGCACCTTCCACCACCTCAAACACCCCCTCATTCCCTCTCCTCTAGCCTATACCCCATCTATCCACCTCTCTTCCTCCTCCACGGCCACCGCGGTAGCCATCACACACTGCCGTCGATTCCGCTACCAACCCTAGATGGCATTCTAATTTCCCCAACCCTTAAACCTTTTTTTATATAAGTGTTAGTAATTTTTAGTAATATTAATAGTATTACTCTTATTATTATTATTATTATTGTTATTATGCTACCACTCTTATTGTTTAACCTAACTTTAGAAATATTTCTAACTAATGTTATTATTGTTAAAGGGCTACAACTTTAGTATTATTATTATTATTATTATTATTATTATTATCATTATTATTATTATTATTATTAGTACTACTACTACTACTACTACTACTACTACTACTACTACTACTACTACTATCATTATTTTCTTACTAATACTATAAATACTAACTCTGGCCATTATCATTTTATTATTAGTGTAAATATTAAGACCCTTATATTACTATTACCCTTTTTGATTATTATTATTAGTATGCTTAACATTATTATTATTATTACTATCATTACTACTATTATCATTATTATCATTACTATTATTATTATTTTCATTTTCATCATCATTATTATTATTATTATAATTATTATTAATATTATTATATTATACTTGACCATATTATCACCAAGGCTACTACTATTATGATTTCTAGGACCTTCATTAGCATTACTCTTATGATGGGAACTATTATTAATATTATCACTATTATTATTGTTGTTGTTGTTGTTGTTGTTACTATTATTATTATTATGAATATTATTATTATTACCTTGTCATTTTGTTAACATTTCATAATCACTAACCTATTATTACTACTAGCATTATCAATATAAGTATCATTATGGTCACTACTTTTATATTACTAATATCACTATTATTATTGTTACTAGGGTTGAGTTAATATTAATATTATCACTAAAACTAATAGTAGTAGTATTATTATTAGTAATATTGAAAATATTACCTTTAATACTATGAATATCACTATGACTACTTTAATATAAACCATGATAGCTACTAAGACTTATTTTGGTTAGTTGCAGCATGATTAATTATTTTGAGGATAATAACCCTACTTTTAATTATAAAACTACTATTATCATCATTATCCCTAATAGTGAATTATGATAAGGGTAGGGTAGGAATAATGGTAATTTTTTTAAGAGGGAGATTAACCCATAGTATTTTCCTCTTATAGGTGAATTAAGTCAAAACCCTAAGGAGGTGTAGGAACGTGCTCCAAGTCGGCGCCGTTTTATGTAAGGATAAAGCTAAGGCCTATGTGTATTGTGTAACTTGTATGCCATGGATGTTATATACCATGCTATGATTGTGTATCGTATGGTTATCATTAACTTATCTTATGTGTAGCGCAACTTGGAGTGAGGTATGTCCATGTGTTTCCTTATGGCATGAGTATAATATGTATATGTGGTAATTATGATGCGATATGATGTGACCTTCTAAGACATGTATACTAGGATGGTTGATAATGTGACATGGGGATGAAAGGATAAGAAAGAAGAAAATAGGAAGTGATTTCACTAAAGGGGACATGAGGATGACCAAACTACCTCATGATCCATGAGAGGAAAATAAAGTGGAAGAGGTGATCAAAATGAATGAGAGATGGGGACCATGCATAGGAGTTCTAGGGTTCGCATGGGAACTTCAAAGGTTTGTATGGGGTGGAAGGAGTTTGCATGGGGATGATCCTTACGTGATAAAAGTTGATTTAGGGTGTAAGTAAGTCAAGGGGGAGTTGTGGAGTGATTGGAGACTTGGGATGGAAAATAGTACATAGGTTAGTGTAAGGGTCTATAGGGGATCTAATTAGGGTTTTGGAAGGAAACCCTAATCCGGGGAAAAATGTGGAAGTAAAAATAATTCAGGAAGGGTGGAGTATGGGATAAGAGTGGAAATATATTATATGAGGGATGAGTATGGATGCCATGGGAAGGAAGAAATATTAGGTGAAAAATAGTGAGGATACTTGTGGGGGGAGAAAGATGCTAGGGTTTGGAGTGGCCAACTAGGGTTTTCCCATCACCTGTGAAATCGATGAGTAAAGTGATATGATTTGGGGTTGAGTCTAAATGAGATAAGGTAATGGGAGATAAATGAAATAATGGTAGCGTAATTAACAGGAAGTTAAGTCGTGTAGGTCCAATTAGGGTTTTTAAGGGAAAACCCTAGAGGGTGATAGTGAGTAGAGTTAGATGTCATGAGGTGATGGGCCTTAATCCACACCCTTAGGAGTTGGGTTTTCATTATGGGTAAGTGGAAGGGAGAAAGGATATCGGAGTGTGATAGGAGGTGTAGGAGTCCCAAGATATGGGACATGCCCCTTTTGGGAGGATAGAAGTAGAGGGTTGGTGACATGCATGTCAAGGGTGAAAGTTTTATCAAATAACACATGAATAAGATACTAACCATTTAAAGAGGAACATTATTGAGCCGGACCCAGACCGGTCTACCGGTATAATAGTGGCCAGGTGCCAGAGTGCCTAGAGATCAATCCACCGGCGTATAATAGTGGTTAGGTGCGTTCTACCCTATAGGTGACTGATCTAGAGGCTATAATAGTGGGGGATCCCGAGATCAATAAATCAAACACTAAGTTGAAATAAACCTTGGGAAAGATACTATGTGATTTCAGTGGAACACCATGAGAGTCGGGGCCAAACCAATCCACGAGCATAATAGTGGCTAGGAGCACCTTACCCTAGAGACTGATCCACGGGCAAAAATAGTGGTTAGGAGTGTTCTGCACTGTATATTTTCAATCCACTGGCTATAATAGTGGGGTTCCCACACTTGCATAGATTGATAAAGATTATTATGTGAAACAATTATATTTACTAGAGATCTAAAGAATAAGTCTATATAAACCATAGTCGGCCTTCATTATTTGTATTATTATGTGTTGCCTATATGATCATGTTATGTTGTATGCTTTGCATGTCTAGCCTTAGCGCATGGTTACCCTACTCAGTACGTAGTGTACTTACCACCTATTTCATAGGTGCTACTCATTCCCACGAGTAGAAGACCCATATGAGTTTGTGCAGGTAGGAGATGATATCTTCGATGCCTATGACACTTACGAGGCATCGGGCGAGGCTGAGAGTTGAGCCTAGACTTTTCCTGGGGATCGAGAGAGACTTGGCCGAACTCTATCTTTCCTTTGATTTTACCATGTGTCATTTTATGTCATGTCATACGGTATTTAATGTTTTTGGAAAACTTTAGTTACTCCTTGGGTTGTAATTCCTAAACCACACTCTAATTTCTGTATGATTATGAGTGACTCCTTTCATGGATTCTCATTTTTAATTAATGAATTGTGTTTGGTGTTAATCCTGTTCAACCTTAGCACTTAGTATTGGAATGGTAGGAGTGAACCAGTCTGGTATTAAGTGTGACAGTAATATCCCCAGAATTTACAATTTTGTTATTTCACTTAAGTTAAACCTTTGTATTAAAGTGAAATTTTTTAGTAGTAAATTTTAGGGGTTACTCCTTTCTCTATTCTTCTAATCTCCTTTAGACCCTACACATTTTTAAAAATATGAGATCCATATCCATTATCTAATACCCATGAAGAAATTGAAGTAGTAATTTTTACTTCTATAACACAAATACCTAAATCTTTAGCTTCACTTAAGCCATTCCTCTTATCTTCCAAGTATTTCTTGCAGTTTTTCTTCTAGTGACTATAATTCTTACAATAGAAGCATTGTTTGTCAGTAGTTGATCTAGGCTTGGAATTGGCCTTCTTTTCTTTGTTCTAGTTCTTAACCAAAGTTTTTCCCTTACCCTTAGGATCACTCATTATTTTTCCTTTACCAACTCTCTTGAAACTTTTTTTTTTGTTTTGAAGCATTAGAAGAATTTTTGGTTTTTAAATGTTCTAGTAAGCAATGTTAAGCATCCCATGCAACTTAGATAGTGACTTGCTATGATGATACATGATGTAGTTCATGATGAAATGATCATATACTTAGGCAACGATTGCAGGATCAAATATGTAGAAACTCTTGGTTAATTAGAACATCCAATCTCTCAAGATAATCAACATAGCCTATCATATTGAGAACATGAGGACTGACTAGGTTCCCTTCTACTAGCTTGCATAAGAGCAATGCTTTTGTAGTCTCAAAAATTTCAACTCGAGCTTGTTTCTCAAACAAGGTCGTGAGTGTAATGATGAGGGCATGGGCATCAACCATACACTCAAACCATTTTTGAAGATCCAAGTTCATGCTAGATAACATTAGACAAGTTAAATCCAATGATTCATCTTTATGTTTATGATAAGCAGCTTGCTTGGCACGAGGGGCATTAGTTGCCAGTTCCTTAGGGACTATCTACTCAAGGTTATAGTGTTTCCTTTTTGAATGAAACAATTCTCAAGATTCTATGTCAATTGATGAAGTTATTTTAATTCAATTTGTGCTTCTCAAGAACCTATCGTAGTGATAATGTGTTGGTGACATTATTTTCCATATTAATCTACACCAAAATATATATAATGACTTAAAATAGGCTTGTCAAATAGCTAGAAGAAATGTACATGCAAAGTAAAAGAATCTCCCACTAAATTTCATCGTCTCTTTGAAATCTAGTAGGCCATGACCCATAATTCACTAATATTTAAGTAAGCTTTGGCTTATCGCTTAAGGTATTAGTAATTTAGGTAAGTAGCACCTTGCTAATTACATCTTATGTAACTCCTGGTTGTTAGGGGTATCTCTAATGCCTCAAGGCCCAAAATAATTTTTATGGCCTTATGAAGTCCAACTAATGACTTTAACATATGACATTGATCACAAACTATTTCACTAAAATAATCATTAATGTTCTACTATAGTAGATCCATTCAGTGATGATTCTAGTGCAAATAGCCTTCGGTATTGGGAAGGCATTTAAGATTTAATATTCAAAACATTCACGAATTATATCTACATACTAAATACAAAACTAAATAAAAAAACAGGTATATCGGCAACTAGTTGCTAATTCTCATGTCCAAACATGACCATCCTTGAACTCTTCAAGGCAACTACTTTGCTTCAAGTGCCAAAATCCAACCATATAGGATGTACATTACTTCCTCATGTCCTAGTTGAAAGAACTAAAGATACATTTCCAATAAAATGATTATCCTAATATATAAGATATCTATAAATGAAAAAGAAAAATTTACAAAATGCTTAACAACTTGTAGGTTGTAAAACCCATTACAAAATAAATAAAAAAACAATTTGACATGAAAGTCGTAAAAATAAGGCCATGATATATCATTGTGAACAAATAATCCATACTTGTAGTCATACATTTATAACATAAAGTATCATAAAAACATGTGCAAAATTAGATAATGTAGGGTCAAGGGGTTGTACCCCTTCCAAGGTTTAGGGTTGCACCTCGAGTGAGAGTCTTGTGGGATGGTGAGTGAGCTCAACATATATCTAATATCAAATTTTCAATTCTATTTCAAAGAAAAAATGTAATGGATTGATCTAATCAACCCTAAAATAGTCCAATCTCTATTAGACTAAACCACCCTATCTAAACCCATTAATTAGGTGTTATTAGATTTATCAAATTAAAAAAATTTGCCCCATTAATGGAGCCATTATCAAAATAAAAAGTTACACGTCTAAGAAGTTAAGATTTGCATAGTTTGAAACTATTGATTTTCATAAACAAAATTTGTAAGGAGTAAATTTGGAAGTGTTACATTAAACATCTCATCCCCTTGTTAGTTGATACGAAATTGGTTAAACCAAGCTTTTCAATGACTAGATAAGCACCTTCCCACCTAAACACTAATTTTCCTTAGGCTCCACTAGTTTTATTAGAACCTAGTTTCCCACTTTTAGTTGTGTGCATTTTGATCTTTTATAATAATACTTGGCCACCTATTGCTAATACGCAATACACTACATTTAGACCATATCCCTCCACTCTTCTAATAGGTTATTGTCAAATTTTAAGGCTTCCTAGTTAGGGGTGGAATTATAATGGCTAGTTGTATATGATCTTAACTTGATCTCTCTAGTATTACTACTTTATCCCCAAAGGCCCAACAAAAAGGTGTTTCACCAATTAGGTTTTTGACACTCATTCTAGTGGCCTATAGTATCCCAAGAAGTTCATCTACTAAGTATGTCTTGGCCCTACTTATTTAGAATCTAAACACACCTAAATATCTCCTTTTTTTTCTTACTTGGCTTGTTCATTTCACTACATTGAAGGTGAAGGACTTTGTAGCTCAAATTTAATTCCTCATATGTTTCTCCTTGGTATGTTCCTTGATTTCTTACTACTCACTATATTGACCAACAATTAGTGTAGAATCACAACACAATTTTATTTTCTCGACCTTTAAAGCCTAATATATATTGAGGATGGCTAATGCTACCTCATAATTTGCTTTGTTGTTTGTTGTAGCAAACAAAAAACATAGTGCATATTCAATTGTTATTTTGCTATGAACAAATAGGACCTCTCTTTCCCTAGAATAAAGTGTAATACCCCAAAATTTTATAAAATTTTATTCTCAATTTATCAACATTTTAACCTAATATAAATCCTAATTTTTGAGTCTTTTTATTTTAATTTAGCCTAACCCTAACCCCGTAAAATTATAGTTAAAAATTTAAATGAATCTTCTAAAAAATTAGAACCTAAATCTAAATCTAAATTCTAAACCCAAAAATTTTCCTTTTTTCCTTTTGCCTTTTTTCTTTACTCTCATTTTCTTTCCTTTTCTTATTCTCATTTTCTTTTCTCTCTTCATTCTCAAGCTACGTCTCAACCCAACCCACTCTTTTTTCCCTTTCTTCTTCTCCTAATCTGTCCTAGCCTAACCTACTCTTATCTCCCTTTTTTCCTTTTCCTTTATTATTATTATTATTATTATTATTATTATTTTTTTTTTTTTTCCCTCTTGCATCATCACGCTTAGTCTTCTTCATTTCCCTTTCCCTATTTGGCCCATATAGGGACTTATTAAGCCACTACACATCATCCTTCCTTCCTCTTCTCAGCCATTCAATTGCCCTGTCCTATACAGACTTCATTACCTTCACTTTGCAACCAACTACCCTACAAAAATCCTAAAACCCTACCCTAACACAACCTCTGCATCCCTACCATTGTCCTTACCTGCCTCACATACTAAGTCCATGCCTTCTCCTCCCTTTTCATCTTTCCCCTATCATCCATTGACACACACACACCCCCTACACATATGCACACATCCCCTCCTTTATTCTCCCTTCTCCCCTTCCTTATTTTCTCCTTCCATCGCAACGCACCAAGCTCAATTGACTCTCTTTTTCTTTTTTCTTAGTGCTGCTATTTACAGCTAACACCACTGCCCTTACCATCCTATCTAGCCAATATCCCTTCTTTTCTTCCTTTGATGCCTACTCAACCTACCACAACCACAATACCATGCCACATATTCCCACCACCACCGTGCCCCTTTACCTCATCATCACCTGCCCTCACCAATGCCACCCCCACTATCAACCTCACCCTTCATTCTCTTCTTCTTCTTCTTCTTCTTCTTCTTCTTCTTCTTCTTCTTTCCTTTCCTTCTTCTCTTTCCTTTCCCTTCCATTGACCACAACCTCAACCCCATCTTCCTTTTCCTTCCTTATCTATCCCTACCACTGACCACACCACCTTCTACACCCGTCCATAATCCACACCACTACTCCCTACAACCAACTCTCACCAGTCCTAGCATGACCCTCACCTCAACCCTTGCTACCGACCATCACCCCATATTTAACTACCACCATCACCACCACCTTGGTCACCACACCACCATTATGGATACTACTTCACAATTGCATTGCACCACCTTGCCCAAGTCTCTCACTTTTCTTCTATATCCATTTTATTCCCCTCTCTTGCTTTAGTTTCTTTTATATTATAATTTTTAAGTCTAATTTTGTATATTTTGACTTCTAGGTGATACCCTAGTGGTGGAAATAGAGGAGGAAGCATAGGTCTTACGTGCTTAGTAACTAGAGCTACTTTAGTAAGGATACATATCATAGCTAGGGCTTTTATGTGCAAAATGTGTATTTTTTTTTTGTATATCATACTTAGAATTGTTAGATGAAAGTTATGTTTATGATATTGGTTTTATATGAGAAGTGGTGTTATGAAAGCATAATTTTATGTATCTTGTTGGTTGAATTAAATCGGGATATGAAACGACTATATATAATTGTCGCTATGCATTTTTATGATGATATTATATATGGGAGGTAAAAAAATATTCATGTTAGGTATTATGATATTTTGGTGGAAAAATGG
Organism: Tamarix chinensis; assembly: GCA_030549775.1. NCBI lineage: Eukaryota > Viridiplantae > Streptophyta > Magnoliopsida > Caryophyllales > Tamaricaceae > Tamarix > Tamarix chinensis. The sequence goes on along the minus strand of CM060179.1, from coordinate 63,456,189 downwards.
GTATCTTGGTTGTTTTAGGGGCATTTAGGATATTATAGTCTAAAAATGGAATGTTGGGTATTTTAATGTATTAAATGGTTCAAAATAGGTTACGTATATTATATGGAACTTTTGGAGTGCATATGAATGGTTTAAGTCTAATGAATGAGAAAAGTAGCTTTAAGCATGAATAGTAAACCCTAGAGGTGAAATCATTGTCATATGTATAAAATATTAAAATTTAGCCATAAAATATGGATATGATGTTGATGTTGCATTTTAGGTATGTATATAAATTTGTGAGTCATATGGGTTTCATGGAAAAAGTTATGGTTGAACTATGAAATTAGGAGTTAGTAGTGAAGTTGAATAGTAATCCTAAGGAGAGATTATTATCACATTTGTAAGATGGACCTTAATTTTTGTATATGATGTCAGTAATTATATTTTGGGAATTCATATTAAATTTTTTGGCTGTATGGGTTTTATGAAAAAAGTTATGCTTAAATGGTGAGATTAGGGTTTTATAGGAAATGGGAATAGTGACCCTAAAGGTAGGTTATTATTGCATGTGTATGACGTGGGTGTTAGAATATGATTTTTGGGTATGATGTTAATACTATTATTTTGAGGATGGGTATGGAATTCAATGATAAAATGATTACTAGGGAGGAGTTATGCAAGGTACATGAAATTAAGGTTTTTAGGGTTATATGGCTTGTCCTTTGGAGGATATTTTGAGACATGTTCCTTGCATGGCTATGTGTGTGTGTTTGTATTGACCTTGAAATAAATAACAATGAATAAGATATTAATCCCTTATAGTGAAAGATCACATGATTCAAAAACAAATTTACTTTCCACCGGATAATGCTAGTGGCCAAGAGCTTTATGACCTTAGGTTTTATTGATGATACCGTTCCACCTATTGAGAATATTGGCTTGAAGCTTTACGCCATTAGGTTGTTTCTATGCTATTACTCCACCAGCTTAGAATAGTAGAGTCTTTAAACTTAATTTAAATAAATCTTTTAAATGATCATAACCATTAATAAGGTATAAATCACTTAATATGAAATAACATGTGAGTTAGGACTTGTTATATTTGTTTGTTCCACCAAGTAAGGATAGTGGCCAGGAGCTTTATACCTTAGGGATGTATATTAATAATACTATTCCATTGATTGAGAATAGTGGCTAGGGGCTTTATGTCCTAGGATTATATTTTTGTTAGCTTTCCATTAGTTGAGAATAGTGGGATTTTTGAAATCAATGGGACTAAGATTATGGATATTGATTATACCATTATTATTTTAAGGTCTAGAAATAAATACATAAATAAGTTGGAATCATTATGTTATTTTACATGCATGTTTTTCTCTTTCTGTGATCTTATGAATTTGTGTGACATTTCTTTATTGTATTGTTAGCTTATTTAGTATGTAGTACGGGTGTTGCTCATTCTTATGAGTAGAGGACTCAATTTAGATTGTGCAGGTCTATAAGGACCCCTCAGATGACTATAATTCATGTGATACTCTTTTTGGGGGAGAATGTTAAATCTATCTTCGGGTTTCAGGTTGTTGTTCATATTATCTAGTTGACTATTTTGATCCCAAATATAACTTGGGAGTCTGAGTTCCCAATGTATCCCTTATCTTATTTTGACTTGAAATTGAAGTAATACTCCCATTAGTTGTTTAAGTTTATGAAACCTATCTCTTTCCATGTTTGATTATATTTAAATATTTAACTATTTTACCTTGTATTCAATATAAGGATGGTATAGTAAGCCAGACATATCTCAAGTATGGCAGTAATACCCTTTTATATTGTTTTACACATCCACATAAATGAATTTTTAGTTACAAATTTTGTGGTGTTACACAAATGTTGATAGAAGCCCTATCCACATATATAGTTTAGTCAGCCTATTCTCCTCATATTAGTTGAGGGTTCAATTTTAGCCTCAAATGAGCAGTCAACAATGAAATTAGTGATATCTTGACATGTAATTATGGGATGGGGTCGATACATGATATTACTTTCGGTTAACTCAATGATCCAAATCATCATTTTTCCTGAGTTTTCTATCTTATGTAGGATGATTCTAAGAGGGACATTAGTTGGGACCACAATGGTATAAGAGTCAAAGTAAGGCTTTAATCTTCTTAAAGCTATAAGTAGGGTGCAAGCCATTTTTTCCATGTTTGAATGTTAGTGTACCTGATCAATCAATACTTGGCTAGTGTAGTAGATTGTAACACCCTCATTTTCACTACAAAAAATAAATATTTTTAAATTATTGCAGTAGCAACAACACAAAAATAATCTTATGAAAAATAGGGAGTTATTGTTGTATCTAACATAAGATATATGTACCATTGTTTATCCCTTTCTAGAAAAAATGTTAAGTTTACAAATAAAATAAAACATGAGAGAAATATAGTTCATAAATAGTATAAAAGCTAAAGAGTTTAGGTGTACAACAAATGACATAAAAACCTAAAATAATGTAAAATATAAGAGAAAAAGGAAATCAAATAAAAATGCATCTCTAAAGCAATTATTGATCACAAAGGGCTCTCAAAAGAGAATAGGATGGAGGAATGTCTTTGCTCTTTGTGTCTTGTCCCCAAATAAGCATATAGCCACCTACTGGCCATCAACCACTACTTGCACAGGGTTCTCTACTTGTGGCATTGACCATGGGACTGATTAAATTGGCATGTCAGTACTCTCATAGTAAGTAAGACACGTTGTCCAACATAGAATTCATGAGGAACATAAGGTCATAGAAAGTATACCAAACATGCTAGCCATGCACAAATTGATGCTTATGCATTAATGTACCATGGTGACATACTATACTCATATCATGATATGGTACTCTTGCATAATCATAAGAATGTTGATGCTATAATGCTAACAACTAGATATCATATCATGAAGTGTCACATGGATCATAAGAATTAGGGATAAGATCCATTGTCATGAACTTTTATAGATAAATAATACATATTAGATAACACATGAAGATGCTAGTGGTTGTTAATTACCATAACAGATTATTCCAGTTATTATGTTAGCATAATGGTGACCATATAATTTGCATCCATGTAGAGTTATAAGACTTTATAAGTTTTATTATAAGAATGGGATTTGAGAGGTTTTGGTGATTAGGAATTTTAGAGAAAGAAAATAAAAATAAAATAAAGAGAAAATATGATTTGTTATTAAAATGATAGATTTTTTAAGTGACAAATATGACCTATTTATAGATGTGAGATGTAAGGGGAATATGTGAAGGATGGAGAATAATGGGAGAAGTAAACATGGTTCAAAAAGTGAACATCGGCTGGCTTATGCATGGATTTCTTTCCAACCACTCTAGATAGTTAATTAGTCACCAAGGGTGTTCTTGAAGTGAGGTAACATGTGGAGCTAACTAGGCTTCTATGTTAGGGCTGATGACCAACTAAGAAAGTCCAAGATTGGTGTTAGTAAACTAATAGGTATAGAAGTATGGTATGGAAAATACCCATGTATCATCAATCCCTTAAAAACTTGAACCATCCTTATCTATTGGCTTATAAAGATTAACTTAAGAAATACCTGTAGGCTCTTTAGGGTAAATTTAGGAAATACTCATATCATTATTCCCTTCAAAAATTGAATATTCCTTATCCATCAACTTTTGGGAATTAACCTCAATTACATTTATCTAATCCGTGCATTAGTTTACTAAAGGTATGTACACTGCTAGGAAAATTAAAAACATATCCGAGGTGAATCACAAACATAGCCAAGGGGAATTATGGATATAGTTGAGAGGGAATCAAAGATATCATTAGGAGGAAATTACAGACCTAGCCAAGAGGAATTAAAATACCTTTAGGCAAAAATATAACCTAACTGAAGGGAATTGAAATATTACTTAGGAAATGAAACATGGACAGGGGAGATACAAGCTTGTACAAGGAGAAATAAACATGGTTGGGGGAACTGAAAACTTGGATAAGGGAAAATAAAAATGTTTAAGGTAAAACAAACTTGAACGGGGAAAATATAAACTTAGCTGAGGAAATAAAACATCGAAGGGGGAAATAGAAACTTGGTCAAGGAGAAATAAAACATGGTTGGGAGAAATATAAACTTAGATGAGAGAGAAGTACAAAGTCTATTAATTAGTTGGTGTTGTTTTCAATCTTCTATGTTGGGTAGTTTGGAATTTTGGGTAAATGATTCTTTTGCTACATGTCTAGGTTTATAAGTTCTAGAATATTTTATTCACTTATTTCAAGAGAATATAAGCCACTTATTTTATAATGACTCCCCAACTATTGCTTCCCTATATAATGTCCCATTATAACCCTTTTGTTGTTCCCAAAAATTAAACTTCATAGGTTTGTGATTGTTGGTGTGTCTTGGTAGATAATGGGTTCTAACTCTTCAATTTTTGAACTTTCCTTAAGACATTTTAGACATTCCCCGTGCACCCCTATTTAAGCTTTACCTTTATTCTCTTCTATCTCTTTTCTCATCTTTAATTTTACTATCTGTAAAAAACTAACCACTATAATATTAAACCTAAATTGTTGCCCCTCCATTACTTTGGCCACTTATTATGGTGTCAACACCATCGAATTCAACAACTTCTTTAGTTATCAAAAATCCTTCAAATCTTGACATGAGGGGTGGCATGCACCAATACGAACTTCCAAATGGCCGCCATAGATGTGGAATTCACACCATTCAATCACTAGAAATTACATCTATTCCTCATCTTAGTAAATCTCCCACTCTCTTTAATGCTTTCAAAACATCAATTTTAAGCACATCATCTCCTTCCTCTTCAAATTTCTCATGCTCATTATTTTCAAAAATTCACTCATTTAGTTCTTTTAAATTCAAAACACAAAACCTTCATTCTTCCTTTTTTCATTATTTCAATATGAATTCTAATAAAAAAAATCTCAAGGGCAATTATCGTACCTCTACCATTACTATAACTCTACAAGAGCATTTCTACTCTGTATATTATATTCCTACTAATACAATACTAAATTAGCCCCCACCCATGGGTTAGGCTAATGACCCTCTAGAGGGAAGTATCACAGTTGTTTTCCTTGGCCATTTATGCCAATCTACACTTCCCTTTGCACCCGTTTTATAAGGGAGATTTTTAAGGCCTACTAAATTAGTAGGAGACATTTATCACCAAATGATTGGAGGATGATTATTGTCTTCTTTTATATCTATCAATTGATGGAAGTTCAGTCACCTGTCAACCTTTTTCAATATGTATTAAAATTTTTGGGTCATCCCAACATTCTTGGATATTACTCAATTCAAATTCCGAAACATAAAATAATTAAATAGCCCTAGAAATATGTTCAAAATGGAAGTCACAAAATTTCTTTGTAGGAAGAAGTGAGCCATGGGAGCTACTAAAGTGGAACCTATTGAATTTAACTATCTAGGAAGATCCTCCCATCACCTAAAAACTTACAAGTGAGGAAGTTTGCATTAATCATTTTATAACGGATGGTATTATCATCAAAAATTCTAAAATTGTTAGTGACCCAATCTACTGGATTAATATTAGTCTAATATCTAAGGAAGGTAAGTAGTCGATCTTGAAAAATCTCAAAATTTTCCAAATGTTGTTGTAAATTATTGAGTATAAGTTTTTTAATCTTTATGCTACACACAATGCTCTACTTGCAAAGGATGACCAGAAATTGCACCATAGATCTTGTTCAAAGGCATTAAAAAACCCATCATGCATCCACCTGATTTCATTGGTCAGAAAGTGTTGACCCTAATGTAAGGTTAGAATACCTAAATATCCTCATCCACTTATACTTTTTTTATTGTTAACTTCTTTGTTCCTTTGTATGTTAATATTTCTATTTGCTTGCTAATTGGTCCTTTTCTTATTTCCTAAATATGTGAGATGCTACCAACATCCTTATCTCCAAACTATCAAGGAAGGTCCTCTAGAAACAAAAAATTAAGGAGGTAAAAAATAAGGAGGTTACTAAAGTAATTGTGGTCAAGGTGGTTCGAACCACCATAGATCCACCTTTGGTTATGACAGTAACTCATCCATCTATCTAAAAATCTAAATTCTTTTTTGATTTTTGAAGAGCATGTCTAATTTATTGAGATAGAAAGCTCTACTAAAGCTCAAGAGAGTTTATGAGTTGATGTATTCACTGCTACACAAATTAGAATAAATGGTAGCCAATATAAGATGGTTTAAAACTAAGCTGTAATGTATTGTAGTGTCTAGTGAGAAAAACATGGAATGAGCATTTTGGCATTTTCATAGGGGTGTATACAAGGTGGTCTTATTCAAAAACTGTCATGCATATTTTTTGATAAGGGTGTACATGGATGTTGTAACATTGAACCTTTATGTATATTATTTTCCATATTAAGAAAGGGAAAATGTGATTATACATGGCAATTATATAGCATAACTATTGTGCATACCCTTACTAAGAAAATACTTTTTGGAAGGGTTTACAAGGCAATTTTGTTCTACAAACATTGTGTATACTCTCATTTTATCATTTTTTTAAATATGGAAAATACTATATATGGTGGGTTTAACCTAGAACAACCATGCATACCCTTTCCCCCATTTTTTTTAATTTATCACTCTTTAACCTTGAATTGCTTGCAACTTTTAATTTTGCCTCTTGCTACTAAGAAATCAAACATCAACCATTGAAAGCTAAACACCTCTGCTGATAACCACTACCTTTTTCTCTTCTCTTCGCTGTAGTTCTTGCTTATTTTTCCTCTTCTTTAACTTATTGACATTAGCTTTTTGTCTATCTTCTCACATTATGTTCATTATTCCTTTTTTATTCTTTTCTTTACATTTTAAGCTTTTTGCATAATTTTATTTATTCTCTGAATTTGACTCATTTCTTGTATATTGAAATTTATTCTTGTATATTTATATTATATATCATGTTGTGGTGTATATTTGTACATTGCATATTGATAGCTTTTGAGTTGATATGTCTTATGGATATGGAAAATCATTTACAGTATATATTATCAATATTTTTCTAAAAAAGAGTATATAAATGAAATAAATAATATTGTAGAAATCATGGTATTATTACTAGTGCAAATATTGTTGTGGTGTATATGGATTTTGGATATGTTAGTGGATTTTTCTTAACTTAGCTACTATTATCAACTTTTCCAATTTTTAAAAAACATTTTGGGGTCATAGTTTACTTATTTATCATTATGGATCATTAATGGATGCATGCAAGTAGGTTGTCTAGAGAATATATTAATGATGTTCAATACATTTTTAAGATAGTAGTTGAACATTCAAAAGTTCCTTTTCTAATATCTTCCTATGTGTAGATTTTAGAAATATGATAAGATAAGTGATAAATGAGATATTTGATCATCTCATTATCTATAGAATTGATAAGAGTTATAATAGGTGAACATGGCATAGAGGGCCGCTTCTTAATAAACCTATAGTGTAGTTGACCACCATGAAGTTAAAATTGTAGATGCCTTTGCGTATATGGAAAGCTTGACCAATAATGTTGAAGAACATTTTACAGGCCATTTGAAATGTTTGAAAGGTTTTTTAATGATTCAAAGATCTCTTTGTACAATGTTTGTACCAAACTTATAAAACTATCTGCCGTGTTATGACTATAAAAATTGTAGGCAGGTAATGGATGGAGTGATAACATCTTCACTTCTCTTCTTCATCTCTTAAAAGAGATACTTTTGCTAGAAAATGTGTTTCCTCCCTGTACTTATGAAGCTAAGAAGATTTTGTGCTATATGGATTTGAATTATGAAAAAATTCATGCTTGTCATAATGATTGCATTTTGTATCGTAAGGAATATGTATCATTATATAGTTATCCTTAGTGTTGAATGTCATGACACAAGAGTGATAAGGTTTCTAATAAGGTGTTGCGGTACCTTCTAATTATATCATGATTTCAAAATATATTTATTAATGAGGAAAATGTCAAGAACCCTATATGACATGGGGAATGAAGAATTTCTGATGACTAGATTAGACATCTGCATATTCTCCTCAGTAGAAGATGATTAATTCAGTATATCCTAATTTTAGTTGTGAAGTTATGTTCAGACTAAATGAAGCCTTTCAATGGAAAGACAAGCTATAGTTTATGAATTGTTATTCTAGTAATCTATAATCGTCCCCTATCATTATGCATGAAGAGGAAATTGAGGATGCTACCCTTACTCATTTCTGGTCCAAATCAATTGAGTTATGATATTGATGTTTATTTGGCTCCCATTATTGAGGATTTAAAGCACATGTGGGATCTTAGAAATGGAGTAGCTGATACACAAACTCAAGATTCTTTTAACTTGAGACTAACTTTATTTTATACCATAAATACTTTTCCTAGTTATAGTAATCTTTTTGATTATAGTGTGCATGGAATTAGGCATATCCTATTTGTGAAGATATCATAAAATTTCTCAAGCTACCGAAGAGTAAGAATATTGCTTATCTTAGATATCATAGATTCTTGCCTATGAATCATCATTATTATAGGCAAAGAAAATCTTTTAATGGAAAGGGTGAAGAAACAAGATCTCTGAATCCTTTATGGGATTTTAAATATTTGGTAAAATAAAAGATTTGAATGTGCCTTTTAGAAAGAAAAGAAGAAGAAGAAAGTAGTCCCTTGAAGTTGGTGGAAGAATGTTTTAATATTCTTTGACCTTTAATATTGGAAGATCTTGCATGTACGACATTAATTTGATGTGATTATAACTACCTTATTTTTCATTACTAAAAGTTTTCATTTTGAAAACCTTGCGTAAGTGGAAAAATAAAAAACACTTAGAAATAATAGTGTGTTACCACCATACATAACATAAGATAGGCACCAGTTGCTTGTCCCATGCTAGACATAAGGCTGAGAAACAAAAACAAAATAAACCCATAATAAAGTGTGCTAAAACTAGTTAGAGTGCGGTGACCAAAAGAGGTACAACCCAAAAGTATGGTTTTAAAGTTTCAAATGACAGAAAACATCATACAATAGTATAAAACTAATTATAATGTACAGGAAAATCAAAACGGGAGATAAACTCCGGCCATGTCACTCTCGACCCCTTGGCTAGATCCAGGCTCAACTCTTAGTCCCGCCTAATGCCTCATAAGTGTCATAGGCATACATGGCATAGTCACATAGACATCATGCAGTAATACAGATAATGAAGACCAACTATAGTCCGGATAACTTATTCTTTAGATATTTGGTAAATATAGTCAATTAACATCATAGTCTTTATCAGCCCATGCGAGTGCGGGAACCCCACTCTTATTCATCGGTGGACCGATCATGCAGGGAAAAATGCTCTTGGCCACTATTATTCGCTGATGGACCGGTCTAGACCCGACTCTCATGGTGTTTCACTGTAATTACTTCATATCTTTCCCTTATCTTATCATCATTAAGTTTGGTTTGTTGAGCACGAAAGCCCCCACTATTATAGCAGGCGGATAGGTCATGTAGGGCAGAATGCTACTGGCCACTATTATTTGCTGGTGGACCGATCATGCAGGGTACCCCAGCTCCTAGCCACTATTATTTGCCGGTGGACTGGTCTGGGCTCAACTCAACAATCTTTCTCTTTAAATGGTTAGTATCTTATTCGTGTCTTATTTGATAAGAATTTCACAAATCAACAATCTTTCTCTTTAAATAGTTAGTATCTTATTCGTGTCTTATTTGATAAGCATTTCACCCTTGACATGCATGTTACCAATATTCTACTTCTACCCTCTCAAGGAGCCTGCCCCATATCTTGAGACTCCTATGCCCCTTATTACACCCCGACATCCATTTCGTAATCCACTAACTCACACCAGGAGCCCAACTCCTAAGTGTATGGGCCAAGACCCACTACCTTATACCCCAAAGTCCACTCACCTCCTTACCCTAAGGTTTCCTCCAGAAACCTTAATTTGGGCCTATGTGGCCCATCCTTCTCTGTCTCACACAACCCACACTATTTTAACACCCCATATGTCACGACCCTTAGATGTAACTCTCCCCTCATACCTCACTCATCCTCATTTATTTTTATTATTTTCTCTTTCTTTTTTCTACTTTCTCAAATTAAGGTTTCCTCCCCTATGCACCCTTATACTATCCCACGCACTATTTTCCACCCGAAGCCTCCAATCGCCTAAACAACACTTCTATTACCTTCCCCATGCTCCAAGGCAACTTTCCATACGTAAAGTTTTCTCGCATGAAAACTCTAACCATCCCATGCAAAACCCTCAATATTTTTCTTGCAAAACCCTAAAATCCCATGCAAACCCTAGTTCCTCCCAAACAAACCCTAGTTCCTCCCATTCTTTCATTTTACTTATGTTCCGCCCTTTTATTCACCACTCATGGATCATAGATTATTTAGGTCATTTTTACTTACGTTAGCCAACTTAATTCCCCTTGGTTATCTTATTTTCCCATTTTTCTTTTTCATACCCCATGCCACATCACCACATTAAATACCATAGCATGCATGTCCTAAGGGCCACATCACATCACGTCACAACTTGCAGCATATCCATATTAGCACATACTAGAAGAGAGCACATGAACATACCTTTGTTCCAAGTTGCGCTACACATAAAATAGTTAAGATAACAACATATAGTACACGACATATAATTATACAGGACATCCAAGGCATGTAAGACATATAGCACACATGCGACCTTATTTACACCCTTACCTAAAACGTCGTCGGGCTTGGAGCACGATCCTACGCCTCCTTAGGGTTTTGACTTGATTCACCTATAAAAGGGAAATACTATGGGTTAATCTCCCTCTTACCAAAATTACCATAATTTCCTATCTTACCCCTATTATAGCCTACTATTAAGGCTGATAATGATAATAGTAGTTTTATAATTAAAATTAGAGTTATTATTGTCAAAATAATTAATCATGCCACTACTAACCAAAGTAAGTCTTAGTAATATTCATAGTATTAAAATTAATGGTTTCAATATTACTACTAATAATAATATTATTATTATTATTATTGTTAGTTTTTGTAATGATACTAATATCGACCTCAAATTCTAGTAATGATAATAATAGTGATGAAAATAATATAAAAGTAATGACCATAATGATACTTATATTAATAATGCTAGTAGTAGTAGTAATAATAGTAATGATACTAATAATAATAATAATAGTAGTAGTAGTAGTACTAGTGATAACAGTTTCAATATTGAGAATAATGCTAATAAGGTTCTAGAAATTATAATAGTAGTAGCCTTGGTGATAATATGGCCAAGTGTAATAGCATAATAATAATAATAATAATAATAATAATAATAATAATAATAATAATAATAATAATAAGCATGAAGAGGGGTAATAGTACTATAATGGCCAAAGTTAGTATTAATATTATTAGTAACAAAATAATGATAATAATAATGATAATAGTAGTAGTAATAATAATAACAATAACAATAATAAGGATAGTAATAATAATAATAATGCAATTGTAGTCTTTTAAATAATACCATTTGTAATCCCCCTAAAATTTAGAAAACCTATAATTTGATAAATAAATTTTATTTGAAATAAATTAGCTTTTAAAATTATTTAATTTAATTATTTTATGGATTTTTGAGTATATAAATTTGGACGGAAATATTTAGTAAATTAAAATAGATATTTTGTTATTGTATCATACTATTTTTTATTTAAATAATTTTATAAACTAATATTTTACTAACTTTACCCTTTTTAAACTAATATATTATATTATAATGAATTAAAATTTTAAATTACATAATTTATCAAGAATATTACATTTTATGATTTTATAATTTAGTTTATTTTATTTTTCCTATTTTCCTATTTTCCCATTCCCCTTTTTACCCTTTTCAACTTTTTTCCTTTTCTTCTTTTCTCTTCCTTTTCTTCCTTCGGGCCGCCAGGCCAGCCCTTCCCCTCTCCCTTGCGCACTGGGCCTCGGCCTATCTCTCCCCCTTCCTTCCTCCCTCTCCCACATGGCCCGTGCGACACAGCCCATCCTTCATTTCTTTTTTTTTCGAGACTGGACCGGCCGACCTCCCCTTATTTCCTACGCCAATCCACCCGTTCACACCCACTTCCTTTCTCTCTTCTTCCACGCACGACCACCTACAAATTTAGACTCCATGCCTGCCACCACCAAGCTTCCCTACAACTACCACCACCTACCACCGCACCTGCTCTCTCTTCCTCTCTCTCCCCCATCATTTTCTTTCCTAATTCGAACCAAACCAACCCTTGGACCACAACTCGCATGCCCAACTCCCTTTCCTTCTTCTCCCTCCCTTTCCCTTGCCAACTGACACCTCCCTGCCACCCTACGTCCTCTCACCGGCTAGCCACCTGCCCCCTCTCTTCTCCCTCTTCTTTTTCTTACCCTCACCAGCCCTTCATTCCCCATAATTTCGAGCCCTCATCTCCTTCCCCGAGCCTCTTCTCTCCTTTCTCCTCCCTCCCATTCTTCCCTGGTTTTTGCACCACGCCGCCGCCAACCGCTGTTCCAACCACCGCATCCAGCCCCTGCGCCGCCTTCTACCACCACCTGCTACTGCCCTGCGCCACCACGAGACCCCCCAAGCCACCCTCGAGCCCCTACAGCTCTTCCTTTATCCACCTCTTCTTTTTCTCCCCACTTTTCTCCCTTATCGCCAAGCCACCTGCAACCGCCCCATTCTCCGCCGTCCGACCGCCTATGACGCCACCAAACCCACCATTCGACACCCTACAACCTCCTCTACCATCCCCATACATTGGTTGGCCGAAAAAATTCCTCGAACCCCTTCATTTTTCCATCCTCTTTTCCTTCCTTCTTAGCCTCTCCACCTCGACCCACCTCTGTAGCCATCTTTGCTGCCTCACCGCCGCCGCCCTGGGCCACCATGAACCCATCCCCGACAACCACCTACACCCCCTCTTCACTCCTGCACCATTCCCTTGCCTTGAAACCTCCCCCATCTACCTTCTTTTCTAGCCTAAAGACCTTAACCCGAAAATAACAAATTTTGCCTTCTTTAACCCCCTCTTCGAGAATCCCTCCTTTTTATTTTGCATGCAGCTCATGCTGCATGATTTAGTATTTTAGTGCAAAATATTTTTAAGGTATAATGGTAATTTAAGTTAAGTGTTTCATTAATTAGATTTTATAAAGTTTTGTGCTTGGATTCTTGTTTCTAACACGATAAGTTTTGATTCTATTTTTAGGTGTTGATTTTTCTATTTAAAGCTCAAATCTTTAACCGGGATACCGGTAAGGTTCGATTTTTACGAGATTAAGGTAATCGTTAAACCTCCCTTAAACATATGGAAAAATGTATGCTAGCACATTAGAGATTTTAGTATGATTTTATGCATGTTTTGTGTTGCCTAGTATGATATATATATGGTTGCTTATATTGATTGATAAAAAGAAAAGAAATGAAAATCATGATAGCTTTTGTGCCATGTGTAGAGATGATACTTAAGGAATGAGTTGATATTTGATGGAAATGTTAAATGCTTGTCTATGATGTATTATGTTGCTAATGCATGAATAATATAATTGTCTAAGGGTATTTTAGTAATATGCTCATGTAAGTATGTGATCTAATATATGTAGTTGCTAAGGAGTATTATGTTGAATAATGACAAGTTGGTGGAGTTAAATGATAAGAATGAAGTGCTAATATTAGTATTTTATGTAGTGGTGATAAATTCATAAAAGTGGTGTAATAGAGGGGTTGAGTGGAAATTTTATAAGTGGAAAGGGTATTTGGGAAATTTTGTAGTAAAGGGGTATTTTGGTAATTTTGAAAGAAAAGGGTAAAACGGTAATTTGTAAGTAAAATGATATTTTGGTAATTTTGAAAGAAAAGGGTAAAACGGTGATTTTGTAAGCATAAGGGTATTTTGGTAATTTCAAAAGAAATGGGGTGAAATGATAATTTTATAAGTAAAAGGATAAAATTGTAAGTTGTGAGAAAGAAGGGTATTATGGTAATTTTGAAGGAAAATGGCAATATGGTAATTTTACAAGTGAAAAGGGGTATTGTGGTAATTATGGAAGTTAGGGGTATTATTGTAATTTTATGAGTAAAGGAAAAGATGGTAAATTTTCAAGTAAAGGGGCATTATGGTAATTTTGGAGGTAGAGGGATGAAATAGTAATTTCATAAGTGAATGGTAATATGGTAATTTTATAAGTGAATGGCGAAATGGTAATTTTGGGAGTAAAGGGGTAATATGGTAAGTTTGGAAAAGAAGGGAAAAATAGTAATTTTGTAAGGAAAGATAAGAATGGTAATTTTGGATGTAAAAGAGTAAAATAATAATTTGTAAATTAAAAGGAGTGTTATGGTAATTTTATAAGTAAAAGGGGTATTGTGGTAATTATGTAAATAAAAGGATATTATGGTAATTTGAGAGTAAGGGGTAGAAGAGTAGTTTTGTAAATAAAAGGATGTTTATGGCAAATTTGGGAGTAAGGAGTAACTTGGTAATTATGATAACGATGAAAGATAATTTGGTAATTAAATTATGATTATAGAAGGAAAATTAGATAATTATAATATTAGAGAAGGGTAATTTGGTGAATTAACCAATAAAAGGGAATTATGGTAATTTTAATAATGGAGAAGGGCAATATAGTAATTATAAGAATGGAGAAGGGTAAATTAATAATTATAAATATGGAGAAGGGTAAATTAATAATTATAAATATGGAGATGGGTAAATTGATATTTATAAATATGAAGAAGGGTGAATTGGTAATTATAGTTATGAAGAAGGGTAAATTAATAATTTTAATTATGAAGAAGGATAATTTGGGATTTATGATAATTGAAAAAGGTAAAATGGTAATTATAATAATTAAGAAGGGTAAAATGGCAATGATAATAATTGAGAAGGGTAATTTGGTAATTTTGATAATGGATAAGGGCGATTTGGTAATTTATTCAACTAAAGGGGTAATTCGGTAATTATGATAATGGAGAAGGGTAATTTGGTAATTTAACTGACTAAAGGGTAAGTTAGTAATTATTTAACCTACTAAAGGAGCAAATTGGTAATCATGATAGAAAAGATGTAATTTGGTAATTTATTCACTAAAGGGCAAGTTTTGGATTGTAATAAAAGAAAAGGGCAAATTCGTAATCTAACCAACCAAATGGGAGACATGTTAAGTGTAGCGATTATGAGGGGTGAATGGTGATCTAAAAAGTGTAGGAGATAACTTGGTAACCTAAATTCGATAAGGGGTAATTTGGTAATTATGCAACCTAAAGGGTAATGTGGTAATTTGTCAAGTAAGGAAGGGATGACTTAGTAATTATATAAGTAATGGGTAAATGAGTAATTTGTATCTAACATGTCGTTGTGATGGCTGAATTTCATAATATGACTCAAATAACGTTGATTATCAAGGTAAGGGTAATTGATAAGTAGTAAGTATCACAAGAACAAATCCTAATTCAGAATCATATGAGGTTATGATGGGCTTAATTGTTTCTCAGTGATGTCCTGGATAACTGTCTGAATAAGAAACGACTAATGATATCAGAAAGATTGAAAGTGAATAAGTATATGATTATTGTGCCTTTTGTGATCACTTTAATTAAGACACTAATACTTAAAGTGAAAGACCTCGAGATCGGGAATGGTGACTCTTAAGAGGTCGCTACCCTAAAGACGTGGTTTAGTCCACAATTATTTTGGTATTTGCTAGTGTGCCTTTGTGCCCCAGCCAGACCCTATATCTTACTCTATCTAGCTCTACGGACCTAGTTAGGGGGTATGCATACTTATGGATTAGGTGTCTTTATCGGTAGGGTACTGAGTTAGCTTTATGCACCAGTACGATCAGGGTACCTTTGCGTCCTTGGGTTCATGCTTGAAGGGTACTGAGTAGCTAGTATGCACCGGTACGACCGGTGTACCTTTGTGTCCCGGGTTCTTGATCTCCCGTCCGAGGCAAATAAATAGAACTATTGTGCTGATTAAAGAAAGGAAAAACACTAATTATGAAAGTGAAAGATTAATGAGCCGGGCCTAGTTGACTTATGATATTGAGTATCGATCTACCGGATATAATAGTGCCCATGAGCGTGTTGCCCTGGCAAGTGATTATAAGTACCGGTCCACCGGATATAATAGTGGCCCAGGAGTGTTTTGCCCTGGATGATGATTATATATATTCCGGTCCACCGACTAAAATAGTGGGGTTCCGAGCTCAATAAAACAAGTATTGGATGTGAATAAAGCATGGAAAGATATTGATTACTTATAGTGGAACACCTTGTGAGTCGGGGCCAGACCGGTCCACCGGCGAATAATAGTGGTCAGGAGCGTTCTGCCCAGGAGACCGATCCACCGGTAATAATAGTGGTCAGGAGCGTTCTACCCTGTATGTATTCTGGTCCACCGGCTATAATAGTGGGGTTCCCGCACTCACTTGAAAATAACCAAAGAGGTGATTGAATAATGATGGACTAGTGGGTTAAGGCCTCGATCGATACCAATTTGGAAAAATAAGATCTAATTAGAATCAATTAGAACACACAAGAATTGACAAGAGGAGAACACTCAAGAACACAGATTGGGGAAACAGATGATCTTATTGATGTGAAGTAATTGTGATTACAAAGAATCAAAGAAATTCTCACATAAATCACTCAATTCATCAAAGAATTACAATAGAACTCAATAGGAGAAGAAGACGGCGTTCGCTCTTCGATTAGGGTTCTAATCGCATGGTATTTATACTATACGAAACTGTCATTAGCGAAAACCGAGGCAGAGCGAAAAACCCAAAAAACACGGACCGTGTTAATAAACACGGTACCCCCGTGTTTATTTTCTATCTCTCGGCCTCTCCCCGAAAACAGAACATAGTTTCCTGATGAAAAACACGGATCGTGTTTCCAAAACACGGGCCCCCCATGTTTATTTCCAACTTTGACAATCTTCAGTATTTCAGCCACAACTTCTTCATATGAACTCCGATTGAGCTGATTTCTGAAGCGTTGGAAAGATAACAGAAAGATCTAAAACTTTTATGTTCAGCACATTTCCAAATTCTAATTTCGTCAATGTAATATATTCACATCTTTCCAGAACAGCTCACAGTTCTACTTCAAATTTCTCTGAAACACTTCACACACCAATCCAAGCTATTCTACACACCAAATACGAGTCACAAGCTCACAATTCTCCACCTTGACGATGTATTGAAAGTAGCTAGCACCAGGAACACAAAAGACCATCTGTAAAAACCCCTGGGCCCCAAAAGGCCCTCATGGTACACAAACACCAACCAAGTCCGAGCAATGCTCGAACTTGCTCACTGTCAATGGCTTCGTTAGCATATTTGCTGGATTCTCAGCAGTAGCCACCTTCTCCAACACAACCTTGCCTACAGAAATAGTACCTCAGATGAAGTGGTACCTGATATCAATGTGCTTCGTCCGACGATGGAAAGAATTCTGATTCTTTGCCAAACCAATAGCACTCTAGCTATCGCTACGAACAATGGGAGCACCATGACCAAATCTAAGCTCACGAACGAAACCACCCAGCCACAAAGCTTCTTGAAAACCTTCCTTCATAGCCATATACTCAGCCTCAGTAGTAGACAACGTAGTCACATCTTGCAAAGATGAACTCCAGCTAATTGCCGAACCACCAAGACAAAACACATAACCTCTAGTGGATCTCCTATTATCAAGATCTCCACCATAATCAGAGTCAACGAACCCAGTCAATGCATCAGTTGACCTCCCATACTCCAAAAAAGATGATGCAGTACCCTTCAAGTACCTCAGAATCCACTTCACTGCTTGCCAGTGAGCCTTCCCAGGATTCGCCATATATCTGCTCACAACACTCACAACTTGAGCAATATTCAGCCTGGTACAAACCATAGCGTACATCATGCATCCCACATCATTAGAGTAGGGAACTGTGGCCATAAACTTCTCCTCATATTTAGATTTGGGGCAATCTAAAGCAGAGAATCTAAAGTGAGTAGCCAAGGGAGTACTAACAGGCTTGGCATCAATCATATGAAACCTCTCCAACACCTTGTTCACATATTGCTCTTGTGACAAGTAAAGACACTTCTGTTTGCGGTCTCGAATCATCTCCATGCCAAGGATCTTTTTCGCAGCTCCCATATCCTTCATCTCAAACTCAGTCTTCAGCATTGTTTTCACCTTGTTAACTTCAGTCAGATCTTTTGCTGCAACAAGCATGTCATCGACATACAACAAAAGATACACCAGAGAACCATCACCAACCTGCTTCAAGTATACACATCCATCGTACTCACTCCTGGAGAACCCATGCTCAATCATAAACTGATCAAACATCTTATACCATTGTCTAGGCGACTACTTCAGACCATATAGTGACTTCTTCAATAAGCACACATGATCCCCCTTGCCTTCAACAACAAAGCCATCTGGTTGGTGCATATAGATCTCCTCCTCGAGCTCACCATGCAGAAAAGCTGTTTTAACATCCAATTGCTCTAACTCCATATCCTGCATAGCCACAAGCGCAAGCAAAGTACGAATAGAAGTATGCCTCGGACCCTCAACACCTGAAATTCCATGTTTGAACTTGTACACCCACTTGCAATCAACTATTTTCTTCTTCCTGGGTGCCTTCACAAGTTCCCATATCTGATTCTTCCATAGAGACTCCATCTCCTCCTCCATAGCATCACACCAATGAGCAGAATTAGCACTAACAATGGCATCTGAGTATGACACTGGCTCCTGTACATCAACGATAGTCTCAGCACTAGCCAAAGCATAACATGCTAACTCCTCAAAGCCATACCTCACAGGAGGCTTCACAACCCTCCGTGGTCTACCAGGAGCAACACCCCTTTGCTCCACCTGCTGCCTGGATCCACCCACTTCAGGAATAGTGGGTCTTATACTAGAAGAGTCTGATCGATCCAAATCAACCTCTACCTCCACCTTATCCGTAACACCATGCAGATTCTTCTGCTCCACCTCTTCAGACAATCTATCAGAAGAAGACTCAGACTTTTGGAGGAATACAGACTCATTACATCCCTGCTTGTCAAAAACTTGGATGCAGCTGGATCCCATAACATGTACCCCTTCACACCGGATGTATAGCCAAGAAAGATGCACTTCTTAGCTCTAGGCTCAAGCTTCCCATTATTCACATAAGCATAGACAGGACATTATTCCCATAACATGTACCCCTTCACCGGATGTATACCCCATTCACATAAGATGCACTTCTTAGCTCTAGGCTCAAGCTTCCCATTATTCACATAAGCAAATCAGAATAATCAGCTGGTTTGCCAGACCATACCTCCTCAGGTGTCTTCAAATCAATGGAACGATTGGGTGACCTATTCACCAGGAATGCCGCCATGTGAACTGCCTCATCCCAAAAATCCTTGCCTAATCCAGCTAGTGACAACATACATCGAGCCTTCTCTAAAAGGGTTCTATTCATCCTCTCAACAACCCCATTTTGCTGTGGTATTCCAACACAAGTACGATGCCTAGCAATACCATGGTCCTCACAGTACTCAGTGAATTACGTTCCACAAACTCAAGGCCATTATCTGTCCTGAGACACTTCACTTGTCTCCTAGTTTGCTTCTCTAATAAAGTCTTCCAATGCTTGAAAACTTCAAAGACATCATTCTTATTTTTAATAAAATAAGTCCATACCTTCCTAGAGAAGTCGTCAATAAATGTCAGTAGGTATCGCGAACCACCCTTGGAAACCACCCTTGTAGGACCCCACAAATCAGAGTGAACATAATCCAGAGGCCCCTTTGTACTATGTGTAGCCTTTGAAAAACTAACCCACTTCTGCTTGCCAAACACACAGTGCTCACAGAAATCCATAGTACCTGTACTCTTTCCATCCAACAACCCTCTCTTGGAGAGTTCAGTCAAGCCTTTGACACTCATGTGTCCAAGTCGCATATGCCAAAGTCTAGTAACATCCGAGTCAGATATACTCGATAATGTTACCGCAATTGCTCCCTCAACAGTGGAACCAACAAGCTCATACAGTGTCCCGATCCTCTTACCTTTCATTGCAACAAGAGCCCCTCTAGTAATCCTCATCGTGCCATCCTCGATCACACAACGATATCCATTACAATCCAAAGAACTCAATGAAATCAAGTTCTTGGTCATCTCAGGGACATGTCGAACATTAGACAGTGTTCTGACCACACCATCATGCATCTTCACCTTCACTGTCCCAATCCCAGCAACTTTGCATGCGGCATCATTACCCATCAGAACTACTCCGCCTTGAGTCGTCTCGTAAGTCTGGAACCAGTTCTTGTTGGGACAAATATGGTAAGAGCATCCAGAGTCCAAGATCCACCTGTCCATAATCTTGGTCTGACTATCAGTGATGGTCAACACACTACCATCACTATCATATTGAGCTATAGCAGCATCATCCTTTGTGCCAGATGATTCACCGCGTTTATCTCCAGATATCCTATTAGGACATAACTTCTTGATATGACCCTTCTTGTGACATCCATAGCACATGACATTCTTGGATCTATTATTCCTCGACTTCGACCTATACTTCTTCTTCTTATCACCAGAACCCCGTTCCTGAGTTCTGCCCTTAGCTACAAGTCCCTCACTATGTGAGTCACTAGAACCACCTCCAGTCAACTGATTCTCAATCAGTTCCCGTCGTAGCAGGGCAGTCTTGACATCATCAAGAACCAACTCATCATCCTTCCCATACAGTATGGTCTCACGAAAATGTTTGTAATCAGCAGGCAAAGAACACAACAATGTAATAGCAAGATCTTCATCCTCCAATTTAACATCTATATTCCTCAAATCCATAATTATAGAGTCAAATTCATCAAGATGAGATTTAAGGGATTGTCCCTTACCTAATTTTAACTCATGCAACTTGCTCTTCAATAACAGACGATTCGTCACCGACTTCGTCATGTATAGAGACTCCAGCTTGAGCCATAAGGATGCCGCCATTGTTTCTTTAGCCACCTCACGCAAGACCTCATTAGACAAACACAATTGTATGGTGGAAATGGCGATAACCACTAAAATTTATTAGATCCTGCAAATTAAACTTTAGTACCTAAAAATAATACCACAAATATTAAATTAATATCTATCATATAAAATAATAATTCTAGTATAAAAATATTTATTTTTTGAAATTACTAAAATACTCTTACAATTAATATGGCACCAAAATCTTATTATAACACCACGCAACTCACGCTACATGCAGCGTGAGTCACGCACAAAAGGGAGGCATGCTGGCTGGGTGAGAGGGTCGGGCAAGGCAGGGAAAAGGAAAGGGTGGGAGGGGCGGTTGAGATTGGCAACTGGCCAGCGGTGGAGGGTGGATGGTTGGCTAAGGTGGTGGTGATGCTGGGCTCGCATGAAATGGTGGTGGCAGGGCTGATGCTACACTGGAGGCTGGGCGATGGGGCTATTAGGATGGTGGATGGGGGTGCTGCGGGACGACAGGAAAAGCAAGGATTTGTGGCTGCTGGGCTGCGATGAGCGGTGGATGCTGGTGGGCTGGTGGGAGAGTAGTGCTGCTGGGTGCTGCGTCCGGGAAAAGGAGGAGAATGGTGGTGGTGGTTGGCTGGTTGGAGTGGGGAGTGCAGGGCTACGACAGGCGGTGGGTGCTGGTGGGCTGGCAGGCTGCGTGGCTGTGTGCACTGCTCGGGGGGTGCTGGTTGGGGCTGCTGGGATGAAGGGAGGAGGTGGCAGGGAGAAGGGGAGAAGGCTGGGTTGGTCGGTGGTTTGCGATGGTGCTGGGGTGGTCGGGGAGTGGTGGTGCAGGTCGAGGACGAGGCTGCACGATGGGAGGGGAGTAAGGGTTGTTTGTTGTGGGAAGGCTGAAGAAATAGAGGGGGTTGCGGTGGTGTGTGTCGCACTGCTCGGGGGGTGGTTTGTGGCTGTAAAAAATGGAGCATGCAGGGGACTGTGTGTTTATGTATGGGGGTCATGCGTGTGTATGTGTTTGGGGCTGGGGAAGGATGTCGAAGGTAGCAGGGGTAGAGCTAGCATGAATAGTGGGTTGCGCTGCTGCGTATGTGTGTGTTGTGTGTATGTATACAAGGCTTGGTTTTTGGTCGAAAGTGTGTGCGGGAAATGGGGACTGTTTGGGGTAGAGTGTGCAAGGGTGTGTGGCGTGTATATATATGTATAAGTGGAGAAGGTGGAGTAAAGGTAGAAAGTGAGAGTGACAGGGGAGAGTACGGGGATGGGATAGAAAATGGCAAAGGGAGAGAGAGAGAAGATAAATAATAATATATATATATATATATATATATATATATATATATATACACACACATATATATATTTTATGTTAAATTTAGTCCGGATAAATTAAAATATCAGATAGAAACATAATCTAATCTAAGATGGATTTAAATAAAACGAAAAATATAAACATAATCGGAAATAAATTTTAGAAATTTATTTCGGGTTACGAGTCTCGGTTATTATTAAAACAATTCGAATAAGATTTATGAATAAAAACTAGGATTAAAATAAGGAATTGGTTTCTATCAACTTTTTAGCCTGATTATTTTTATATCTAAGTCGTCGTCGTCGTCGTCGTCGTAGTAGTAGTAGTAGTAGTAGTAGTAGTAGTAGTAGTAGTAGTAGTAGTAGTAGTAGTAGTAATAATAATAATAATAATAATAATAATAATAATAATAATAATAATAATAATAATAATAATAATAATAAATTTAATACTAAACCTCCTAAATTAATAATTATAACTAATTACACGTAATTATTAATTTTAATTAGGATTTCCTAAAAACGGGATATTACACTCAAGTACATATTCACTCAGCGAGAGTTGAATTTGAGCCAACGCCAATGGTTGTAGTTGGTTAAGGATTATGATCTGGAATTGACCTACCATGAGGTTGAGGCCAATGTGGTGACAGATGTGCTTTGCTAGAAGATGTCACATCCCTTTCACTTAACTGTATAGTCTTATGATCTATGTAAGGAGTTTAGGAAGATGGAGATTGAGCTAATCACCGCTGGGATTTTAGAGTTAAGGATGACTGCACTCACCATCACTCCTTCAATATTTGAGGATGTCCTAGTGAATCAACTTAGAGATTAAGCTCAAAAGGATCAAGCAAGGTGTTAAGGAGGGAAGGTCCCAAGGGTCTCAACTCCATGAGGATGGTAGTGTTTGATAATGTGGTAGGTGATGTATTCCTCAGAGATGTGTAGAGCTTAAGAGATAATCTTAGAGGAAAGACATTTTACTCCTTATTTTGTCAACCTGAGAGGGGACAAGTTGTATAAGGATTTGAAGATGGTGTATTGGTCTCCTCGGATGAAGCAAGAGGTGGCAGAGTTTCGTGTCTAATTTATGACTTATAAGAAGGTCAAAATTGAGTAAAAGAGTCCAATAGGGTTAGTACAACCACTAGAAGTTCCAAAGGAAAAATACAATGACATATCGATGGATTTCATGGTGGGTCTTCCTAGGACTTGTAATAGTTTTAGTTGTATGTGGTTGTTGTGGATCGACTAACTAAGTCATCTATATCCATATCCATAAAGATAACACAGAATATGGAATAGTTAGCCAACGCATATCAGGAGTAGGTTGTGCAATTGTGAGGGGTCCCTAAAGACATTATGTCAAACCAAGACTTTACATTTTTGCCTCAATTCTAGAAAATGTTACAAGCTAACTTTGGGACTCAACTGAAGATGAGTACTGTTTTTCATCTAACCACAGATGGTCAGAAAAGTTAGCAATCTATACATTAGAGGATATGCTTTGAGTGTGTGTGTTGGGTCTTAGGGGTATTTGGGACGAAAAACTAGACTTGATCGAGTTCTCCTACAACAAAAGTTATCATGCTAGTATCAGGATGGCACCTTTTAAATATTTTTACTGGAGAAAGTATCAAAGTGCTTTATGCTGGAATGATATCTGTGAGACAATTTTGTTGGGTCTAGAAATGATAGAGGAGGTAGGAAGGAAAAATTGACTAATTTATGATCAGATGAGAGCAAAACAGGACCGATAGAAGATCTAAATGAATCGAGGGTTATAAGGTGGGCAATAGAGTCCTCTTGAGGGTCCCTCCCACCAAAGGAGTTATGAGGTTTGATAGGAAGGGTAAACTCCACCCTAGTTACATTAGACCATATAAGATTATGGATCATGTTAGTGGGGTCACTTACCATCTAGCTTTATTGATGGAATTATTGTGTGTGCATAATGTCTTCCATACGTCATAGTTGAGGAAGTACAAAGCTAATCCTTCACATGTCATTCAATCGAAGTTAAAATACCCCAAAACCTAACTTTCGGAGATTATGGCAAAATGAGGATTTACTAGGGAAATTAATTAAATAAACTATTTTTTATTAAAATAAGAGGAAATTAATTAAGCCAAATCTAGGAGAAATTAATAAATAATTTAAATAAGAAAAATTTGAGTATTGTGCTAATTAAAATGAAATTGAGGAAAAATCTTTCAAAAAATCCTAAATTAACCTAAAAAGGAAATTTAATTATTATTTTAATATTAATATTTTTAAATATCCCAAAATACCCAAAATATTTTAATTAACCCCAACCCACCTTTTTCCCTTTTTTCTTTTCCTTTTTTTTTTCTTTTTCCCTCTCTTCTTCCTTTTCTTTCCTTTTTCTTCTCTTTCTCCTCCCTTTCTTTTTCTCCTTTCCCCTAACCTGAGCCAGCCCGTCGTCGGCCCAATTTTTTTTCCCTTGTCTTGTGCGGCCCAGGCTTGAATCGCCCTTTCTTTTTTTCCTCCCGTCTGGTTAGGATTTCTCTTTTCTTTCTTCTTTTCTCCTAGACCGCCAGTCCAGCCCCTCACCTCTTTTCTTCTTCATCTTCTTCCTCAAGCCAACTACAACTCCCCAGATCAGCGTCGAGATTTCTGCACCGATCACGCCGGTTGACCCGCCATTCTTCCCCTTCATCTTACCTATCATTTCAACATAGCCAGCCATCCCCTTTCTTGCATGTGCCATCCCCTATTCCCCATCGAAAATGGCTTACCCTCGCCGGTTGGTGCCTGCATAACCCTTTCCCCCTACTTTCTGGCTCCCCTTTGTCATTTTTCCTTCCAATTGATCTATATATACCCCCAAAGGAAGCCATAATCAGGTTTTTATTTTGACAGCCCAGAAATCCAACCACGCACTAACGCCCAAACTGAGTGCCATTTCTCCGCCGTCAGCCATCACCGCCGCCCACTCCGCCACCAAGACCTTCCCTGCACCACCCTCTACACAACCAAGCCATCCTCCTTCCTTTCCTTGCCTTTCATGAGCCACCCCAAATGTGCAAAGTCTCCCTCCCGAACAACCACTTCAACTCTCCGCCGCCCCTTGTGCCACCGTCTGCCACTAATTCCACCTCCAATAACACCACCTCTACCCCCCTAAAATAACCAGGGGACTCTAATCTACCTCCCCATATCTCCATCTTTCCCTACCTCCCTCTCCTTCTCCCTCCTCCACCTTCCTCTACCTTCGGCCACTGCCTCGGCCGCCATGCACCGCCACTTCCAGCTACACCACCACCTCCATTCCGCCCCTATCCACCTGAGACACCTTCCACCACCACAAATACCCCCTCATTCCCTCTCCTTTATCCTATACCCCCATCTCTCCACCTCTTTTCCTCCTCCTCCGCCGCCACCGCTAGCTCCACCACCAAGCCTAGGTGGTATTCCAATTTCTTAACCCCTAAACTTTTTTTCATAAAAGCGTTAATGATTATTAATATTAATAGTATTATTATTGACTATTATTGTTAGTGTTAATATTATTATTGTTGTTGTTGTTGTTGTTATGTTATAACTCTTATTCTAGAAAGATTTCTAACTAATGGTGTAACACCCCCAAAATTCACTACTGAAAAATTTCGTTTTATTAAAAGAAAATTGCGAAAGCCAAAATATTAAACGGTGAATTTCGGGGATATTACCACCACAATTAATACCAGACCGGTTCTTTCATACCGTTCCAGTACCAAGTGCTAAGGTTAAGAAAAATGAAATACAATTTGAAAGAAATTCAACATACATAAATCAGAGTAGCGCATCAAATTGTTTACAAGAATAAAATCCACCAATGGTGGT
This sequence comes from Tamarix chinensis, assembly GCA_030549775.1. NCBI lineage: Eukaryota > Viridiplantae > Streptophyta > Magnoliopsida > Caryophyllales > Tamaricaceae > Tamarix > Tamarix chinensis. The sequence continues at coordinate 63,429,941 of CM060179.1, read as the reverse complement.
TACAGTAACAACATAACATTAAAAACCAGGAATTTAAAAGAGAAAGAGAAAAACCCTAACAGTAGCGGATAATTCCTTACTCTATTTCTCGTTGCCCACTTGAGTAGCACCTGAAAAGACCTGTAAGGGGCACTGCCCATTAAATAGGCAGGGGCCCCACGAAGGGAACCCTTTAGTACTATGGTACTAAGTAACCTTTAATACCACACTTAAAAACAGGTCCGCAATCTAACACATAAGGCAAGCTATAGACATATGTAATGAGAGGTGCATACATAACAATCACATGTATAACAAGGCTGCCACATATCAACAAGTTATAAAGTACGATCGATACATTTAGGCCTTGTGAGCTTGTGACTCGTATTTGGTGTGTAGAATAGATTGGATAGGTGTGTGAAGTGTTTCGGAGAAATTTGAAGTAGAACTGTGAGCTATTTTGGAAAGATGTGAATATTGTACATTGAAGAAATTAGAATTTGGAAATGTGCTAAACATAAAAGTTGTAGATCTTTCTGTTATCTTTTGCGTGATAGCACATTAGGATTTTTGGGGTATGAAATATGTTTAGCATGATTTATTTCGATATAATTATATGTTCATTATTATTATTATGAAAACAGATAAAAATGAGCATGTTATCTGATATAAAATATTTTGGATACAAAAGTATTATTTAAAAATGATCCTAATGAAAGAAAAATAATTTGTATGATAATTATGTGTAAAATACTAGGTTGAGCATGATTAGATATAATTATTCAATAATTACTCAATAATTATTATGGATGTGTGCCCTAGGGGCAATTTAGTCATTTTGTGCATTATGATATCTATCCTGAAAATTATTTTTAATATGTATTATGTGTTGTTGATTTTGCAATCATGTATTTTGTATGTTTCAAAAGTATGTGATAGGGTTTCATATGCAGAAATCTGTGTAAGGGCAAAATGGTCTTTTGACATGACTGATGAATTAAATTGTATAATAAACAATTAGATTATTTTGTTTTAGCCCTTTCATGATAGATTAATAAATAAAATGGATTTAGTATTTAAATGGTTGAAAATCTGATAATTATTAGCTTTAGGGGCATTTTGGTCATTTTTGGCCTGACACCCAAATGTGAATAATTGGATATAAGATGGCCTTAGACTTTTGGTAGGTTGACCTTAGTATTGACTTTAACTTTTCTTTATACCAATGACTGTAGGGTTGACTTGGATAATTGGAAATAAAGAAAAAAATGAATAAGTATGGAAACGAGAATAAATGTGTAATGTGTGTTATCTGTGATCACTTTACAAAAATACTAATACGTAAAGTGGAAGACCTCGAGTTTGGGAATGGTTTCTCTCTAGGGGTAACTACCCTAGAGATGAGGTAGGAGTCCTCGATTTGTTTGGGTTTCTGGTGTGCCGGTTGTGCCCTAGTAAGGCCTAGTCTACTCTATAGGTGACATACAGTATGACCAAAGTGCCTTGTGTATCAGTATGACCAAAGTGCTATTATGCCTCTGGGTTGGATGGTTGGAGGGTATCGTGTTGCCTTGTGCGCCGATATGACCGGTGTACTGTTATGTCTCCGGATTATCATTGTATCCCTCTTGAGTAAATAAAAATGGAAATGATATGATTTGATTGGAACGATTATTATTGGATATTAGATTGGTTTGGTTGTAGCCGTTGTGCCTACCTGTGGTTTTGGGGTGGCAACCTTTGTGCTTACCTATGTTGGTATTATGTCTGTGAACATATATGTGTTGTGATGGATTTATTATACTGCACCTGTAAGTGTACCTGTGAGATAATGGATTTTATTATCCTGTATCAGTAAGTACACATGAGATGTTATGTATTTTATCATATTCTACATGTAAGTATACATTACATGTTATGGATTTTTGTTATAACTCATGTGATTATACCTGTGATGTTATAAATTTAGTTGGGAGTTATGCTAAGACATGAGTCATGTTGTGGATGTTATAATCTGTTATGCTGGAGTTTAGGTTCTAACCATTACTTCTGAGAGCATCTTTGGCATGTTAGTCTGGTAAGCTTTCGGTTATTTTAGACAAATGAAAATGATTAGTATGTGGCTTTAATAGAATTCGACCCTCTAAATGATTAATTTATATCAATCCTCTTATGAATACTTAAATGTCGTGTACCTATTAGTGGTATGCCTTACATGTGTTCCATGCTAGTTTTTCATATTAGTTTGGTATAAAGGGTTATTCAATACCGTATTATTGACGGGTTCCGTTTCATGGTCCCCTGCCTACTCCACGGGTAGTCTTTACCTTACATGATCACTTTGAGGGTAGGGTCTGACGAATTCAAATAGAGGGTTGAGAGTTAGGACTATCCGGTGTTCGCCTCGACTTCTTTTGGTCCGGATATTTTATGGACTCTTAAGTCCACTGCTATTTCTCTTTTGTTACATTACAACTCCTTGCCTGATCTTTTTGTATTTATTGGGACAATGTAATTTGTAATGAAATTCTATCCTACCTTTGTTTTAATGTTATTTAAGTAAACTAATATTTTAGCCTTAGCACTCAGTATAAGAACGGTAGAGGATGCCAGACTTATATTGAGTGTGGCGGTAACACCCATTAATTTTGTAATGAACGCTTCCGCAAAACAAAAATTTTTAGCAGTAAAAATGGGGGTGTTACATTGAGACTCTTATGGTCGCTGTAGAACTTGCACTAAACCCTATATAGATTGTATCTCTAGATCTTAAGAGAAAACACTATTATGGTAAGCTCTAAGTCGTGCATTATGTAATTCTATTCATGTTGCTTTAGTTGTTGAGACATATATGCTACCACTTTCTTATGTTACATCATCACAGAACCTAGCCCATGCTTGGGAGCTTTTCCACATTCTTCATAATTATCAGACCCACTTGGCAATGTGAGTATTGGGGCTATATTCAAACACTTCTTCAACTCTTTGAAATCCTTACCACACTTCTCATCCCATTGAAATCGCATAACCTTCTTAGTAGGTTAGTCAACATATGAGCTATCATGGAAACGTCTCTAACAAACCTTTGGTAGTAATCGACCAATCCTAGAAAGCTGCACACCTCCTTGACATAAGTTGGTGTTGGCCAATCGCACACTACTCGAATGTTGGAAGGATCCAATACCACCCTATCCTTAGAGATTACCTATCCAAGAAAACTCATAATCTGAAAGTTTAGCATATAATTGGTTTTATCTTAACAATGTCAAAGTCTGCCTTAAATGTGTCTTATTCTCCTTAAATGTTAAGTAATATCATTATACTTATTTTGATGATAACAAATGGATCTTGATAACTAATGTATTTCTTTAAGTGTGCATGTACAACAATTGACTTATTTCACTTAAAGCATACTCCAAAGGTGAAAAAAGTGAAAGAGTAATTAAAGTTCCAAGTACAAGAAAACAACATAGGGAAAATAACAAAAACTCAAAGATTAAGGACAATATTTTGTGAGTCTTAGGCTTTTGTAAAAGATTTAAGTTGAGAAAAGTTCGTATTTCAATTAAAACTCTTTAAAATACTTTGTTGAAAAATAGTTGACTTGATTTCATTTCTTTAACTATTTAAAAGTATTTTAAAAAAAAATTATTGGTTCTAGTTTGGACTATTCAATTAGTCCTTAGATAGGCTGACTAGTTCAAATTGAGAAAAGGTATGGGTTGAGGTAAACTCAGATGGATTGATTGGTAGATAAAATTGATAGGCTTGTTATCACAAATCAATCAACTAGTTTGAAAACCAATCAACTATTTTGACTAAGTAGTGCATGGGTTTCACATATGTAGAAACCCATTTGTCTCTATTTAAACATAGCGATTAGTTCTATCTAGTTGATTGACTGGTTTGCTAAAACTGATCAACTAGTTTGACCAACCAATATATGGGTATCACTCTTGTAGAAACCCATTCATCTTTGTTTAAAAACATTAACCAGTTCTGCCAAATGATTGATTGGTTTAACCAACTAGTCCATAGGTTTTTACTCTTGCATAAATCTATTTGTCTCTATTTAAACACATCGACTGGTTCTGCCAATTTGATTGACTGGTTTGACCAACAAGTCCATAGGTTATACTCTTACAAAAACCAATTATTCTCTATTTAAACACATTGACCAGTTTGTTAAAATTGATCAACTGGTTAGGCCAACCAGTCCATGTGCTTCATACTTGTAGCGACCCATTCTTCTTTGCTTAAACACATTGATTGCTTTTTCCAAATTGATTACTGGTTCATAACTGATTAACCAATTTAGAAAAATTAATCGACTAGTATAACAAAGACTTTAACTGTTCTTACTATACCATGTCACTGTTCAGAGATCAACTGTGCACTATGCATAACTGATTGAGTGGTTTAAATAAACTGATCGATTGATTTAAACGATATAACTTCCTTTTTTAGTCAAAACATAAAAATTTGATTGGTTTTACATACCAATTGACTTACCGGACAACTGATTGACTGGTTTGGCTAAACCAATTGACTGGTCAACATTAAAGTCTGATTCCTACCCGTTGAGTGAACTATCTTTTTGTGATTTTGTATCTATCAAATATATGACGACGAAAACAATAATATATAAGGTCTCCCTACATTTATTACAACTAGTTTTAAGAACATTGATTGTGCAATTAATCTCTTACTCTCAAATCATTCAATTACTCACTCAAAATTCCTAAACTTTCATAATTTAGAGTTTTTATCGAAAAGTGTTATTTGTTCACTTCTCTTAGCTAGAATTGTTCTCCAATTTTCACATCTCTCATTACATCTAGATAGATTACATCTCATCCAAAGCTCTACACTTTCATATCTTGTATCCTTGGTCAAAACAATTTGCAATGATAAACTCTGCTTAGAAATTCAGTTTAAGGGATTAGTGAGTGTTTGCCTATCATTCTTGAAATATTCATGTGGTGAGTCTTGTAAAGATAAATTTGTGAAGCTGTAAATTATATCATACAGGGTTATTGAGATAGCAATGATGATAAAACTAGGGAATATTGATCATCAATAAAAAATGTCACTATGTCAAAATCTAAAAGGGAGAATGTTTTGGTAGTGGATGAAAATAGCAATTTATCCTTGAACCACTCTACATTGTGTGTTCATTTTTATTTTATCATTTCCATTTCATAAAACCATATTCACCCTACTCTAGGGTTTTTTAAATTGGTATGAAAGTGGTTTACCTATCAAAACATTCAACAATCTAATGTGAAAAAGATCCACACATTGAATGCATTCCATTGGTCAAAATGAAGACATCTCCACTATTAAAACACCATTGTTCGACAGAAAGAAGTTTTTGTGTTGGAAGAACTAGATGATTTTTTTCATCAAATTACAAGACTATGAAATGTGTTCAATAATCACTGAAGGGCCAATCATGATTACAAAGGAGATCATAGATGCAATCAATGTTAAGGGATGAGCTTATAGATGCAAAAAAGAGAAGGCTAACTCTCAATGTTAAGGCCATCATGATTCTATGATGTAGACTTGGCAAAAGAGAGTACCACTAGATTCAATCATTTTGAACTACAAAATATATATGGGATAATCTCATCCTAATCCATGAAGTGACAATGTAGGTGAAGGATCAAAGGGACACTCTTCACACTAATGAGTATGAACTCTTTAGCATTGAACAAGGTGAAAGCATCAATGACCTAAGCAACCACTTTACCTCTATTTTCAACAATATCAAGGCCTTAGGGAAAGAAATCACCATACAATACCAATTAAGAAAGATCTTGCAAGGTATTATGAAAGAATGGAGTCCCAAATTAACCATGGTTGATGAAGCTATAGATTTGAGCAAATTAATGATTTAAGAGCTCTTCGGTAATCTTATTGTTCATCAAATAAAAATTGAAGATGGATCGAAAGAAAGGAAGAAGAATCCTCTAGCAATGAAAGCCTCTTATTAAATGAAATGTTATTCTTGAATCTCACATGCCTCTTATTAAAAGTAAGCTAGAAAATAAAATTTCTGAATTTAATGAATACAAGGAATATATTTGTTGTGATCACCAGGTTTAGATAGATCAGTTCTAATCTAAAATAGTGGAGTTATATGCCAAATGTGATAAATTTGTAAAAATTTCGTATACCTTCACAAAAGGGTGAAGAAAGGTTAAATGTACTATTAGGGGCTCAACAGTACTGTAAGGACCATGAGGGCTTAGGATATGGAAATAAGAAAATGATTAAATGCCAAACACTAAAGAATTTCTTTTTTAGAGCCTCCAAAGTTCATAAAATGAATACTTCCCCTACATCAAATAACTGTGATGTTTGAGGAAAAGATGGCTACTCATCTACCACATGTAGGCATACAAAAAATACAAGATTCACCTTCACCCATAAGAAAAGAATTTTGTGCAATATGTGTGGTAAACCTAATCACGTTGCTTCATCATGTAATTTTAAAACTAATACTAAAGTAACTTCAAATTCAAGCAGGTGTGGGTACCTTAGGGGATCGTCAAACATGAATTAGATACTAACCCAGTAAGTATCCATTAAAAAGGTCCCTAACCAAGGATATTTATGCTTAGAGGTATGCTTCAAAGTCAGTACAAGAAGCCACAAATGGTTCCTTGGTAGTGGATACTCAAGACATGATGGAGGATTGAACCATGTTCTCCAAGTTAACATCATATGATGGAGGAAGCATAATATTTGGAGACAACTCAAAAGAAAAAATCATCGGTGTTGATAGTATCAATATCAGTAATTCCACACCTTTTATAAATGATGTATATCTGGTTGATGGTCTCAAGCATAATTTGATATGCATTAGCCAACTATGAGATTAAGGATTTCTAGTAAACTTTTCAAATTCAAATTACATGATTTCAAATGGAGTAGACAAATTTATACTCTTTGTATGTCCTCACATCAGCAATATGTACATGCTTGATGTTAAATCAATAAAATTGCATAATGGATATTTCAGTGCAATTGATAACAATACATGGTTATGGAATAAACACATTACACATGGTAGCATGAACTTATTAAACAAACTTGCTAGAAAAGAATTAGTTCATGGCCTTCCAAAGCTGAATATTGCAAAAGGTAGATTATGTGATGTATGCCGACAAGAAAAACAATATAGGGTCACCCTCAAACCAAAAAATGTTGGTACTACATCTCAACCACTTGAATTTTTGCACATGGATCTATTTAGGCCTACTCTGACCCTTAACATGGGTGGGTGTAGATATGCACTAGTCATTGTAGATGATTACTCACACTATACTTGCACATTTTTTCTTTCTTCTAAAGATGATGCTTTTAATGCTTTTTTTGTGCTTGATTAGAAAATCCAAGTAGAAAAAGGAACTATGATTTAGGCTATAAGAAGCGATCATGGAAAGGAGTTTGAGTATTCCATATTTATGAAATTTTGTGATCAAAATGGTATTACCAATAATTTCTTGGCCTCAAGAACACCACAACAAAATGGGGTGATTGAAAGGAAAAATATAACCTTGGAGGAAGTTGCAAGAACTATGTTGTGTGACTCTAAACTTCTAAAATACTTTTGGGTTGATGTCATTGCCATTGCAAATTATGTGATGAATAGAGTACGTATACAAGCCATCTTGAAAAAGACATCCTATGAGCTCTACAAAGGTAAGAAATCAAATGTGAGTTATTTATGCACATTTGGTTGCAAATGCTTTGTCCTCAATAACGGAAAAAAATAATTATAGTAAGTTTGACTCTAAAGAGGATCAAGGCATCTTCATAGGGTACTCCTTACACAGTAAAGATTACCGGATCTTTAAAAGAATTAATGATGTTAGTTGAAGAATCCGTACATGTTGGTTTTGATGAATCTTGCTCTAGTGTGTAGAAAACCCAAGAAGAAGAATTACGTCCATCCATCCAAGTTAAGCTTACTAGAGAATGATGACAAGGAAGATGGGAAAGATGAAGAAACTTAAAATATCCCAAAATCCTAATTTAGAAATTATGGCAAAATAAGGATTTATTAGGGAAATTAAGTAAAGAAATTATCTTATTAAAATAATGGGGAATTAATTAAGGCAAAACAAGGAGAAAATAATAAATAAATTATTTAGGAAAATTTAGACATTTAACTAATTAACATGGAAGTTAAGGAAAATTTGTCCAAAATAGCCAAATTAATCTAAAAAGGAATTTAATAATTATTATAATAAATATTATTAATTTTAAATATTAAAAAAAAAACAAATACCCCAACCCATCCATTCTCTCCTTCTTCCCTTTTTCCTTTTTCTTCTTTCTTTTCTTTTTTTCTTTCTTCCCCTCCTTCTCCTTTCTTCTTTCTTTCCCCATCCTCCCCAACTGGGCTGGCCCGTGCAGCCTAGACCCTTCTCCTCCCTACTCCATTTGCGCGGCCCAAAGCCCGGGTCTCCCTCCTAGCCAGCCGCCCGACCGAGTCACCTCCTTTTCCTCCCCCTAGACCGTCGGTCCGGCCTGTCACCCTTCTTCTTCCCCAATCCCGACCTACAAACGCTGAGACCAGCAACCCCAATCTCGTCAACAGCCACCAGCCCAATGATTGACCATCCTTTCCTTCTCTCCCCTATCATTTTTTTTTCATTTTTAACCCAACCAAACCATAGCTCCCCTTCACGCATGCCTCCCTTTCCTTTTCTTCCCCCCGAGCTAACCTACCTTACCATGGCAGGACTACATCACCTACCACCGCTGGCCAGTGGCCTTGCCTCACCTGTCCCGCTTTTCCTCTTCTCCTTTCATCGTTTCCCCTTCAAATTAGCCTATAAATACCCCCCATGGGCAGCTATAATCAAGTCTTTGTTTTCTCAGACCAGAAATCCTGATTTTGCACCACCCCCCAAATAACTTCCTATTCTTCCACCATCGACGATCATCGCCTCCAATGCCTCCCACCAAAGTCTTCCCTTCACCGCCCACTATAGAACTAAGTCACCCTCCTCCCTTATCTTGCCCTGCATGAGCCAACCCAGCCATGCAAAATCACCATCCCGATCGACCTACTTCAACCTCTCACCGCCCCTCACACAACCGTCTACTGCCAATTACGTCGCAATCAATGCCTCCTCCACCCTCCAAAACAACTAGAGGACCTTCCTCTACCTCCCCATACATCCATCTTTCCCTGCCTCCCTCTCCTTCTCCCTTCGGCCACCGCATCAGTCGCCATGCATCGCCACTTCTGGCTGCACTGCCACCTCCATTCCACCCCTATCCACCTGAGACACCTTCCACCACCTCAAACACCTTCTCATTCCCTCTCCTCTAGCCTATACCCCTATATCTCCACCTCTCTTCCTCCTCCACCGCCGCCGCCAGTTTTGCCACCAACCCTAGGTGGTATTCTAATTTCCCCAACCCTTAAACTATTTTTTTAATAAGTGTTAGTAATTTTAGTAATATAAATATTATTACTCCTATTATTATTGTTATTATCATTATTAATGTTGTTATTATTATTATTATTATTATTATTATTATTTTTTATTAGTTTTATTATCTAACCTAACTTCAAAAATGTTTCCTACTAAGGGTATTATTATTTAAAAGGCTACAACTTTAGTATTATTATTATTATTATTATTATTATTATTATTATCATTATCATTATCATTATTATTTTTAATATTATCATTATTTTCTTACTAATACTATTAATATTAACTTGACCATTTTCACTTTTATTATTAGCGTAAAGGTTGGGACCCTTATATTACTATTACCCTTTTCGATTATTATCCTTATTATGCTTACCATTATTATTATTATTATTACTACTATCATTACTACTACTACTACTACTACTACTATTACTACTACTACTACTACTACTACTATTTAATACTACTATAAATATTATTATTGTTAACTTGTCTTTTGTCAATATTTCATAATCACTAACGTAATATTACTACTAGCATTATTAGTATAAGAATCATTATGGTCACTACTTCTATATTACTTATATCACTATTATTATTATTACTAGGGTTTGGATCGATATTAGTATTATCACTAAAACTATTAATAATATTGGAACCATCACCTTAATACTATGGATATCACTATGACTACTTTAACATAAATCATGATGGCTACTAAGACTTATTTTGGTTAGTAACGGCACTACTAATTATTTTGAGAATAATAACCCTGCTTTTAATTATAAAACTACTTATTATCATTATTAGCCCTAATAGTAGATTGTGATAAGAGTAGGGTAGAAATAATGGTAATCTTTAGTAAGAGAGAGATTAATTGATAGTATTTTCCTCTTATAGGTGAATTAAGTTAAAACCCTAAGGAGGCGTAGGAGTGTGCTCTAAGCCTAGTGTTGTATTATCTAAGGACATGGTTAAGTCCTTTTATGTGTAAGAATGTGCTATGTGTGTTTGTTTGATGGGTGTGCTTTATATTTCATATTTTATATTATCATGTTCCTGTGGCAGCTTGCTAAGCATGGAGCTAAGGTAAGTTGCATATGTTTATGATATGTGTAATATGATGTTATTACTTGTACTTGAATTGTGCTTATGTAATAATACCCCTCATGACATGCATGATAGGAGGTCCTAAGTAGTACGATATGATAATAAAATGGAAAAGGGAGGAAAGTGAGTTGACTAGAGAATGATAATGATTGCTTAATTATCTTATGAGCTATAGGTGGAGAAAAAGAGGAATAATGGGAATGAGATTAAGGGAATGGATTTAACATGCATAGGAAGTCTAGGGTTTGCATCAGATGGTTGGTCTTTGCATGGGGATGAATTTTATGTGGGAAAAGTTGATTTGAGGATCAAGTAAGGTAAGGGAAGTATCGTTAGGGTGATTGGAGTCCATATGTGAAAATAGTACATGGGTTGATGTAAGGATGCATGGGGGATTTGACAAGGGTTTAGGGAGGAATCCTTAAATGAGAGAAATGTGTAAGGGAGGAAAATGAATAGAGATGGGTAGAATGAGGATAAAAGATGGAAGGGGTGTCACATAGGGGAAAAAGTGAATTAAGAGAGAAGATTATATTCGGGTGTTGAGTAAGTGGAAAAAAATAAAGGAGAAGTACTAGGGTTTTCGAGAAGCTAACTAGGGTTTTGGTGATCATGTGTGGGAGTTGGATATTGAGGTGTTAAGATCAAGTGTGGGTCGAGAGAAGTGAGGGTCTTAGTAATAAAGAAGAGTTTTGGGTTCATAGTGAGCAGGGAAAAGATGAAAGGAAGTCCCAAAATCATGGGTTGTGTTGGATATGTGTCATGTGAAGGAGTTGGTGGTAAATGAGAGTGATGAATAAATAACATCATATTGGGAAAGAGAGTTTCTAGAGTTTGGAATGGTTGACTAGGGTTTCGTGTCCGCATGTATCATAGGAGAAGTAGAATGTGGTACTTGGGGAAGAATCGAGCGAGGTGATAAATTGGAGGAGTATGAATTATATGGGATAGAGGCCGGTTGGGCCATATAGGCCAAATTAGGGTTTTCCTGGAAGAAAAACTTAGAGAGCCATATTAAGTTGATTCAGAAATATGGGGAGCGGGTCTCGGTGTTGAGTATTCATGGTAATGAGGAAAGAGGGAGAAAGGATTTTGGGATGTACTAGAAGAAGTAAAAGTTCCAAGATGTGGGACATGATTGTCGGGAATTCGAGAGAGTTGTGCACGTCTAGTCGGGTCGTGTATGGAATAAGATGTAATAAAACACTAAGAGCTTAAAGTGAAAGATTATCGATCCAAGGCCTAATGAGGTTATATATTCTCTGGTCCATCGGCTATAATAGTGCTCAGGTGTGTTTTGCCTTGCTGAGTGTTTTCGGTCCACCGGCTATAATAGTGGAGGATTCTGGGCTCGATAAACCAAACCTTATATGGTAATAAGTCTTAGAAAGATACTATTTACTTATAATGAAACACTTGTGAGTCGGAGCCAATGAGGATATATATATTTTCAGGTCCACCAGAAATAACAGTGGTCAGGTATTTTCTGCCCTGTGGAGTGTTTCCGGTCCACCGGCTATAATAGTGAGGTTTTCGTATTCACACATAATTAATATAAGAAATGCGTGAACCATAAGTATAAGGAATGGAAAAATACTAATCATTTATAGTGAATACCATGTGAGTTGGGGCTAGTGAGGTTATTTATATACTTTCTGGTCTACCGGCTATAATAGTGGTTAGGTTTGTGTTACCCTGCTGAGTGATTCTGGTCCACCAGCTATAATAGTGGTAATGTGTGTTCTTCCCTATGGAGTGTTTTCGATCCACCGGCTATAATAGTGGGATTCCCGTACTCTTATAGAATTAACATAAATGATATGTAAGATAAATAATTAATATAAGTCTGGCCTAACCTTGTAATTCTGGATTATTGTCTTATATGCCTTTTGTATTTATTCTCTTGTATGGCCTTACTTTCTTGTTTCTTGCTATTCTTACCCATATGGTTACCTTACTCAGTACGTAGCGTACTGACCACCTATTTTATTGGTGCTGCTCATTCCCACGAGTAGAAGACCCATTTGAGTTTGTGTAGGTAGGAGATGATGTCTTCGATGCCTACGACACCTACAAAGCATCAGGTCGGGCTGAGCATTGAGCTAAGACCTATGGGGATCGATAGCAACTTGGCCGAACTCTATTTTTCTTCCTCTTATTTTACCATGTTTTTTTCTCATTCTAGTTATGTCATGTCATATGTTATTTTATGTTTTTGGAAAACTTTAGTTACTTACCCTTTGGGTTGTAGTTCTTAAATCACACTCTGATTTTTGTATGACTATGAGGGAGTCCTCTCATGAACTCTCATCACTTTATTAATGAATTGTGTTTGATGTTAACCCTAATTATCCTTAGCACTTAGTACTGAAACTGTAGGAGTGAACCGGTCTGGTATTAAGTGTGGCAGTAATATCCCCAAAATTTAAGGTTTTGTTATTTCACTTTTTTTAGACCTTTTCATCAAAACGAAATTTTTTAGTAACAAATTTTTGGGGTGTTACAAAACTACTAATCAATAAGATGATGATGTGTGAGAGGATCTTCCTAGAGCATGGAGATATGCCTATGGGCACCCTTAAGAACTCATCATTGGAGATCTAACAAGAGGAGTTGGAACAAGATTCTTACTAGGTAACATTTGCAATCATTTAGCATTTATATCTCAAATGGAACCTAAGTATCACTTTTTAACAATCCCAAAAATTACTATTGAAAAATTTCATTTAATCAAAACCATACACAAAGACGGGGGGGTGCTACCGCCGTGATCAACACAAGTATGGCCTTAGCTAGTCTTGCATTGACTATAAGGCTAGAAATTTCACGTGTTATAAATTGATTAGAACATAAAAAGATAATGATTCATAGTTGAAAAGGGGAATCAGAGTGCGTAATTAAAGAGTCGTTACATAATAGAAAACTAATAAAATGTTAGAGCCCCCGATGGGAAAGAACAATAAAAATAGTAAGATAGGATAAAAACTAGAAAAGATGAGTCTGGACTACACTTGCTGTTAGGTCCCATGCCAAGTCCAACAGGTTATCACTGAGCCCCACCCAATGCATCGAATGCTTCATAGGCATCGAACACAACATATCCTACCTGCACCAATTCAAAAGGGACCTCTGCTTGTGGGAATGAGTAGCACCCATGAAATGGGTGATCAACATTCTACGTATGATTATTAAAAATATATTATTTAGAAAGATAGTCAGATGCTCGGAGTAATGTGGCTCACGTTCCCTCCTCTTCTTGATCTCACTTTTTGTTCGGTTTCCATGGCAAAGAAGAAAGCCGCCAAGCGTAAGGTGGCCCTTACTTTGGATGAGAAGAATCAGCGGGCGTCGATGGATTGTGTAGGTGAAGAATTGTTTTACTATAATAACAAAGGGGAATCATTTCCTTGTGAGTTACAATCTGTGAATTCATCACCGGGGTCGATTAAACCTAATTTGGAGACCCTGATTGCTAGTCAATCCCTGAATCATACTGGCCTTATCATGGATGATCATTCTGCCCAAATTCGAAATAATGTTGGCCCCATTGATATCCTTGATGGACAATCTTAGAGGAATATCTTGATCAACAATAGGCTTCCGGAATGGGGAATGACCTTAAAATACATTTCACCTCTTGTTGTTGATGGGTCTCATAAAGCAATGATCCAAGAAGATGAGATTTCAAAAGAGGCTAAATGCTGGGAGAATCATTGGTAGGAATGGTGGCTAGGATTCAACCGAGCCATTTTTAAATGACTCGGTTTGTTAAGGAAAGATGGAATTTCCTCCCAGTGTGGCTAGAGTTCTATTCTAATGATCAAGGTTTCTTTGTGTACAAATTTGCTTCACAAGATGATATGTACGAAATTCTTAATAAAACTTATTGGATTTGTAGAGCTAGACCAATGTCGCTTAGGAAATGGACTCCTAAAGTTTCTATGTCAGCCAAGGACTAGAGGATCATGCCATTGTGGGTGATCTTTCTTGGTCTGCCTTTGCACCTGTCGGATGATAGCCTAAGCATAATGGGTAGTTTGTTAGGGAAACCTATATGTGATGATACTATCACAGCACAGAGGGGGAGAGTTTCTTTCCCAAATTTTTTAACTGAGATTGATATCATCATTCATTTCCCAGATACTATTACTGTTCTATTACCTAGAGGGAAGGAATTGCAGTAGAGTGTGGCCTATGAATAGAGACCCAAGTTTTGTTCACTCTGTGATGTTATGGGGCATGATTCTACCCAATGTTGTGGCAGGGGTGGACAAAGATTCCTAGAACTCAAATTTGGAAAGTTAAACCTATAATTACTCATGATCAGAAACCTCAAGAGGAGAAACTTTCTGGATTGAACCCTGACTTTCCTAAGTCTTCCTCAGGACCTGATGTAGTTCAGAATACCTCTTTATTACAGTTTAATCCTCATGATTATGAAATTGTGCATATTCATCAAAATAGACAGATGGTTTCAAAGAAGGGTAAGGAGATAGCCTTATTGGATGACAAGTCTCCTCATGTAGCAACTCCTGAGTTAAGTTCTCCAGGTCAAGGGAGTACCATTAAGAGGCTGAAGGCTAGAGATGTGGATAGGGGAGGTGGAAGATTTTGTTCCCCTTCCTTATGACCATTTCTATTTGGAATATTAGAGAGTTTAATAAAACCATCAAACACAGGGTTGTGAGAAACCTTGTGATTCGTTATAAAATTGGTTTGCCGGGTCTTTTAGAAACCAGGGTGAAGAAGGATAAAGCATACTGCATTATCCATAAAATTAGTTTTAACTGGAAATGGGAAAATAATTATGATCAGCACCATAATGGTAGAGTTTGGATATTATGGGATATAATATTTACATTGTTGAAAAATGTGCCCAAGGTATTCATTGTCTAGCTACCTATTTGAATTCTTAGAAGTAATTTGGTATTACTGTTGCATATGCATTTAACATTGGTGTTCTTAAAATGGAGTTATGGGAGTGGATGAGAAGGCTAGCCAATCAATCTTTTCCTTGGATAGCCATTGGTGATTTTAATGTGGTGACCTCTTCCCAAGAAAATATTGAAGGAAGTATTGATTCCCAAGATGTCTTAAACTTTTCCTAGTATCTGCAAGATTGTGGGCTTGGTGATTTACCTTCTTTTGGATCTTGGTTTACTTGGACAAATAGGGAGGAGTTAGGATATAGGGTTTACTGTGAATTAGATAGAGGTGTAGGCACTAATGAATGGCTGGATGTGTTCCCTGTTTCTACAATTTACACTGTCTAGCACCCTAATTCTGATCACCATGCTTTGGTTGTTCATTTGATGGTAGTGCATTTAGTGGGGTCTAAACCTTTCAAATTTCTGAACTTATGGATTGAGGAGGAGGGTTTCTTTGACCTTGTAAGAAGAGTTTGGTAGAAGTATTCATCAGTTTTGGCAGGACTAGGTAAATGATTTGTATCACCAACCTCTTGATCTATAATGTATCAAGAATGAAAAATTGGCCAGACTGGAATGGGAGAAGAGAGCTAGAGATGAAGAAAACTTCTGTAACACCCCCAAAATTCACTACTGAAAATCTTTGTTAATTAAAAGAAATTTAGTAGAAGAAAATTAATAAACCGTGAACTTTGGGGATATTACCACCACACTTAGTACCAGACTGGTTCACTCCTACTGTTCCAGTACTAAGTGCTAAGGCTAAGAGAGTAAAACACAATTTACGAGAAATTTAAACATATTTAAATCTGAGTAGCGCAAGTAGACATTGTATAAGAATATAATCCACCAAGTGGTGGTTAAAAAACATCAAATACATTGAATTTATGAGTTTAAAAGAGACATATTAAAATCCTAACAATTCCGGATAGTTCCTTTCGCTCTTTCCTGAGGCCCACGTGAATAACACCGAATACAACCTACAAGGGGTTCTGCCTATTGAACAGGCAGGGGCCCACGAAGGGAGCCCTTCAGTACTACGGTACTGAGTAACCCTTTTAAAATACACTTAAAAGTAGTCTTGCAATGCAACACATGAAACAAGGCTACATACATGTATAGCAAGATGAGTATATATAACATTCACATAATTAACATCCACATGGGATATCAGTAGGTCGTTATGAAAAATCGATACTTTCAGGCCTTAAGCCATGTCATACAGAAAAATTAATACATTCGGGCCTTTAGCCATTAGTCCATCATTATTCAATCATCTCGGATTATAAATGTCCTTGTGAGTGCGGGAACCCCACTATTATAGCCGGTGGAACAGTCACGAGGGTACATGCCCTGCCACTATTTTAGCCGGTGGATCGGTCGCGAGGGTAATATACCCTGCCACTATTATTTGCCGGTGGACCGGTCTGGCCCCGACTCACAAGGTGTTCCACTATAAGTAATTAGTATCTTCCCCGTGTCTTATCGTTTTTACTTTTGGTTTGTTGAGCACGGAATCCCCCACTATTATAGCTGGTGGAACGGCCACGAGGGTACATGGCCTGCCACTATTATAGCCGGTGGACCGGTCGCGAGGGTAACATACCCTGCCACTATTATTTGCCGGTGGGCCGGTCTGGGTCCCGCTCAACATCTTCCTCTTTAAGTGATTAGTGTCTTAGATGTATCTTATTCGAAAGTATTTCACCCTTGACATGCATGTTCTAGAGGGCCACATCACATTACGTCATAACTTACGTCATATCCGTATTATCACATACCAAAAGAGGACACATGAACACATCTCGGTTCCAAGCCACGCCACACTTAAAAACAGATAAAATAGTAGCATATGGAACAGAACGTATACATCGTACAAGGCATCCAAGGCAAGTAAGACACGTAACACATAGGCGGCCTTAGCTACGTCCTTACTCGGTTTAGGTTACGGAATTATTTCCCACACTTGTTAGGCCACTAATCACCCTTCGTGATTATTACACTTAATATAATTCCCATTTGGTTGGTTAGATTACCAATTTGCCCATTTCCTTTATTATAGTTAACAAGTTACCCTTTAGTTGGTCAAATTATCGAATTACCCCCGTTCATTATCTTAATTACTAAATTATCCCTTTAGTTGGTTAAATTACCAAATTATCCTTCTCCATTCTCATCATTACCATTTTACCCTTCTCAATGGTTATAATTACCATTTTACCCTTCTCCATTATTATAATTATTAATTTACCCTTTTCCATAATTATAATTACCAATTTACCCTTCTCCATACTTATAATTATTAATTTACCCTTCTCAATTATTATAATTACTATTTTACCCTTTTCAATTATTTTAAATACCATTTTACCCTTATCAATTATTATAATTGCCATTTTACCCTTTTCAATTATTATAAATCCCAAATCACCCTTCTTCATAATTCTAATTATTAATTTACCCTTCTTCATGATTATAATTACCAATTTACCATTCTCCATATTTATAATTATTAATTTACCCTTCTCCATTCTTATAATTACTACATTGCCCTTTTCCATTATTAAAATTACCATAATTCCCTTTGATTTGTCAATTTACCAAATTACCCTTCTCTATTATCATAATTATCCAATTACCCTTTTATAATCATAATTTAATTACCAATTTATCCTTCGTCGTTATCATTGTTACCAAGTTACCCCTTACTCCCAAGTTTGCCATAAATATCCTTTTAATTTACAAAATTACCCTTCTACCCCTTACTTCCAATTTACCATAATATCCTTTTATTTACAAAATTACCACAATACCCTTTTACTTATAAGATTACCATAACACCCCTTTTACTTTATAAATTACTATGTTATCCTTTTACATCCAAAATTACCATTTTTATCTTTCTTTACAAAATTAACATTTTCCCCTTCTTTTTCAAAATTACCATATTACCCTTTTCTCCCATAATTACCATAATAACCCTTTACTTATAAAATTAACATTTTTCCATTTCCTTATAAAATTACCATATTTACCTTTTTATTCCCAAAATTACCACTTTACCCTTTACTCCCAAAATTACCATGATACCCCTTTACTTATAAAATTACCATTTTTCTATTTAATCATAAAATTACCATAGTTCCCTTTTGCCTTCACAATTAACACTTTACCCCCTTTTTTTTTACTCCAATTTTATTAAATTAACATTACTACATGGAATGATAATATTAATACTCCATTAACAATATCCAACTCCACCAACCATTATATTTTAACATAATACATATTAGCATCCACACATTTAGGCCATATTCTTGCACAATAAATATTACTAAAATGCCCCTAGGGCTCACAATAATAATATTCATGCATAAATGGTCACAATAATATAAAATAACATGGATAGGTACTTAACACTTTCATTAATAATCAAAATTTTCCCTTAAACAACATTTCCACACATGATATATAAACTAGCATACTTTCGTTTCTATCAATCAATACATGCAAATATATACATTATATCAAATCACAAATATCAAGCATAATAACATATTAAAAATCCTAATGTGCTAACATACGTTTATCCATGCGCTTAAGTAGGGTTTAACGATTACCTTAGATCTTGCAAAAATCGAATCTTATCGGTATCCCGGCTAAAGATTCAAGCTTTAAATAGTAAAATCAACACCTAAAAATAATATCAATAATTATTATATTATAAATAAGAAAATCAAAGCATAAGACCTTATAAAATTTACTTAATGAAATAATTAAATTAAATATTATTTTACCATAAAATTTTTAATAAAAATGGTTCAATAATTGCAACAACTCATCCTGCTTATGCAGCATGAGCTGCATGCAAAATGAAAGGAGGAAAGGCTAGAAGAGGGGTGAAAAGAAGAAATAATGGTTATTTTTGGGTTGGGGTCTTTAGGCTAGAAAAGAAGGTAGATGGGGAAGGATTTAAGGCAAGGGAATGGTGTAGGAGTAAAAAGGGGGTGTAGGTGGATGCTGGGGATGGATTGTTGGCGGCCAAGGGCGGCAGATGCGGCAGTGACGAGGTGGCGAATTTGGCTGCCGAGGTGGGTCGAGGTGGAGGGGCTGAGAAGGAAGGAAAATAGGAGGGAAAAATGAAGGGGTTCAGGGGCTTTTTTCTACCAAACAATGTATGGGGATCGTAGAGGAGGTTACAGGGAGTCGAATAGTGGGTTGGGCAGCGGCAGAGGCGGTCGGAAGGCTGCGATCGGTGGTGGGAAAATGGGAAAATGGGAAAATAATTTAATTTAATCAAGAAAATAATAAAATGTAATATTTTTGATAAATTATTTAATTTAATAATTTAATTCAATATAATTTAATATATTAGTTCAAAAAGGATAATTTTAGTAAAATATTAGTTTGGAAAATTATTTCAATACAAATGATGTGATAAAATAACAAAAAATTTATTTTTAATTTATTAAATATTCCTATCCAAATTTATATACTCAAAATCCATAAAATAATTAAAATAAATAATTTTAAAAGCTAATTTATTTCAAATAAAAGCTATTTATTTAATTATAGGTTTCCTAAAATTTTGGGGGATTACAACTTCCTTCAACAAAAGGCCCATATTCAGTTTGTAAAGCTGGAGATCACAATAATAAATATTTCTATGCTAGTTTGTAGGGGAGGTGAGCTCATAATAGAATATCCTAGCTGATTAATGACTAAAATAAGGTACTTTTGGGAGAAGATGAGATTAAGGCTGAGATTGTAGGGTTCTACAAAAAGCTTCTTGGATCTACTAATGTTGAACTTAAAAACATCAACATTATAGGCTACACTCAAGGACCTACTTTTTCATCTGATTAGAGGTAAATTCTGCTAGCTTTTCCTAATGTTGAAGAGGTTAAGATAACCCCTTTTTCTATGATAACTTGATAGCTCCTGGGTCTGATGGTTTTAATCCATTCTTCTTTAAACAAGCCTGGCCTATTCTTGGAAATGACATTGCTGATGCATTTTCTGATTTCTGGTTCTCTAAGAAGCTCCTCAATTAGGTAAATAATATTGTCATTACCCTTTTTCTATGATAACCAGATAGCTCTTGGGCCTGATGGTTTTAATCCATTCTTCTTTATACAAGTCTGGCCTATTCTTGGAAATGACATTGCTGATGCATTTTTTGATTTCTAGTTCTCTAAGAAGCTCCTCAATTAGGTAAATAATATTGTCATTAGCCTTATTCCTAAAATTAAAGGTGCTTCAAAAGTAAAGGATTTTAGGCCTATTTCTTGCTGTAATGTTCTCTATAAAATTTTCTCCAAAGTGCCGGCGAACAGATTGCAAAAGGTGTTGCATTTCATTGTTGGAGGCTCTCAAGCTGCCTTTGTTAAGGGATGTAGTTTTGGAGATAATGTTCTTATGGCCACTGAATTATTTAATCACTACCAAAGGAAGACTGTTTCTCCTAGAATGATGTAAAGTAGACATTCAAAAAGCTTATGACTCCCTAGAATATACCTTTTTGCATCATACTCTCCTAGCTTTTGGTTTCCCTTATCATTTCACAAACCTGATTATGGCATGTGTGACTTCTGTTAGAATATCTTTCAATGTGAATGGCACCTTGACTTGTACCTTTTATTGCAAGAGAGGTCTCAAGAAGGGGGATCCTTTGTCTCCCTATCTTTTTGTTATTACTATGGAATACCTTCATAGGGATTTGCATCAGCTGTGGAATGATGGAAAGTTTCTTGGTCATCATTGCTACAATAAATTCAAGATAATTGATCTGTTCTTTGTTGATGATCTGCTGCTATTTGCTGGAGGTGATGTTTACTCAGCCTCACTTATTAAATAGAAGTTTGACGACTTTGTTCATTGTTCTAGTTTGAAAGCTAACCTCTCTAAAAGTTTAGTTTATCTTGAAGGGGTAACTGATACTCTTACAACTCAGATTTTAGGGATTCTCAAGTGTGATGAAGGTTCTTTTCCTTTTAGATACCTAGGTGTCCCTTACTTCAGCTAGGTTGGGTATTGCCCACTTTCAGCCTTTAATTGATACTCTCTCTACTAGGATTCTCATATGGACTACCAAACATCTCACTTATGCTGGGAGAATTAAAATAATCAAGTCAGTGTTGTTTGTCATTCAGAATTTCTGGACTCAAGTTTTCATCCTCCCCAAAAAGGTTATTACTTATGTCAATAGCATCCATAGGAACTTCCTTTGGTTAGCTCTTAATTTTGGTTCCCATAAGGCCTTGGTCTCTTGGTAGTAGGTTTCCCTCCCCATCAAAGAAGGGGGTTTAGGGCTGAAAATATTTTTCTATTAGAATATTACAGCTATGGGGAAGAGGCTATGGCAAATGATTTTTAATGAGGATATTACTTTGGATCAAATGGGTACATGGTTATTACATAAAAGGGGCTAGTCTAATTGAACTGCAGAGTAATCCTTAGTAGTCTTGGATTTTTAGATGAATCATCCTTCTCAAATATGATCTACTTAATATTTTCCAGCAGGGGTGTGTTCAATCTGATGACTTATATGAAACTAGCAGAGTGTATGACATGATTAGGCTGAAGGGTGATATCAAGCCATGGTACAAGCTGATTTGGAATCATCATGGTCTCCTTAGACACAAAAACATCTTTTGGCTTCTTTGTAGGAAGGCTTTACTTACCAGAGATAGACTTGGGATATGGGAAGTCATAAATGAGACTATATGTGGTATCTGTGCCAGGGAGCTGGAAGATCTCAATCATCTTTTTATTCTCTACCCTTTTGCTAAGGATCTTTGGAGAATTATGAGTCACTAGCTAGGCATTGTACCGCCATTAAGTGATTGGGATCAGTTCCATAATTAGACTACCCAAAGGAGTAAATATAGAAGAGGTGAGCAAGGTATTATGAGAATGATGATTGCTGCTATTGTCTATAAGATTTGGCATGATCGAAACCAAGCTATCTTTCAAGAGAAATTCCCCCTGGTAAAGAATATGGCTCAGGAGATTATCCTTCATATCTTCATCAAGATATCCTAATTAGATAATAAGGCTAAATGGGCTGCTTTGTTTGATTCTCTTGATAGATTTATCTAATCTCTTTGTAAATATGTTCTTTGTCTTCTTGATGTAATTTCTCTCCTTTAGTAATTAATGAAATTCTTTTTACTTACCATAAAAAAACATACTACGTACTAAGTAAGGTAACCATGTAGCTAAGGCCATACATGAAAAAAGAATATTGGTAGGTAGACATAAAGCTAAAGGCATACATGAAAGACATATAGTATAAGTAGTGATTCAATCTAGTTAGACATAATCATTAGATCTCTAGTTATTATTCCCATTTCACACCATTCTCAATATAATCCATGCGAGTATAGTAACCCCACTATTATAGCCAGTGGATCGAAAACATCCAAGGTAGAACATTCCTAGCCACTATCATTCATTAGTGGATTGGTCTCCAGGGCAAAGTGCTCCTAGCCACTATTACGTAGGCAGATCGGTCTAGCCCCGACTCCTATGGTGCTCCACTGTAAGTAATTAGTATCTTTTATATGGCTTATCATCAATTAAGTTTTGGTTAATTAACCTTGGGATCCCCCACTTTTATAGTCGGTGGATCAAAAACATCTAGGTAGAACGCTCGTGGCCACTATTATTCACTAGTAGATCGGTCTCCAGAGCACCCTACACTTGGCCACTATTATGCAAGTGGATGAGTCCGGGCCCAACTCAATAATCTTCCACTTTAAATTTTTAGTGTCTTATCCATGTCTTATTTAATAGATACTTTCACACTAGACATGCATGCCCCTTAGACTTCCCACTCACACACCCTGTCCACACCTACTCTCCTGAAAAACCCTGTCCCATATCTTTGGACTTCTACACCTCCTAGTACATGTAGACATCCTTTCCCCCTTTCCCTTACTTACCATGAAGGCCCAAACTCCAATGTGTGTGGGTTTAGGCCCAGTTTCCTATATCTCCGGGTTAACTCACCATTTCCCTCTAGGGTTTTCCTTTTAGGAACCTTAATAGGGAATATTTGGCCTAACCTCTCTCTATCACACACATCCTATTCTCCCTTTTCTCCCAACTCATCAGCCCACTTGATCCACTCCTAAATGTCCTACGTTTACTTCCTATTTTACATGTGTGGCCATGAAACCCTAGTTGACCACCCCAAACCCTAACACCTCTCATTTCTTATATGTTATCCCTTCATCATCCGCACTTACCATTTCCCTTTCCACATGAAACACATGCACACTCCATATGACACCCTTCCACTCTCACCCCATACTCCAACCTTTTCCATTATCTCTCCCTTCCACAACTTCCCCACTTAGGGTTTTCCTCCAAACCCTACCCAAGTCCCCTATGCTCCTTTATACCAACCTACATATTATTTTTCATATATGGACTCCAATCACCTCAACTACTCTTCCCCTACCCTACTCAACCCTCAAGTCATGAGACTAACCACCCCGTGCAAACCTTACACTATCCATGTATAATTTAGTCCATCATATTAATTTATTCATATTATCCCTTTATTTGTCCACTCATAAGTCATGAGATCTTTTAGGCCATCCTTACTACCCTCTAGTCAACTCACTCTCTTTACTCCTTTTATCCTCTCACAACCACCTCATACTACTTAAAGCCTCCTAGCATGAATGTCATAAAGGGCCATATTACATAAGCACCATACAAGTACAAGTCATATTACCATATTACAAATGCCATAAAAACATATACAACTTACCTTAACTCCCTGCTTAGCAAGCTACACTACAAGTGCATAGTTCATAACCACATAAGGTACACATATATATCCAACACACATAACACATAATACACATATTAGGCCTTAACCACATCCGTACCTAAAACGAAACCCGGCTTGGAACACACTCCTATGCCTCCTTAGAGGTCGGACTTGGTTTACCTATAAGAGGGAAACACTAGGGTTAACTTCCCTCTTATTACTTTCATTATCCCCTACTCTTACCTTTAGTGAGAACTAGTATTAGTGATGTTCAAAACAGTAGTCTTAATAATAAGGGTATTATTATTAGATTAGTTAACAACACTATTAGGGGTAATATTATCCTAAAATAGGGTTTGTTAGTCATAATAATCATAATAGAATAATAATAACAATAATAGTGATAATAAATTTAATAACAATAATGATGATGATGATGATTATAATAATAATAATAATAATAATAATAATAAGGCTAAAACAATAATTATACCCAAGATAATTCATACTTAAGTATTATCAAGGGTTAGGGCACAACCTAAGTGAAGGTAGTAGCTAGGGTGGTGCTGGCGGCGCCGGCGACGATGACGATGGAAGTGGTGGTGGTCTTGGGAAGGGTTGGCCTTTTGGAACTGGAAGAGAGAGAGAAAGGTGGTAATTGTGAGGTGGTGTACTCTCTGGACTGAGAGGGTTGCAGTGGTGGTTATGGCGCAACTGGGTAGCAGTGTAAGTGGTGATGGTAGTTATGGTCTAGAGTGGTGGAGAAGGAGGGAGGAGTAAGGATAGGGATAAAAGGAAAAGGAAGGGTAGGGAAAGGTAGAGGAGGGTCTACCGGGTCGAGTGGGTGGGAGTAAGGGTTGTGATTGTGGTGGCAGAGGCAGTGTACGGTTGCAAGGTAAGCGGTAATGAGGTGCAAAAGGTAGCTTGAGTTGCCTACTTTGCACGATCGAGGTGGGTTGTGTAGGAGGATTCAAGGGCAGTGAGTGACTTGGTTTGGTGGAGGGTGATGTAGGGAAGGTGTTGGATGGTGTTTTGGGTGATGGCATTGCACAGCTTTGGCTAGGGTGGCATTTGAAGCTGTGGCGGCGATAAGGGTTGAAATTTTCTAGGAAAATGAAAGGAGGGTAAATGGGGGATGGTAAGGGGTATTTATGGGTTAAAGGAGGGAGAATAGGACAAAGGAGGAAGAAGACAAGTTCTCAGGAGTGGTAGGAGCTCGCTGGCTGGAGGTGGTAGGTCGGTACAAGCTTGCAAAGGTGTAGGGTGTAGGCGATAGATGGGGGAAAGGAAGGGGAACAAGCATGCTGGGGAGGTAGTTACATTACAGGATTGGCTTGAATTGGAAAGGAAAGGGATGGGGGAGAGAGAAGGAGAAAAAGAAAAGGAGAATGGAGAAAAAAGAAAGAAAGAAAAGGGAAAGGGAAGGAAAAAAGGAAAAGGAAGAAAAATAAAAAGGAAAATAAGGTAGTTGGGATATTTAGGGTATTTTTAAAATATTTAGAAATAATAAAATTAGTAAAAGTAATTAATTCCCTTTTTATATTAATTTTGAAAATTTGGGGTATATCTTCCTAATTTTATTTTTGTTAGCAAGCTACCCTATTCTTCCCTAATTAAATCCTATGTTATTTCCCTCTTTTTTTGTCTTAATTACTCCCATTATTTTATTAAAAAATTTATCTTTAATTAATCTCACAAATAAATCCCTATTTTATTATAATTTTCTAAATTAGGGTTTTGGGTTATTACACACTTGGAAGTCATAAATGATGACAATTTGATCATGGCAATGCAAGATGAGCTTAACTAATTTGAGAGATATCAAGTTTGGGAATTAGTCCCATTACCTCCAAATAGGATCATCATTGGGACTAAATGGTTCTTTAGAAATAAGAAAAATTAAGGGGGAGTTGTGGTTAGAAATAACTCTCGATTTGTTTCTAAAGGATACAACCAAGAAGAAGGCATTGATTTTGAGGAAACCTTTGCTTCCTTAGCTAAACTTGAGGCTATACATGTGCTCCATACATTTGTATCATCCATATGCTTTAAGTTATATAAAATGGATTCCAAAAGTGTGTTTCTTAATGATTTATATTGAAGAATAGATTTATGTTTGGCAATCACTATGTTGTGAAAATGATTCAAAACTTAACCAAGTTTATAAACTCAATAAGACTCTTTAGGGTTTAAAACAAGCTCTTAGAGCTTGGTATGAAAGGTTGAGTAAATTTCTACTAGGAAAAGGTTTTAAAAGAGGTAAAATTGATAGAACTCTTTTTCTAAAGAAAACCTAAAAGAAATTACTTCATGCACAAATCTATGTTGATGAGATAATATTTGGTGCTACTAATGAGTCCATGTGTAAGGAATTTTCTACCTTAATCTGCAGTGAATTTGAAATGATCCTGATGGGTGAGTTGATCTATTTCCTTGGACTTCAAATCAAGAAATGAAGAGAAGGAATATTTTTCAACCAAGAAAAGTACACAAAGGAGCTACTCAAGAAGTTCAGAGTGAATGAGAGCAAATCTTGCAGTACTGTAACACCCCCAAAATTTACACATTTTTTATTTAAAAACAATACTTATAAATTAAACCGTAAATTCTAAGGATGCTACCACCATACTTAGTACCAGATCGGTTCACTCCTACCATTCCTGTACCAATTGCTAAGGCTAAAGAAAATAACTCATAACATTATTAGATAGTCCAAATTCTTAAATACGGAATTAAGTACGCATAAGTCTTTATACAACCCAAAATACAAGAGTAGTTTTTCAGGGAAAAGAAATAACTACAATAATAAAATTGTTTTTGAAGTGCTTAGCATAATTAAAAGAAAATGGGGATAAAAATCTCAATGGAAAATCTGGCTACGCCACTCTAGAACTGATTTGGCCCAATCATCACTCGGCCCCATCTGATGTCCCATAGACGTCAATCGCATCAAAGTAAACATCTCCTACCTGCAGCAAGTTAGGTGGGCCTTCTACTCGTGGGAATGAGCAGCACCCATGAAAGGGATGATCAGTACGCTACGTACTGAGTAAAGTAACCGAGTACTAGGGCCAACACACAAAAATCCACATAAACCAGGCATAAGAATAAACGAGCATAAAGGACAAAATGATAACATAATAATGAACCATCATTCGGGTGGATATATAGAAAGGCCCATTTATAGTCCAGATTAATTAGTTAATTATGTTCTAATCAAAAATCGATT
Source organism: Tamarix chinensis (assembly GCA_030549775.1). Classification (NCBI taxonomy): domain Eukaryota; kingdom Viridiplantae; phylum Streptophyta; class Magnoliopsida; order Caryophyllales; family Tamaricaceae; genus Tamarix; species Tamarix chinensis. Next base: position 63,402,443 of record CM060179.1, on the reverse strand, counting down.
CAAACTATAATTTTTATCAAATCTATATGAGTATGGAAGCCCCCACTATTATAGCCGGTGGATCGAAGGCACATAGGGTATCATACCCTAACCACTATTATAGCCGGATCGGAGACACATAGTACTACGCATCCTAACCACTATTCCTAACCGGTGGATCGGTTGGCCCCGACTGACATGGTGTTCCACTGTAAGTAATTAATATCTTTTAGGCATTTTAATGAAACTCTGGTTTGTGTTTTTTGAGTTTGGGAACCCCCACTATTATAACTGGTGGATCGGTTTAAGCATAGAGCATCCTACTCTAACCACTATTATAACCGGTGGATCGGTCGCACATTGGGTAAAAACCCTAACCACTATTCCAAATAGGTGGATCGGTTGGTCCCGTCTCAATGATCTTCCACTTTAAATAATTAATATCTTAAGTATCTTAATCACAAGCTTTGACCCAGACATGCATGACTAACTCCATGCAAACCCTAGCTCCATGTGAACTACACTTCCAGGCAACCCTAACTCCATCATGCGAACATGAAATCCATGCAAACCCTAATACCATGCAATGTTAATACCACCACACGAACCCTAATACCGCCATGCAAACCCTAACACCATGTGACATTAATACCATCATGCGAAACCCTAACACCATGCAACATTAATACCCCCATGTAAAACCCCAACACCATGCACTATTAATATCCCCATGCAAAACCCCAACACCATGAACTATTAATATGAAAACCCCAACACCATGCAATATTAATATCCCCATGCAAAACCCTAACACCATGTAATATTAATACTCCCACACAAAACCCTAACACCATGCAACATTAAATACCCCTACCATTATTTTACACCCCTAACATGCATATCTGAAGGCCACAATACATATCATCATATATACATAATATACATGCCATATAACAACACAAGAACATGCTTAAACTCCACGTCATATCATATACGACATAATTAATAATGATAACATAGAATACATATCATGTGGAGCACATAATGTATATAATCACACAAAAGGCCTTAGCACCCCTTACCTAAAAGGTCACCGGTCTTGGTGCACGCTCCTATTCCACCTGAGGGCTTTGACTGGGCTCACCTATTATGGGGGAAAATACTAGAATTAGATTCTCTCCTAAAAATACAATTAGTTTCTAACTTATCCTAAATCTTGGTTTTTAATTAAAATAATACTATACTAAAATTAATTACACAAAATACTACTAAAATACTCATAAAATAATATTGTAATTTAAAGCGAAAAGGTGATCTAAGGGTCTCTACCCTTCACCAAAATAATGTTAGTAAAAATAATAATTGTAATAATAATTTTAATAAAAACCAAATATTAGTAATAATAATAATATTAATAGAAATAATAATAATAATAATAATAATAATAATAATAATAATAATAATAATAATAATAATATAAGCCTTAAAATTCCAAGGTGGGGTTTCAACCCTACCCCTAAATAATGAAATACTACTCTATAATATTAATATGATATTAATAACCTATATTACTTATAATAATATTAAAATTCCCTCTAATAATAATAATAATAATAATAATAAAATAACCATAAAAATTTGCATAAAAATAGAATAAATGTAAATAAATATAAAGGAAGGTCTAAGAAGGTCTAGGGTTTCACCTTGAGTCGGTAGGGATAGGCGACACCGGCGGTGGTGCACGGCAGTGGCCGAAAAAAGAGTCTAAGAGGGAAAAAGATGAAGAAAAAGAGGGAAAGAGAAGGGGAAAAGAGAAAATAAGGTTATGGTTTGGTGGAGGAGAATTAGAGGGAGTTTTTGGGTGGTGTAGAGGGCAATAAAAGTGGCAGCAGTGGTGTTGGACAGTGGCTTAAAGGTTGTGGGGTACAGATTTTTGTGAGATGGGCAGGAGATTTCACATGGCTATGGCGGCTTGTGCGAGAAGAATCGAAGGATGTGGAGAGATTAGTTAGCTAGAGGGAATTGCAAGGAAGAATTAGGGATGCAGCGGTGGCAGTGAGGTTGGCTATTGGCAGCGGTAAGCTCGTCTGAAGTCAAGGTGGCGCATGGTTGTCTCTTAGGGGTTTTGGGGAGGAAATGTTTTGAAAACACTTGAATCGAGGCTATTTATAGAGTTTAGAGTGAATTTTAAGGTTTTGGGGGTCGGCAGGAGGGTATCCTATGTAGGGTTTGGGGCAGCCAAAGGCAGTAATCGGCCAGCGAAGAATTTGGTTGAATTTGATACTTCGAGAGAAAATAGAGAGAGAACGAGCGGGAGTTGAGGATAACCGATCATGCCAAGCTAATATGCGATTCAAGAGGGAGAAAATGGCTGGTCAAAGTCCTCATGGCCGGCGGCACCATTTTCTGGGGCGGGAGTTGCAGGCTTCAATGATAGGGGAGAGAGGAGGAAGAAGAAAGGAGGGGGAGGTGAACCGATAGACGGAAAGAAAAGGAAAAAAGGAGAACTGGGCCGGTTTGGCAACGGTTATAAGCCTTTTAAATGAGATATGACATCCTAGAGGGAATAGCTCCAAAACACAGCGTTTGGACACACGCCTAAAGGGAACAATGCTAGGCCGGGGGAGAAGGAAGGATAAGAGGAAGAATTGGGCCACGCAGGCCCAAATCCGGCGGAAGGAAAAGAAAAAAATGGAGAAAAGGAAGAAAGAAAAAGGAAAAGGAAAAAGGAAAAAAAAGGAAAATTTAAGGGTTTTGGGTTTACATAAGATATTTAGAATATTTTAGGTATTTAAAATATAAAAAAAATTAAATAAAAATATTAAACCTCCTCTTTAGACAATTTAGGGCCTTTAAAAATATTTCTCCTAAATTCCTTTTTAATTAACAAAAAGCTCAATTTTTCCTTGAAAAAAAATATTTATAATTTCTTATTAATTTTCCCTAAATAAATCCCTCTTATTCCAAATAAAATAATAAATTAAATTAATTTCCCAATAAATCCTTATTTAATAATATATCTTAAAATAAATAATTCTGGGGCATTTCAAGTACACCTATGGCTACTACTACAAAGCTTGACATTGATGAAAAGGGTAAGCTAATTGATCAAAACTGATATCAAGGTGTAATCGGATCACTTAATGTGTCTAGATTTGATATTATATTTAGTGTATGTCTATGTTCTAGATTTCAATGTAATCTTAAAGAATCTTATATAACCGCCGCCAAAAGAATCCTTATATATCTTATTGGTACTCATAATCTAGTCTTGTTTCATCCTAGTGATAACCTTCTAGTCCTAATAGGATATTGTGATGTTGATTTGATGGAATATAAATTTGATAGAAAGAGCACTTTGAGCACCTACCAACTTCCAACAGAATAATCTAGTGTAGCAATTTCTACAATTGAAGTAGAATATATAGCTACTGGTTCTTGTTGTGCACAATTAATTTGGATGAAACATCAACTCAGTTATCATGAACTTAAACTTAAAAATATTACAAATAAATGTGACTATGCTAATTCTATATGTCTCTAAATAAATCATGTTCAACACTTTAAATCTAAATATATAGAAAATAACACATCACTTTATAAGAGACCATGTTGCAAAAGGAGATGTATGTGTAGAAATTGTAGATACATTACATCAATAGAGGGATCTTCACTAAGCCATTAAATGAAGATATATTTTCAACAATTATAAGAGAAATTGGAATGAAATTTCTATGATCAAAATTAACTCTCTCCCAAGATTGTTAGAATTTCGAAAAGAAAGTACTAATCATGGAATTAATCCAAAACACATAACTTGACATAAATTCAAATGCTAACATGACTTTTGTGACCTTTGATTAATGTGATATGTCTCATAAAATCAATCTTATATCTATTATTTTATGGAAGAAAGTCGAAAGAACTTGAAAATTACTAAAAAACATAACCCGACTGAGAGTAGCAGTTGATTAGTTGACAAGACCAATCGATTAGTTTTCATACTAGTTGACCTATCAATATAAACCAGGGAGGTAAATTCCTCACTTGCTTATGCCTAACCTAAGCGAAACCTATCAACTAGATAACCCTTACTAGTCGATCATTATAAGAAACAACTGACTCAATAACCCATACTAGTTAATTGGTATCATGAACAGTTAACTGATATATTCAATCAATTGACTGGTGTATTGGGCCTATAAATACCCTTCTTACCTACTCACCAAACCATTGACCCTAGTTTCTCCAAACTCGTATACTCCTTTTCACCTCATCCTATGATCGTCTTCAAAATTGCTCAAATCTCTGTCAAAATACATTAAATTTTCACTCTCCATAGTTAAATCAACACCAAGAAAACATTTCTCAACTCCAACCTTCATCAATTTCACTCTACTTTGCCAGATTTGAGGCAATTCATCCTTTGAACCCTACCTTCTCATCCTATCATATTTTTCTTCACTCAAATCATATTATGGTCCAATTAGGCGTGCATTCTTCATCGCTAACATCATTTCACACAAGCTATACTTCGGTTGTGATTATCTCTCATCATTTGTGAAAAACCCCACTTAATCCTCTTCCACTTCTCCCACTCAGTCAAGGCTCCTTATTTTTTTTCCCTTGCTTTATCAAATTATTATTATCTAATTCTTGTTCATAAAACATGACTAGGAAGAAATCCACTGCCTTAACCACAATTTGTGGAGGTGCTCGTGCTACTCCTCTTGAGCAGCCTTGTACTCAATCGAGTAATCCGTTCGGACGATAATTCAAATTGAAGAACCTCCTACTTCACCTTCTTATACTACAAAATATATGACTTATGCCAACAGGGCCTTATCTGTTGGTAAAAGCTATTTTTTTGTTGGCAAAAGCTTTTACCAATAGATTTTTTTTTGTAACAAAACTGTGGGTAAAAACTCTGTGCTTAAAAGTTTTACCCACAGATATGTATCATTTGTTGGGAATAATTGATAATGCCCATAAATATTTATCTGTTAGTAAAACTTATGTCCACACTTATATCTGTAAGTAAAAGTATTACCCACAAAATAATATCTATGACTAAAAGTATTACCCACAAAATAATATTTGTAACTAAAACTATTATCCACAAAATAATATCTGTGACTAGAAGTATTAGGCACAAAATTATATATGTGATAAAAAGAATTAACCACACAATCATATCTGTGTGTAAAAGTATTGAACACAATATTATATCTATTACGAAAACTTATTGCCAACATATATATATTGTTGGATATACATATTTTAACCCTGTATGTATGTATATATATTGGTAAAACCTGTACCATCCAAAACGTACAAAATTTATTGATGTTACGTGTTACCACAATATCTAATATCCGCTTGTAGTAACAATTTATGCTTATATATATATAAAATAAACTACACCATATATAATTATCATTGTGTAGTACAAAGTAATTAGTTGCTTAGCTCCCAAAGGCATAACAGTCCTTTAAGTACAATACTATATAAATGACTTGTAGCATAAGCTATTATACAAAAACATCTTCATACACTGATATACAAAATCATCGGCCATTATACAAAAACATCTTCATATGCTGATATACAAAATCATCGAGCATCTTCGTAAGCTTACGAGCAAAAGCATGGAGCATCTTCGTTAGCTAACATATATACAAAAGCACTGGGTATCTTCATAATTTGATATACAAAAATATCGATCATATTCATAAGCTAACAAACAAAAGCATCAACTGTCTTCATAACCCGACTCACAAAAGCATTTTTATAAACGCATCAAACATCATCTTCTTCATTCTCCTCTTCAGTGTCATCCTTTTCATTATTGTCATCCTCCATTTGATAATAATCATCAACATGTTTTCCCTAAAAATATATATACAATTAACTTAATCATATTAATCTAAATTCATATCAAAAAGCTAGACGATGAGAGATTGTACTCTTTAGGGAACTAATTATTTTTTTCAAATTTTTAGTGACATTAACGATAAAAAATTTGCTATTAAACAAAAAAAAATTAGTCATTAAAACGTTAATTATTTATAGTGAACACAACGTAACTCACTCACTCTAAATATTTCTACTACAATTGTTTTTTTGTTTTCATTTTATTCATTATTTTCCATGTAATAAAATTTCAATGCCTAACTTCACATGAAAACTTTTTCTTATATAAAAACATATATATTTTATCTTATGATATTAAAAAAATGTGTGTAATTTGCATTATGAGTATATAATATATGAATTAACTAAGATAAAATTTGATGTGACAAGATAACCATCCCATGAAAAATCCTAATTAGCATGGTTAAATTTCAATGTTATGGCTAAAGAGGATAAAAAAATGAAAGGAGAAATAGAACCAATTGGATAAATAAATGGGAAAAAAATTTAAAGCGTAGGAAACTCAAAAATAATTGAGTATATACATATCCAAAGTTTTTTTTGTTTGGGTTTTTTCATAAGATTGGCACGGAAACTATCTTCTAGGTTTGGATTGCATAATTTATTTAATATCTTACTTAGCGATCCTTAGGTGATGATAACCTAACCAAAGATCAATCTTAGAAAACACTATTGCTCCCCTAATTTGGTCAAATAGATCATTGATTTGAGGTAAAAGGTAATGGTTTTTAGCATAACTTGATCTAATACTTAGTAGTCAATGCACTATCTCATATGTCCATCCTTCTTCTTGTGCAACCTAGGGTGATACACTTAGTTTAATGTAGCCCTTCTCTAGTAGTTTTTCTAGATGAGCATTAAGGTCTATCATCTTAGTAGGTGTTATACGATACAATGATTTAGATACAAGCTCTAGCTCTGGCAGTAAATCAATTGCAAACTCAACATCTCAAACTAGTGACATACCTAAAATATCATCAAGAAACAAGTTTGAATACTCTTGGATCACCAAGATTTGCTCTATTGATGTGTTAGGGGTGTCAATTTCTTGAACACTACACAAGAAGAGTGGATGTCCTTTTCTAATAGGGGCACTCAACATGATTTCCAACATAACATTCATAAAGGGGTTATGCTCATGCTTTTAGAAGGAGACTCTAACACCCTTTGGTCCTCGAAAAGGCTCATATTCCTATGCGCAAACTATTAGAGCTTGGTACTTCCTCAGAATATCCATTCCAATAATCATATTGAAATTAATTTATTTACAAACATTACAACTCGGTTTTAGGACATTCCAACAATAAACTATACAAATGATAATTTACATAATTTTATTTGAAAAAGAGGGTTTTAGGAAAAAAATTACAACTTGGTCAAATTTTATTAATTTATTAAAATTGAATGTTTAGAAATGTAATAAGACCTATTTTATAACATATTATATACTCAATTGATTAAAAAAATAAAAGAAAACACCCAATTTAACATAATTAGTGTTTTTAAGCCCGTACTTTAAATTTGGTCAAATCTTACCAAAATAGTTAAATTGATGGTTCGGAAATGAAATTAAACATATTCTATTACAAAATGTATAATCAATTTAATAAAATAACTCAATTATGAAATTCAATTTAAATCCACAAGGATATGACCTAAAAATCAAATTCCGAATAATTTTGCACAATTTTCTTAAATTGACCATTCCAATATCAAACTAAGTATATTTTAAAGTATAATGCATAATCAAATTATCCCAAATAGCTTAATCGACCGAATCCAACATATCCGGAGATAACCGGGTCAATAATCACAAACTCCAGAAATCAACATATATCACATAATTAGCATATCCAATTTAATCATAAAATACATATATACTTAATTAAATAACTAATTTAGCTTAATTAAAGCCCATTCTTTCATAATTAATCAAAACAAAAATTAGGGTTTCAGGAAATTATACCAAATGAAATCAACCAAATCAATGCAGGTAAAGGGCAGTGGAGCTTCATCGGTGGGAGAGGAGCAGTCGCCGGTGGCTGACCGACGCTAGAGCTGTCCGGCCGGTGGTGCGCCGCTGCTGCCTTCTTCCCCTGCTACTGCGCCGCTGCTTCCCTTCCGCACTACTGTTCTGCTGCTACTGCTCCCCTGATGCTGCCGTGTGCGACAATCGGGAGCTGTGGCGGTGCAACGAGCGATGAGATCCACGGACCAAGGCGGGGTGGGATCTGTAGGCACCGAACCATAGAAACCAAATACACAGGGGGGAGGCGTAAGGTCGAGACTCAAATACACAGGAACCATGGGAAAGGGAATAAGACGCGGGTTGTAGCTGCATGTGTTAGGGCCAAATTTTTTTTTCTTTTTCAAATATTTAAAAGAATTTATGGCAGAAATATAATTATAAATAGATTAAATTTAATCGAAAAATTTTATAAACAGTTTTTTAAAAATAAATAAAATACTTATTTGATAAAAGCTTTTATTTAAAATAAACCGAAACACTTATTAAAATAGAAATACAATTTAAATTAAATAACCTAATTGAAATAAAATTAAATATTATAACTCATAAATTAATATAAATATTTATAAAAATTAGATTTTTAATAAGCGGGGTATTAAATAGCTATTATTATTGTAAGAATAACTCATAAATTAATATAAATATTTATAAAAATAGGTTATTCTGAACGCAAATTAACTAATTATTATTATTTTTATTATGATATTTATTAAAATAATGCTTACAATAATAATAGCTATTTAATAATTAAGTTTAAGGAAATTGAATTTGAAAAATAAGAAATTAATTATTAGGTTATTCCGAACGCAAATCACTATTTTCATGCCCATTTTAGCAATGATCCCCAGCAAAGGAAACCTAATGAATTTTATGGCTTATACTTATGATCTCACAACCAAAACTTTGCGCCCAGAAACTTTTGGCCAAATGAATTTTAGCATAGTAATCAATTTTTTCGCAGAATAATCCGAATTTCTGAAACTTTAAGCCAAATAAATTTTCATCTATAACCGAGAAACTGGTAAAAGGATAGTAAGAATGGATAATACTAACTAATAAACAAACAAATAAATAAAAATCAACACCTCAGACTTGGCGGCTATTTCCATTTTCCGTTTTAATAAAGCATATGATTGGCTCCGAGAAAGGAACGAATTTGACCCTGAAACCGAAGGACCGAAACTAGAACTACGGTTGCTCGAGCTTAGACTTTCTCCACCTCCGACACCACCGGGTCCACCCCCACCGTTATGGGAAGAACACGCCATGATCCTACACATTCTGATTCCATCTCTTCCTATGACTGCCGGCGCCCAATTTGTTCTCTCCGAATCTGCAGCCAGACCATAAGGATCCGAAGGTCTAATATCAATATAAGAGTTACATAAAGAATTTCGAAAATATTTTCGGAAAAATTTACTAATGAGTATAAATATCTATATTATTTACAAAAATAATATCTTCTTTTTTAACTTTAGAAAATATTTATAAAATAAATTATAATAGAAATACACTCATAAAAACGATAAATAGTTTTTCAGATAAAAATAAAAGACTTATCCGAATAAATAATTTTATTTTAAATAAATCGTAATGCTTATTAAAATAAAAAATATAATGGAGAAAAAATATTTAAAATAAATCAAAAGAAATATTTTTATAAATTATTGAGCGACTAAAATAAAATAACACATTTTTAAAACGTCATTCATAAGCCAAAATGGAAAGAAAAATATAAATAAGTTGTGAAAATCTTTAATTTAATATTTTTTAAGATCTTATCGACCTCATAAAAATAAATAAATTCAAAGATAAAAATATTTAGTACAGATAAAGATATTAAAAGATTCTATAATAAATGACATTAAAGATAATATTTCAAATACATTCGAGAAATATTCTTATAATAGTTTAAACGACTAAAAATAATTTAACAAATTTTCAAAAAAGCCATATGTAAGCCCTAAAAAAATAATTCTATTAATAACAATTAATTATTATAATATTGACTATAATAATTATAATTTTTTCTTACAAATAATATAATTAATTTTACTGGTAATAATAATATTATTATTAAATATCTAATAATATTATTAAATAATTATTATTATTATTTAAAAATATTTAATATAAAATTAATATTTTATAATGTATTATTAAGATAATATTAATCATAATTTATAATAAAATAATAATTATTATTAAAAATAATTAATAATGGGAAATAAATACAAATATGAATAATATAAATATTAATCATAATTTCCAACAATTAGTAACAATATTTTTATTAAAATAATAATAATAATAATAATAATAATAATAATAATAATAATAATTTCCTAAAATAATTATTCTTAGTAATAATTAATAAAGAATTATATTAATAAGAATAATCTGAATCATTATTTTAAATAAATTAATAATAGTGTCTAATAATAACTAATATATTATTAATAATGTGGATGATTATTGATAATATTTATTATTGTTAAGATAATATAGATTTGAATGATAATTGGTAGTATTTCATAACAAATTAATTTATTAGTAAGTGGTAGTAGATATAATATATATTATTTCATTATAATTGTTAAAAGACACCATTATGAACAATATTAATATAAAAAATTAGAAATAAAATAATAATTAATAATAATATATGTAAACTATTATTTTTAATAATGACTAACGACTTAATTATTATTATTATTATATTATATTATATTATATTAAAAAGAATAGAATTAATCATTATTAAAATTATATAAAACAAATATTATTGTTGAATTTCATAAACACTAATACCAAGAGATGTAAAAGTGGGTATTAGTTTTGTTGGTATAATGCTACAAATAACCACAGATATAAGTTATGGTAAAAGATCTATTGGCATAACATATTAATACCAACAGATAAAAAAAATTCTGTTGGAAAAACTACATTATTGCCTATAGAAAATTATTTGTTGGTATTAGTTACTTTTACCAACAGAAAAAGTATCTGTGCCTAAGTTTCTGTTGGTAAAAGTCAATTATTTTGTAGTTAATTATTGGACATTCTCATCTACTTCATCTTCTTTAGAAGATGCTATTCCCCCATCTCTGCCTTATTCCAAACCTACCACTTATACTCCTCCTTCATCCTCCACCAAGGCTCCAATTCTATTTACCTCAGGATTATCTTAGATCAGTAAGGCATCTCCTCACTCCACATATTTCTTCTGGAGTATAGATGACCAATAGCATTGGATCAAATCCTTTCACAAAAAGAAAGTCCTACTAAGAAAATGCATTGATGTAATCTCCTACACTAATCAATTTAAACTTCCTTTCATGTAATCTCTTTTAGACCTTCACCTTCTACTTCTCTTTACCCTCAATGAACCACTTTACCCAGACTTGGTTCATCTTTTCTATGTAAATCTCATTGTTCATGTTCTAGATAGCACCATCACTAATTTCTTAGGTGTTCTCAATATTGTGGATTAGTTAAGGCTGGCTCGCATACTTGGCATTGATTAGAACATTGAGTACAACATCACTTATATAAAGTGGATGGACACTCACATTCCTAGTGGGATTCTCTTAGATATGCATTACCGTCTTTTTCTCTATGGAGGTACTACAATTCTCACTTTCTACCACCCTTCAAGAGGGGCGTGTCATTACATGGTATCCTCCATTCTCTTTCTTGAAACCATTTTAGGGGCTGATATGACACTTAACTTCTAACTCCTTCAAAATTCACTACTAAATTTTTTTTATTTTAATAAGATATTCAATAGAAGCAAGTAAATCCAAACTTATGAATTTTGGGGATATTACCGCCGTGATTAGTACAAGTCCGGCCCCCGGCTAGTCTCATACTAACCACAAGGCTAAAGAAAGATTACCAACCATCATTAATCAAACTTAAATCAAGAATACATAAAAGCATTTAAACGTTTATAAGACGGAAATTAGAGTATGCGAAAAAGAGTTTACAATCAAAGAGTACATAATTAAAATTCCTCAAAAGGGATAAGGGCTACAGTATGATAAAACAAGTCTAAATAAACCAATACAAAATAAAAAATCATAAAAAGGGAAATCCATCCACATCTCTCTTGGTCCCCAGGTCAAGTCCAAGCTCAACTCTCAGCCCTACCTGATGCCTCGTAAGCATCGAAGGCATCGAAACCAACATCACCTACCTGCATAAACTTAGTAGGGACCTCTGCTCGCGGGAATGAACAACACCCACAAAATTGGTGGTCAGTATGCTACGTACTGAGCAAGGTAACCATGCATCTAAGACCAAGCATACAAAAACATATAACACAAGTATGATCACATAAATAGTGTACGACCAATATAGATAAGTAAGGCCCAGAGATATTTGGGATAATCATATTCTTTAATCTCTGATTAATACTCATTTTACACCATGCCTATTATCAATCCATGCCAGTGTGGGAACCCCACTATTATAGCCAGTGGATCAGAAATGTATAGGGCATAATACTCCTGACCACTATTATTATCGGTGGATCAGTCTCCAAGGAAAAATGCTCCTAGCCACTATTATGTCGGTGGATCGTCTGGCCCCGACTCTCATGGTGTTTCACTATAAGTACTTAGTGTCTTTCCAAGTCTTATCATACTTAGAGTTTGGTTTATTGAGCTCTGGATTCCCACTATTATAGTTGGGGGATCGAAAACTTACAGGGCATAACACACCTAACCACTATTATATGCCGGTGGATTAGTCTCTAGAGCACCCCGGCACCCGGACACTATTATGTAGGTGGATTGGTTTAGGCCCGGCTCAATAATCTTCCACTTTAAATGATTAGTGTCTTATTATATCTTATTCAGCAAGTTTTCACCCTAGACTTGCATGTCACACTCCATCTACTCTTATCCCCCACCCTAGACTTTTGCAGCTCCTAACACACCCTAACATCCTTTCATTCTTCCACTTACTCACACTAGGATCCCAAATTCTAAGTATGTGTGTCAAGGCCCACTATTTTATGGCATCCAGGTCCACTCACTATCTTACCCTAGGGTTTTCTCTTAAAACCC